>JAWWEE010000001.1:38624635-38636058 GCA_035221455.1 Xenops minutus | reverse complement strand
GTAAAGACAGGGCAAAGAGAGTAGCTCAGGGGCTGGCTGGGTACAGCCAGAAAATATTCAGAATACTCTGTCCAGGTTTGAAGCAGTAAGTGGGGGTGGTGCCTGGAGAAAGAGCTCCTGTGGTAATCCAGAAACCACAAGTTCAAATCTTAGAGCCAGGAAACTTTTCCTGCCTGTTACTTGTTATCATGGGTTGTATGGTCTTTTTATACTCTTTTTTTATACTTTTTGTACTTTTTTTACACTTCTTTATACTCTGTACCCCGAAAACCCTGTAAGTAAAAGAACTCTTCTCTACCCAAATATTATTGTCTCAGAAAGTTGTTTTTTCTATAACCATAAGGCAACAGCAAGAAAAAATAAATGAAGCAATGAAAAAATGAAACTGATGGAACTAACACCAACTGCTATGAATGTTCACTTAACAGAAAAATAGATAAATTAATAAAATCCAAACTGGGGAGATACAAGTGGTTCGTGAAAGTCACTGCTATGATAAAAGGTTTACTAAACTATATGGGCAGAGGCTGTTGGGGGTTTTGGTTTGGAAATTAAGCAGTTTTCTGATTCCCTAGCTGGTGCTTTTTAACAATCAGAACTGCATATTAGAAGTAACCAAATTGATTAGTCTTGAGCAATATGAGAGGGTTTTATGAAACTAAATGTAAGAAATGGATTAGGAAACATGACATTTTCTATTTTGAGGCTGATGTACTTCATTAGAACTGAAAGAAGGTGAGGCAACAGAAAACCTTCTCATGTTGCCCTGCAGCATTTGAAATGACTGCATCATGGATACAAGTAGCAAATTAGAAAGAAATATTTGTATCAAAAGCAGAGTCAGGATCTATGTAATTTTTGAAGACAGTGTTCTTCCCTCTTCAATTCAGGGCAACAACACCTGCTGAAGATGAGGGAAACTGCAGAAAGGTCTGAATGCCCTACTCCCATCTCCTCCCTTGCTAAGTTATTTCCTGTTCAGTATTGATACTAAACTAAAGTTTTACGGAAATTCAATTGATTTTTTAATATTTTATGAAATATCCTTTCCATAGGACTTCAAAATGTTATTAGGCTGAACTCTCTCTCACTTCTGACCTTTCACAGACATTGCGCCTTACATTGATTTTTCAGCTCTTTGATACAGGCTGAGCTACAATAGTTCCAGCAAATAGGGGAAGAGGTGGAATCAAATGCCATTGCATTAAAGAACTGGGAAAAAAATATCTAAGTCTGATTACCAACAATTCAACTTTCCTATCTCCTCTCCCCAGCACACAAGACCTTCAGAGATAGGTCACCAAGTAAATGCTTTTTCTCATATTCACTCCAGATTCAGCAGCCTCAACCTGCTTCCAATCCCTTTTATCAACCACTCTTGGCAATAAAAACATCTATTAAAATAAATACCTGAGCTGAGTCATTAGACAATACTAAATATTCTCCTTCTCAGCTAAATGATTTTCTTTCAGCTGGCTCATCAAGCTCCCGAGGGAGCAGCAGGGGATCATTTGTAAATAATCATGTTGCACCAGTGATGAATTAAATCCACTAGAATCAATAGCATTTAGATTTTTAAAAGGATAAAGCCAAGACTATCAATTAAAACAAATCCTGACTCAGTAGGCTTAGTTTTCATGTCAGGGTCTTACTTAAGCCAGTCTTCTAGAAGACAGGGTGGGATATTTTTATATCCAATTTGGACAGTTGATTGATGGATACAAATACTTCACCTATTAATTCCTGGCTCTTTTTATGTCAGACATGAGGTATAGGGTTTGTTTTTACTGTCCACAAATAAGACTCCAGTGCCACCTGAACTCTTGAATGATATCTGGGACACACACAAAGTGGAGGGAATCTCTCAAATGACCACCAGATCTGTGCCCAGGAAGGAGAAGCTTGTGCATCTGAAGGCACTAAGTGCTTACATAAAGGCCACTGATTCAATATGTTCATGCCATCCTAGAATTGAATCTCAAGTAAATCCAAGGAAAGAAGCTTAGGAATGAGTAACTCAGACTCAGTCATGTAAATCTTTTTTACCTAAATTCAGCAAAATTTTTTTCTACAGGCAAAATTCACCATCTAAAGCTGTTTTAGCAGTACTACAGTCTTAGTAGTAGTTGGGTTAAAGAATTTACAGAAGTTATACAGAAAACTTCCAGTATCATCCATAGGACATGATGTAGAACATCACCAAGACTGATGTATCTGGTGATCCAAGCTGTTATTTGGAGGGTTTTTATCATGTCTCAAGAGAGAGATATTAGCCATGTCAATGAAAACACTAAGGGCAGATTTGCAAATATTGCAATTTGTTTCTTGGTTAACATTCAGGGACTGGGTTTGTTTTGGTTTGGTGAGACACATTTTATACAGATTTTCAGTCCAGCAGCCATATCTTAAAAAGAACCTCCAATCATAAATTCAGGCAGAAGTGGTGTCCTGTTGCTTTCATTATCTGATTTCAACTGTTGCCTTATGGCTGAGGAGTTTTTAGAGGGCGAGAAGGTAGATTAGAGTTGCATCACTTTCAGTTTAGCCTCCAGGAGACCTGAAGGCTCAGGTCTCAAGTAACAAGTAATACCTGCTTAGCGTTCTGCCAGTACATTTTGGGAACCCAGGTGGATGCACACCAGCAAGATTGGCATGAAGTGCTCACTGTGCTAGCAGTAATCCTTTTATTTAGGTTTCCAGATCCCTTATCCAACCCAGTCATGTTAACAGAGGTGACGAACACAGCTTTTAATCTCCTAGCTTGTGTGCCACTCTAGTATGAGTAAACAAGCAGCTAAAACCTCCAAGGCTGAATTAATCATATATTTTGAAACTCTTCACAGGCTCAGTTCAGGCTGTTTCCAGGAGCATGAGATTATTTTGACAATATAATCTCTTAAAGCATAAAGGTCATCAGCACTTGCTTCTTTCAAGAGTAATTTTGTCCCAGGGAGAACTTCAGACCCAGGTCCATTAAAATTACCATGGATATAGAATTTGAACAACATGGTGTCAATAGGATTTTCATTGTAACACCATTCACCAACCCCAACCAGGGAAATACTTTGCAAAGCAAATCCGATCACTCAAGCCTGGCAGATGCCCATGAAGATTCTTAGCCTACAAATTTTAAAATGCTTTAGTTTGAGAGATGACATTGTAAAGATATCAGCTGAGAGGAGAAGTTTAAACTGCATTTTAAAACTTCATTTTGAATTTCCCAATTCTTATAAATCTTATTATAACCATAGAAAAAATTAGCTTGGAAGGGACCTTACAAGGTCATTTCTTCCTATCCCCTGCTCAGAGCATAGACAGCATCAAAAATAGATTAGATTTATCAAGGTCAATCCTCCAGAATATTTAATAATATTAGGGCTGAGTTTTTCAGACAGAACATGTACTTCAGTACATATCAAGAATAGACCAGAAATGAATTCATGTCTACTCTAGGTCATCTATTGTAAAATGTATTTGACCTGTTTCAGTTTATATATTTGATCAGAATACTTAATGATGAATTGGACTGTTCTCACGAGTATCTCTTTCTTTGCCGTGACAAAAAAGGAAGCCTAGTCCAGATGTAGCCACCTCCAGCTACTCAGATGGATGCCACCCTAAGAACCAATTGCAACCATTTAGTTACATCAGCAGCAGTTACATCATCTGTGTACAAAGGGGAAATCTAGATGGCAAAATGACACCATGAGCGTTTTTTATAGCATATTGCTAGCAACTGTTTCCCCAAGGAATTGTTTTAACGTGCCAAGTCTGAGAATCTTTGAAAATTCAGGTTTGACTATGTGTTTCTCACAATCCTAAATACACTGTTGATCACTTAAGTACAGTGACCTGAATTATTAGTATTTGATTTCACATTTATTAAATAGTAAAAAGTCCATAACACACTTTTAGGGTTTCTTATACTTTTTATTGAGCCCTGTACAGATGGACTGAATGTAGCCAAATATTTATCTAATAAAAAACAAAACAAAATAAAATGTCCATACATATGGTTTTTTTTTTCTAGGAGTACATATCACTTCCAGAACATCCAGTAGCATAACATACTGTAATGGCATTAATCTAAAGCCTATTGGAGATGAATTCACTCAGCTTCATACAGGTTTCAATGATTTGTAAATTACCTTGCCAAACAGACTACAATTAAAGCACATGCATGTTACTCTAGCTTTCAATAGGAAGGAGTTACTAAATCAGATGGGGTTTTTTTTATTATTATTATTAAATAAATGCTTTTGTATTTCATATAGCATACTGCTGGCAAAAAGAAATCAGGATTCCCCTCAGAAAATGTGTTTTGATATGTTTAGGAAAAGATAAAGGCACTTCAGAAAGGCTGGTGTGATGAACTCCATGTAGCACATTGGCTTTAATGTAAGACACCTACTCAGCAGACAGGCACCAGCAAATCTGCAGTCCCACTGAATCTCCTTCTATTTCTTAGTCTGGGCAGTCTCAGAGAACTGTAATTCTGTTCAAATTCAGTGCAGAGCGGAACTGACTCACAATCAATCAGACCTACCATCCATATGCTTAAGGTCCAATTGCATGAAAAAGAAAGGTGATGGATCCCCGCTGCCATCTGGGGTTAAATCATGACATTGCCTCACTCTCGTGTTATCAGAATAGAATGAAACCAATTGAATATATTGCCTTGTACTTCCATTTAAAACCCCTCACACAATCAGCAAAATCCATTTACAGGTCTGAATCTTTACATAAATACCATCGAAAATGATCAATTTCAACACATTGCAAGCCAGCAAACTGGAAATATGACCTTGACTCATCATCTTTTTCTTCTTAGAAATTCACAGGGAAATTATAACACACATTTTGACAAAATAGAGTCCTTAGAGCAGATGTGGAAAGTAAACCTTCTCTTCCCTCTGTGTGTTTCGTTCCAGATTTTAACAGTAAAAGATAGTAAAACACAATCAACTTCCTCAAGTGTCACTATGATTTAAGCACCAAGCACACTTGTATGAATAAAACAACTGGCAGTGACTTTAAACAATCTGACTCATTGGTTTATATAATCAGAAGGTCTAAATAACTTTGAATTTGAAAGCAAGAAAACATAATTTTGCTCTGCAAAATTATTTTATTACTCCATTAACCAGTAGTTTTATATTTTTCTGTAACTGCTATTACAAAAAATAAAAATTAAAATTAAAAAAAAAAAAAAAAAAAAAAAACCACCACCTTGATATATGGTCATCAGTACCACAAGATTTCACTGTGTTTTGTGCTATATTGAGTTGTGCACCACATGGTCCTACAGGACTGGGATCCCTCTGCCATTTTAGTTCACTCTGATACAGTGAAAAGCATTATATGCTTACATGTTCTTATCACTGATTTGAAGAAGAGATAAGAACCTGCAAAGAAAGCTATCAGGCAGAGGCAGAACATAGAGAGCTACACAGCACATAAAACTTACAATGCCCTCTTCTCTAAGGTTTGCAAGAGGGACAGCATTCCTGTTCACTTACTCTTGTGCAGCCAGAACTGTCCCAGGGCTGCATGTCCTCTGCACTGCCAGAGGATCTGAGCCTTACCTATGGCAGGGCTTGGGATGCTTCTGTGAGATGATCAAGGTCTTCAGTGTCCAGCCAAAGTCCTATATCTTCAAGACTGACCATTTCCTAATGCTCAACAAGGTAAAAATCATAATTGCTGGAGAGTACCTGGCCTTGGAGGTTTGTTAATAGGTGCTGTTATCCCTTAGCAAGGGATTAGTAACATGGTTTGCACACAATCATTTTCCCCACTCCTCCTAGGATATTATACCAAAAAAAATATCTAATCCTTTAGTATAGTAGAAATAACCCACCTCTGAGCTTTTGTTAGCAAAGAGGCAAAGGAGACTAAGGGAAAGGGTAGAAGTGAGTACTGCTTTCTTGTTTTGTAAAAATTTGATGCAGTTGCTTTTCTCAGTTCGCACTGAATTAATTTCATTACTATCCCAAACTAGAGTCTTTTGGTATTTAAACTTGTATCGGTTTATGCTGCCAATACATGGCATCATTCAGAAAAGAGTCCTCAGGGTACTGTTGAACAGTTTCATGACATCAGAAGCATTTCATTTAGGGAGTACCTATCTCTTCTATAAACTACTGGAAATATCATTGGCTTTCCAAGTGGCAATTGTGGAAATTACTGTAATCAGGATGGCTTAACATGAAATCATGGAATGAATGTATGCAAACATAGTTAATTGGTGTCACCCAGGACAATTTGTTTGATTAGTCCCAAGTATTTAATGAAAATAATTTATTTCTGTCCACACTTTGCAGCTATATACATACCAATTGTAGGCTATGTCATAGACTGGTGAACAAAATCAAATCTATTAATAAAGAACAGGGTATTCATTATTGTTCAAAATAGCTAACCCTCTATCAGTGTTAGATGGCACCCCCAGCTCATCTTCAAGGACCTTCTGAACAAAAGTTGATGCAGCATAATTTCTAACCCATCTGAGCTCTGTGAGCTGCAAATAGTATGAATATAAAATATTCATTTCCCTACCATGTGGGTTTTTTAAAAAATCCAAAGAATACTTCTTTTGCCACAGAAAATAAAACACTGGGTCATTTTTATTGTTTCCTGCTTCAAAAATAGCAGGTGGCTGACAGAAAACTTCACTGAGTTCCGTTTCTGCTCATCCATCTGCAGCTCACAATCTATTGTATGACTCTTATTTATTGGCATTGTATGTCAATGTCAAATATGTTTTCAGGCTATTTAAGCTTGTATTATACTATGCTTCTATAGGATTAAAAAACAATCTTTGTTTTAACAATGTCTATATGATTAGTTGATGTGTCAGCAGTAATACTGAGCAGCTTAACTGTATGTCCCTAGGCTGCAACAGATGTTTTTGTCTTCTGCTTTCTTATAGTGTTTTTCTAGAAAAAAATGAATATTACAAACATTGAAGTGTCACTGTTGATGTCCACATTGTAACAAAATGGTTTCTCAGCATTTCAGCTTCAGGCCTTCACTTGGTCTTAAAAAGACATTGTAAATTCAAGTGGATTTTGTTTGGTTTTGGTTTGGGTTTTTTATTATTTAAATACTTAAAAAGCAAAGTTAAATTACAAAGATGGACATATCCTTTTAATCTACTGTTAGAATAGAATAGTACAGTTAGAAGGGACATAAAATGGTCTAGTACCACTGCCTGACCAGTTCAAATTAATTCATGTCGTTAAGGGTGATGTTCAAATGCCTCTTAAACACTGGCAGGCTTAGGGCATTAAGCACTTCTCTAGGAAGCCTGTTCTAGTGTGTGACCATCCTCTTAGTACAGAAACGTTTCGTGATGTCCAGTCTATATGGTTTCCATTGTATTCACACACAGTTAGTACCGTAAGGACTTCTAACCGTATGCAGTATCTAGCCAGTGGGCAAAAGCTTTTTGAGAGAGAAAGGTTCAAATTTGTCCCTCCATTTCATTTAAAGAAAGAGTCAGGGAAGATCCTGTTTCCATCCAAATCAATAACAAAAGGAAAGTTTCTAAGGAATTTGAAAACTTTAGTATTTTTGGGGGTACCTGAGAAAAAAAGTTAAAGATCTAAGTCACGCAGATGTTCTTTCTTGGTATCTCTGCTTAGATTCAGTTTATGTTCTCTAGGTCAGATGTTTTTAACAACTAACAGCCTAAGTCCTTCAAGGACACATGCCTGTGAATAAATGGCACACATAAGGGCATGATTTTCTGCCTTAGGTTTAAGGACACAAATGCATATTTCAGCATCCAAAATAATTCTGCACAATGGTAGCAGTTATTATTCAAGGTATTGATTTTAATGAGATACGAAAGTTTCACTCGCTCTGAAAATCAGGACACTTATTCAGGTGTCAGGGTTATTAGCCAACATTTTAAAAATTGGCTGTCTAAATTTAGGAACAGAAATCGATATTTAAGCACCAGCATCAGCAGTTCATTTTTTTCAGAGGTATTAACCACTTGAGACTGCTAGAAACTTTGTTTCTATGCATTTATAGGCCACATTTTTTTCAGAAATTACTGAAGAATTACCATGATTTGATTTTGGATGTCCAGCTTCAGTGACATGTTCAAGGGCCAGATTTCCCAAGAACAAGATAACCATTTGTAATCAGACATATCAAAGCTGTATTGGATTGGGTGTCCAAAATCTGTAATATTTTCTCAAAATTTTGGGTCTTTGAAGTAAAGGTTTTAAAATATTTTAGCATTACAATTGTGGTGCTTTTCCCAGGTTTTTATGAATGGTGACTTTTCACTGCACACACTTAGGAATGTGTTTTGTAAACCTAAGATATCTGAAGGAGAGGTGGGGCAAAGTCAGCCAAGCCAGGGGCCAAGGGTGATGGCCCTTGCCAACACGGCATCATCCCACAGATGAGCAGAGAGGGAACAGGGTCACATCCCAGCGGTGGATGGAAAAGCCTGCAGCTATGGACAGGCTGGGATGGGGATGGGACATGGTGAGGATGAGACATGGTGGGGATTGGACGTGGCCAGGCACAGGCATCGCTGCAACATGGTGTGCAGGCAGATCCCAGGTGTTGCTGCACGATGTCAGGGCTTCCCTTAAGACAGACATCAAACCCTGGCTAGGGAGGCTATAGGTTTTGTCGATGCCCTCTGGAACCTGTGAGTAGCTTCATTTCACTCCAGATATTGCACAGTCAGCAAGTGGAAAAAAACACCTCCATGGGACAATACTGCTCTATTGTAGATGGCTATCTTCAGGCCAGACAAGTTACCCAGGTAAATGTAGAATCTGGTATAAATCTAACTTTTAAGTACATAAATAATGAGGCATTAATCCCTGCCCCTATTTAGTTTTTGTGCAGGAAGGGTTTTATCAGACTCGTAATATTTTGTCTTGCAATTTTCCTAATGTTACCCATACGTGATAGCAGCTACACCTTCTCAACTGGCTTAGATTATCTTTTTAGTCATTACAAGAACAAGGCATGGTCAGGCTCCAAATTTGGGTTATTAATTCAAAAGATTTTTCTTTTGGAAAATTCTATGAAAATACAGTAAAATTTGGTGTTATGTGAATGTAGACAGCAATGAAGGTCTAGAATTCATATCAAATACAGTTACATAAATGAGCATGGGAAAAAAAGATTATAATTCAGTACATACTTGTAACTCAAGTGATTTTTACAATGTCAGAATTTGTAAAGAGAATAAAAAGATGCCCATTTCATTTTGATTGTGTAAACCTCCTCAGATATGAACTTTGAAAGGTTCATCCTTGTACTGTTTTGTATGCTCACTATCGCAGCACCAGACACACACAGCAAATGAATGAAGCTTTTTTAAAAAGAGTATTAGGATGCTTGGTTAAAACTACCTGCTCCAGCTGCTTCTATTATGTCAGAACAGCTATAGTGTTGGGGCATAGTCAACACATAGCTCAAGAAAGAAGAGGCAACTTATTGTAACATTTGTCTAACCCATGATCTAAGCAGATTTCCCTTTGAGTAGCAATATGCAGAGCTGATGAACTGCTATGCAAGATGTCAAAATTGTCCCTGGGAAACTTTAGGGTTACACTAAAGGTCAGTTTGACCTCTCAGACTTTTTCAGCACCTGAGATTACAGTGATCAGCATTTCTATTATTATTTGATTGTGTCAGCACTGGAAGCACTATGGGTAATGTAGCCACAAGGCTGAAACAGACAATAAGGAAGGGAACTTCACAATTAATGAACTAATTCAATGAAGGCTCTGAAAATAAACAGTGTTCCATGTTTAAAATGCAGGGAGAAGAAGACACTGTTAAGAATCATTGCAGTCCTCTGCTCTTTGTTTATGTCCTTGATTTATTTAATATATTAATTTACACAGATTATTTACTGAACTGCCTAGATTCATATCTAATAGCAAACTTATTCTGCATTTCTTGTCTTGTACCATGACACTGAGTCTATCTATATATATATGAAGTGCAGCAGGCACTTGGAGCCCTGTACAGTCCTGGTAGGCCAGCTGAACATCACTATCAGGAGATGCACAACTTTCAAAGACAAGAATCTCATGTCAGGTTGTTAAGCAATAATTCTGAATGAAATATGTTCACAACAGCCTGAGTTAAAGATGTTGAGCATCCATGAACATAAAGTAAATAAAAGAAAGTATAGTATTGCTGGTGACCAAAGAGCTTCAGTTTTCAGGATATAAGAGAAATTTGAATGTAAGTCATGAGTCCCATGCAAGTACCATGGCCCTGACCCTGAGCAAGTGTCAGTAGTGTAGCAGCAGAACAGATGGGCAAGGACAGAATACAGATAGCAGGGAGCAGAAAGCTCTGGAGAGCAGTTTTTCTTGAGAGAGGCAGGAGGAGGGAGAGCGGTTTGGGATTGGTGAATGAGAAGTAAAAAGAGTTTAAGGAGCTTTGGGTTGTATGAATAGGGATGCTCTTTAAGTGCTGACTCAGGACCTTAGACATGTCTGTAAGTGCTGCCTGGCCTAGATGAGGCTGCTTTGATGATCTGCTGCATGCCTGCTACTTAAAGGAAGGTTAGCAGAGTGCAAGTTGGACTGAGATGGCACATTTTTTGATCCTGATGAGGAGGCAACCTTCACCCAGATCCAGGCAAGATCTGCAGGTAGTGACTTGATAACTAAGGGAATGCAGCATAAAACAGGGTTTGCTCTTAGGATCTGTATTGCAGTGAGCTCATGGAGCAGCATAACACCTTACTACTTGTTTTGTCAAGTTTTAGTTGTTTTCTCTCATATTCTTGAGTATTTCTAACATACTGCTAACTAATTTGAATAAAATGAGAGGAAGTGTGATCTTAATTACTTCTTTAAAGGAGAAGCTAAACTAATACAAACTTTCAAAAAAAAAAAAACAGTTCCCTAGCATAAGTGAGCAGGTATTATCTGCCCAAGAGACAAGTCTGTTCTCTTGAGGTGGGGAGAGTTGAAGAGGAGCAATATTAAGAATGCAGGTTCCTCTGTTAAGCCTATGGAGGGGTCAGATCCTTCCCACCTCAGCAGTGCCACCCTTTGTGCTGACATGCTCCCATGGGAGTGCAATTTAATCAGATCCCTTGAGATTCCCACATGTACTTGGGGTACACAAAATGGTCCATGTTGTTAACATAATGCAAGGAGGGGCAAGGAAGGTGTTCTGGAAGTTTAATTTGGGATGACATGACCTTATTGAAAGCATTCTTTGAACTACTTCCAGGTCCAGACAGAAAATCAAAGACACAAGCAACCATCCACCCTCTCTATGAGTGAATGAATGAGATCACAGAATCACAGAACTAGAGAACATGCTGAGTTGGAAGGAAGCCACAAAGATCATTGAGTCCAACACTTAGCCTTGCAGAGGACCATCCCCAAGAGTCACACCATATACCTCACAGTGTC
>JAWWEE010000001.1:38583158-38624535 GCA_035221455.1 Xenops minutus | reverse complement strand
CCCCTGACACAACTTCAGGCCATTCCCTCGAGTCCTGTCACTGGTCACCACAGAGAAGAGATCAGTGCCTGCCCCTCCTCTTCCCTGCATGAGAAAGTAGTAGCCTGCAGTGAGGTCTCCCCTCAGTCTTCTCTTCTCCAGGCTGAACAGACCAAGTGACCTCAGCCACTCCTCATATGGCTTCCCCTCAATGCTCTTCACCATCTTCATTGTTCTCCTTTGGACACTCTCTAATGGCTTAATATCTTTCTTACATTGTGGTGCCCCAAACTGCACACAATATTCAAGGTGAGGTTGCTCCAGTGCAGAGCAGAGTGGGACAATCTCCTCACTTGCCCAGCTAGTGATGCTTTGCCTGATGCCCCCGCCAGGACCCAGTTGGGCCTCCTGGCTACCAAAGCACTGCTGAATCAGATTCAACTTGGCAAAAACCAGGACCCCCAGGTCAGATGGTACACATTTTAGGAACTGGGAAAACCCGCACCAGAAGAATTAAAAGTACTTTAATCATAATAGAACAAGGCTGCTGGCACTAAAATTCACTACGTCTGGAAGGAGTGCTTATACAGGAAGCAGAAGAAAAGCTGAGAGTGTAAGAGCACCTCTTTCAGAGTTATGTGACCTATGGGCTGGTTGTGGCTAATGCTCGTCCACCTCTGAGAAACATGGTAGAATAACTGCAGCACAAGCACAATAAATAAGGCAGGTGAATTAGTCCACTTTCAGTGACATTCCACTGGTTCATACCAGTTTCAAGTGACAGGGTGAGGGCAGAACTTGCAAATATTTCTACACCAGTACTAAAAACCTTATAGCAAAGAGATGGAAGAACTAAAACACTCAGACCAAACAAGATGCTAGTGAGTGTCACACCTGTCCCTTGGCAAGGGGGTTGGAACTAAATTATCTCTAAGGTCCCTTCCAATCCTAACCATTCTATGATTCTATAATTCTATAATAGGCATCTCAGACATATGATGGAGGACAAAAACCAGATGGATACTGAGTTATTGATAACCAACCTTATGGAAAGAATATGGTAGTAGGTAAAAGCAGAGGAGCTGCCTGTGTGGGGATGAATAATATTAAAAGTATAAAAATATTATGACAAGAATGTCAGGGCACCTAAGAGAAGTTCATGAGTTATTTGTCATAATATCCTCCAGCGCATGGATATTTAGCTTGAAGAGGTAGAACTATACAAAAATTAGTCAAGCCAGAAAAGGGGAACAAGGTATGAGAGGAGCAGAGAACGGTCCAAGAAAAGCAGAAAGACTAGGAGAAGCCTGAAGAATATCTAAAGGAGGGCATCAGAAACTGAGCTAAAATGTGTCCTAATTCAAAACGAAAAAGTAGTTCAAGAAAACTACTTGAATAGTTCAATAGTAAAGAAACCAGCAAATTGGTTGGTATTTAAGAAATAGGAAGTTGGTTCAAATCAGAACAGAAAAGCCCATAAAACATGGTAGGTCAAATGTAAAGCAGAAATACTCATAATTTAAAAACAACTCAAATAAGACTTTTCTGTCATTAATGTACTCCTTCAAGCACATTAAAATTCAGAATCAGACCAGCCACAGTTGAATGATGGTAAAGGTGTAAAAGCAGTATGTGGAAGCAACAAGGGAACATCAGAGAGGTCTAATTTCCTTGCATTTTTTTTTTACTGTTGAAGACAATTGGGAGTTTTCAAGACCCAAACCCTTTGCAGCTGATTTGTCAAAAGAGTGAGATGGATTTGAAGTGAATATACAGAAATCTCAGACCAAGCAGACGAATTAGGTTTCCATAAATCATTGGGACCAGATGGTGTTAATCCAAGAGCCTTGAAGGAGCTCGTATGCAAAATTGCAGCAGTGTTGGCCAAAGTGCATAATGTGCCATTGCAAAGAGCCCTGTGCTGGGGGAATGGAAGTGCACCAGCTGCCCCTGTGCCTCCTGGCTGCAGAGCAGCTCCAGAGGAAAAGGGAACTACCGGCCAGTGACTCACCTCCACACCACAGAACAGGGGAGAGCCTATAGTAATGGAAAAGGTCACTGAGCACATGAACAAGAGCTGCTTTGGGGGAAAGCATAAGGGCTTTGGGCTCTGCATAAGGAAAGACTTGCACAGAAATCTCCAGACAAGATAGCTGACACTGTCTCCTGACACTGCTGCTGGAGACAGACACACAAGGGCACTTTCTAGGTTCACTTTGGCAGTGCCTGAAGAATTCACAGCTCCAGCTGCTCTGTCTGCAGTGTACTATATTTTGCATGTTCCTCATTCCATGATAACCCTGCATTGCCTTTGCTTTTACATCAGAAACAGTTGTGAGGCTTATCCATACAAAACATCTCTGCTGAGGCTTATCTCAGGTTCAGACAAAACCTTAGTTCTGACTGGATTTGCATTATACATCGTCTCTAGATGTGTCCTCTAATTTGCTTTGGTTTATAAATGGCTTCTGCAGAGTAGCCTATTCATAAAGATAATACAGAGTTATGTGGCCTATAGCATTTCGCTGTAGAGGTTGTCACTTGTCTCCTTGTCAGACTCAACTTAGTCCTGTGCAAGATCCTCTGAGATCTCACCCTCTCCATATGCACTTGGAGGAATTAAGAGAAAACCTGCCTCTCTAGGTATACAGGCAATTCTCCTTTGCCCAAACCACTTACATGCAAGATCCAGCTTCACAAGTGCCAGCCGTTCTGTCTTTTACCTTGAACTTCACAGGAACTCATTAAACTCTGAAAAAATCCATTATGCTATTCTGTCTCTTGGCTCCAAATGGGAAATGTACATTGACAGGCAATGTCCTATCACATAATTTCTTAGTGGTTGTTATGATTGTTATGCACAGCTATGAATGTGCAAAAATACACTTACTATCACTATATTAAGAAAGTAGTAATAATATATTACATAAGGTAATTGCATAGCATATACATAATGCTGACAAATTTTTTTAAGTAAATTAAGAATACTGCAGAGGAGCTATTCTCCAGCTATCTTGGATTAAAATGTTCACTGTTGGAAGTCTAATTTAATTTTTTATGATTAGATTATGATAACCATTGTGAACTCAGTACTAAAAGCATATAACCCTAAAAGTCCATAAAAGCACAAATTAATCTCTCCTGAAATTCTCTGGGCAAGAAAATGTGTTTACCATGGAATATTTTATAAGCTCTTCATTTAAACAAGGTACTTCCCCACAGGAGAGACTTTCTCAGACTGGACTCTGAAGAATGCTGATGGTGCCACAGATTCCTTACTAATTGGATTCATGAGCTACAAAGAAACAAACCTTGGTTATTATCTGTCACTTGGTTGTCGAGACCCACAAGCCTGAGCCTGAAGAAGCTGTGGTTGTAGATTTCCCACCCATGGTTCCATCTCAGTGACTAATTACCAGTCACTTCCCATTGAGAAGGGAAAAAATGCTGTTCTACTTTTATTTGCTAGCAATGCACCATATATTTAAGTAAATATTGATTTTCTAATCTCTAAGATAAAGTACCATAGAATGGCAATTTTGAAACAGTGATAGTGCATATAGTACCACACACTCCATTAACCTGTCCTTCCTACCCTGTTCCACAGCTTGTTGTCAGTCTAAGTAGACCAGTTCCCGAATCTCTGACTTTTTACTTTCATTCTGATTGAACTCCAAAACCCATGTACTTTGCATTATGTCTACCTATTTTTGGTCATTCTTTGACATTGAGACAGACCTTCCCCACTCTTCACCTTTTATGAAATTAAGTAGTAAATATGTTGTGCAGGATCAATGTCTTCTTCTCATCCATGTCCTGCTTAGCTGTGTCAGTATAAACACATTCACAGGTGTTATTATGTGACTCCATTTATTCACAGATGGATATACAACCTACCAGGAAAGTTGTGTTGACAGCAAACAAAGCCTTTTTCAAATATTGATAAATTCCTTCAAACGTTAGCAAAAATGCTATAGCTTGAGCATCCACACAGAAATTATATGATATCAAACATTTCCCCAAACAGGGATTTTGCAGCAACAACTTCATATGTCTGGGTCTACGCATGGAACAAAAATGGTTTCATGAAGAGGAAATGGAACACAAAATTAAATTAGGAAAGTCAATAATTAGACAACAGAAGTTCAATCCAGTCAGCTGCCCTGTCTCTGGCCCTATAAAGCACTCTTTGATTTTCTCATCCTTGTTAAGAGGCCAAATTTCACAGACCCCTTCCTCACAACTGAATGAATTTTTACCAGAACAAGTGAAACATTCTCAGTGCATGACCATCACCTAAGTGAGAGGTTTTCGTTTGTCCTTAGTCTTCTGCTTCTTAACAGATAATGTCACAGAAGTCCTGTCCACAACAGTCTTCAGACCACTATTGCTGTCTGGCTATATCTGTATATTCACACACGCACACACACAGTGATTTTTTTTTTTTTTTACCACAGTCATAGACAGAACAGACTTCACTGTTCTCCACTTTAGAAACATTATCTTCTATCTCGCACTTACAAAGCATTACACATTTTACTAGCTCTACCATTAAGGGGCTTCCCTGAGCAGTGTGTGGTGTTGAAGTGGCTTGGTCACTGGATGGGCTCACAACAAACCCAGTCCCCACGAAAGCAAATCACGCAAGGGCTTACACTGTGATCATGGTAGGGTTATTCAGTGGCTAAAGGGCTCCATGTCTCTGCACTCAGCTACGAAAAAGTTGTTTGAGCCAGGATCCTATTCATGAACTAGGGGCCTCTGCTTTTCTGCAGGGAGGCAAAAAGGGAAAAATCTGAATCTGCACTCATAGAGCTGATTTTTAACACCTGCCAGCTTCGACACACATCTTGCTGGCAGTAGAAAGATGAAAATCAAGTCAGCATTGGCAGATCAAAACCTGTTCTGTTTAATGAACAAATGTAAGTAAGGCATTAGTAGAAAGATATTAGAACCTTATGAAAACGTTAATCAGTGGGGAAAAAAAAAATTATGTATTTTGGTAGATAGAAATCCTAACTCAGCACTGACAGTATCGGTACTACATGTGAGTAAAGTCTTCACAGTTTTATTGTCCTCTCAGAGTTTATGGACTACAGTGTTTTTAGAGAAGCCCACACTCACACTTCATTTGAAATTCATCCTATTTGATTTCAGCTGACCAAACTTACTAAATAAAAAAACCCTTAACTTTAAAAATACTAACACTAAGCAATGAGCTAAAAATTGTTTGTGATGTGTTCTTCCTTTCCAGAACTTTCTACCACTTTATTTTTATTTGTTTGTTTGTTTGCTTAAGGGTCTGTAAATCAGCAGGATAGAGAACATCTGTGACTGAACAACATGAAAAGGCAGATACATGAAATGACTACTACCTTCTTTGAGACACAAGAAGTGATGAGGCTATCAAAAGATGCAATTCCACCCACCAGGTAAGTGAAGTTAAGGAGAGCATCCAAAGTCTGAAGTCCATATGAAAGAGTATGCATTTCTTCTTCGTAAACTCTGTAGTCATAATGCAGTAAAAAGACCACTTGAATAAGCACATTCACTATGCGGTTCTCCTCTGATGATTAGCTGCCTGTTGCCTACAATGTCTATTTAGACAACAGTGCTATTACTTGATGCAGCTGTTATTCTGCAGAATTTCAAATCCAGTAAGGCAGAGAAGGTAGTTCAAGTTCATATATTCATAGATGACTCTGATAACCTATTCTGCTTTCTGAACAAGAGCAACTCACTTCACCAGGGAAATTAAAAAAAGCAGTTGAGAATCAAGGTCCATATTATCATTCTACCAGCACTAACAAGGACATGTAAGTATAATATTACTATCTCTTAATGTAGCTATGTATCAGCTAGGTGGCAGCTGCACTAAAGCACACAGGAGTTTTATTTTCTAATGATGCCATTGATTTTCTTTGTAGCAATACCAGTAGCAGTAGTTGTAAAAGGACAGAAGGTCTCATTTTTGACCAGAGTCAGACTAGACCAGACATAAAACAATATAGGGAAGTCATATCCTTGCCTGAAAGAGTTTTTATCTTAATTAAAGGAGAGAAAGATGAATGCAATATCAATGCAAGTATGTTATCAGCTGAATCAGTGCAAGCTCACTTTGCAGCAAGGTAGAAGCAGGAGGTTACAAGGACCTATCAAATCTTGTTGGCATGATGGGTGCTACCAGACATCTGCCACTGCCCACATCTAAATCCAGCTCAGTTCCTCTGTGATAGGTACAGGCACAAACACTCCTTGCTTTCAGCAAGAGCTAGGAAAGCAGCATGGACTGTATAGTGTCTTGAATAAACCCTTATCTGGGTAAAACAAAGCACCCTCAGCTTCCATGATCAGCAATGTCAGACAAGTGGAATAAATTACTTTTGCACAGGTTTGCACAGAAAAGGAAAGGATTGTAACTTTTATAACACTAATAATTTTTAGATTCAAAATTAAATTATACAATATGAAGAAAATATTAAAAATACATGTGGGTACCACCTTGTTGAAAGCAGGTAGATGTCTGAAACTCCATGGAGTTTCTGTGATAAAGTTTATATACTACAGGTGCCATTGATCTCACTGTCACTGTATTATTAAAGAGTTATAATCCAGCAATCATATCACAGCAGCTAGGAAGCAAGGTGGCATCTCATGTACAAGGAGTTTCTGAATATACTTGATCATACCGTTGGTTCATAATCTATTATACTGTCTCTGCCTGAGACTTCGTCTCATTAAATTGAGCAGGAAAAACGTAGAGATACTTGGACAGGTGTGAGTGAGCAAATAGGAACCTGATGACCTTCACCATGCACCTGGGAAAGATATAGATAACCAATGTGAAAAGAAAGAAAGTCACAGTGTCTATTGGAGGATTCTAAGCTAGGTATTCATATAGGTATGTGAAACGACATGTCATTTCTCCTTTAGCTTGACAGCATGAGGCCCAGGGATTCACTTTTTTTCTCTGCAAGAGCTCTCACACCTCTTCAATCTTTCATGCTACGGCCTCCTCACTGCAAAATGTTGACAACTGGGCAGGTTCAAACTATCTCAATCAAACAGTGTCCCCTGAGAAATATTTTACGGATATTAGAACACATCCACTACACTTTGTGTCATCCCAGACCATCAAGGTCACAGGAGTTAAACTTTTGCTAGTGCTTCCCATAGTGAGTTGCAGATACTTGCTAGAGGTTTCCCAATACAACTTGCTGTATGTTGACTCCAGTAAAGTCCTGCTCCCTTCTGCTCCTTATCCCCATCCTGAGAGTCCTGTCACCTCTGTAGCGTGCTCCTCCTCATGACTAGCTCTTTCATATTCAGCCTTGAATCCCCTTCTTCATCACACAGAGGCTCCCTGAAGTCATGAAGGAAACAAAGAAAAGTATTAGAAGGTAGCACAGCACATCATGATTTGTCACCCTATTTTATAACGAAAGGACAGTCCACATTTATCTGGAGCCTAAGATAAGGGCTTATTATTATTAGGACATAATTACTTCTAAGTAGTGAAGTAGTAGAAGACACAAAGCTACTTGTGCCAGCTGTTCAATTACACAGAAATGTGGGATCTAGACATGCAGCTGGTACCTACTAGCATACAGTTCACACATGCATGACTTGGCAAAGAATAGTAGTCGCTATATAGCACAAAGTAGCTGCTATGTTTTAGTCTTATCCTTTAAGTGTTCCAGTTACCACCACCATCTTAGTAAGTAAAAAACCTGTAATAATCACACTGTTGAAATTAATGTATGTTCTTACATCAAACTCCCATATACAGATCAGTCTGAAAGGTGATGGCCTCCAATCTGGGCTTTCTGATTAGGGATTTTTACTGCTGTAGACTGAGTGATAAATTATGTTTAAAGTGTAGTTAATTACTTCTTCTAACAATGATAGATAACAATATTTAATAGCTACATAGAAAAAGAAGTAAAACAAGTAGCTAAGTAAAACCCTGCTTTGTTCCTAAGTAATTCAAATATAGGAGGTTGCCTTTCCATCACAGCACATTTCTGGGAGTATTCAGAGTTGAGCTGTGGACATATGTGTTTCTACAGCCAGCTTTCCTCAAAGTTGCATGGTATCCTAAACAAAAAAAAATTATTTTCCCACCCACTTTCTAGTTACCATATATATAACTGCACTACCTACTCATAGTGACAGAAGCCTTTTCACAAACATTTCTTGATGCTCCTGGTGTTTTGTTTCTTCATGCAATGAAGAGGCTACCAAAATATCTTGCTTCCATAAATTTATTTTTAAATTTGCACATTCATTCATTTCTCATGTTTGTCTGTACTATGTCCTGTGTGCATTTCTTCTTCTGAGGCTGAATTGTTCCTGTCATCCATACTAAGGCAGTTTGTTTCTCCCTGGCAGAGGTAAGGGAATAAGTTGGAGTATGCAATGTGAACACAGAGATTACTAATTGAAAAAATTAATTAATAATGTATTTTAAGTGTTTTATTTCATGCACAATACTTATATAGCATATAATGAATAATATAAAAGCTTGCATTAGGAAAATGAGGTGAGAATTTAAGAATATCAAACCCTAAATTCCATACAAGAGATGGTTCAGCAGGGTCCATCCAATTTTCCAAGTCACTTCATTTTATGGTAACTTACCCTCAAACTGTGTTCATGTCACAAAATGCAGAAACAATCATACTGAAAGCAAAAAAAAAAAAAAAAAAAAAAAGGAAAAAGGAAAAAATTAATACATGACAGTAACATTCCAAGTCTCACTGGAATGAAGTTGCTAGAGAATTATTCCATTTTCATTAGACTAGGCTTTTTTCAGATTCACAAAAAATATATATACAGTTTTATTTGGCATTGAGAGACTAAACTTTATTCCACTGAGACACTGAAGAGAAGTTCTTAGCATCATTCATTCCCTTCTAGGAGTTGTCAGCTGCACTTAGTGCTTGTATGAGTACATCTACAACAAATGTGTCCTGGAAGAATGCAGAATAATTGCAAGGAAAACACAAACCATGAAAAGAAGATTGAACATCTCTATTTAAACAGAATTCTGATATCCACCAGGAAGAGAAAAGTTCTTGAAAGGTCATATGAGAACCCTTGTTAAAAAGGAAAATTACTTGCCAGGTCTAGGTTAGGCAAAAGTTAGCAGGGAACATGTTCTATTGTCCTGCTAAAAAGCCATGTCAATAAGTGGCTTCTATCAAATTTAGTTTAATTAAAAAAAAAAAAAAACCTAAACCACATTGTTGTGTTGTTAGCTTGACCCTTTACCAAGAACAAAACTCTAATACATAATATGTTCCTTCCTGATAATTTTGCCGTTGACCGCAAACAGGAAGACAGCTCAGTCTACTCCACTATTCTGCTAAAACAAATTTTCTCTTGACTCTCCTGATTAGACCTTTTTTTAGCCAAGTTTCTGCCTGTCCACTTTTGCTGCCACTCTAGTCACAAGCCCCCGTGATATGGTGTTTTACAGTATCTTCCTTTGTAACTCTCTTTTTCTGCTGCATGCCTGATTCCCATAAAGCTGTGCCCATCACTGTCTTTCATCAGTCTTTTCTGCATGCTGAGCTGTCGATGTGATGCTTCTCAGAGGAAAGCAGAAAATTCACGTGACATTGCAACATGACTCAGCCAGCACGTTTCCTTTGACTACCTGCAACAGCTGGATGTTGAAAGGGACCCAAGGAAACAAGCTGAAAATGCAGACCTGCAAGTGACATTAGATACGGGATATAATGGAGAATGGTGGGTTAGGGGCTCATAAATAACCCCTATACCTCCTTCACCACTACATTTTGGTTCCACAACCCAGAAATCTATTAAAGATAAGTAATTATCACCATACCTCCCCAGGAAGCATTCTCCACAAAATGGCCCTCAGATTAATGCTTCCTTTTTCTGCAATAAAGTCTTGATTTTAATTTTTTTTTGTACAACTAAGGAACCCTGTAAAACATTTTTATTATCTTTTTGTTCAGACTGAGAGACAATTATTGTACTGTTTATATATGCAGCAACCTATTCAAGTATTAGTCATTTTCCTTGTTATTAGCTTCTGCTTTAAATTGCTTGATAAAGAATTATGGCCACATTTGTGATCCCACAGTGTTTGTTTTCTTTTTTTATGGCATGGCAACACAAATGAAAAGAGACAGCTAATGGCCTGGGGAGAAGGACATGTGGTCTCAACAGGAAGGCGGCAATGACAAGTATGAACACTCGTTAAAGAGGTAGGGTGAGAGGACATTGATTTTCCAAAGGAAAATACTTTTTTATGCTTCCAAAGATATCTTCCTGTAATTATCTGGTGCTGTGTTCATTTGATATGTGTTAATTGGAACAAGTTTTTATTTGCACAGGTGGCAGCTCGGGCTATCCCCTTGCACTGTAATAGTACCAAGTTACACAAAGCAGAGAATATGCAGCACAGCATCTGCCCTTCATAGGACCACAGCTTCATGTACCAACAGCCAGAGGTGGTCAAGCGGCAGACAAGAGTGTCACCAGGGTCCCAAATTGCTAAGGACATATTTGTGAACACAACAAGCAGGGCTATGTCTGTTCTAGTAAATGAAAGGGGCCAGGGACCATTCTCCAAACTGGAGGCCAACTGGCATAGCACAACTTTATCCTTTTGCCTAAACTCTCATCTTCAATAACAGAGTGATTGCAATCAGGCTGTTCACTGGGAACTGTCCCTGGCTTGTGCTGAGTATTTTCTTGGAAAGCACTTGTTGCAGCAAGTCAAAGCCCTGCTAGGACGGGGCTAACTTCTTAACATGAACATGCCCCTAGCACATGCTCATGGCCTGACACTGTGCAGTTTACAGGTTACAGGCATAACCTTGGAAACTTCTCTGAATATTTGTGCAGAAGAGTCTCGTGGATTAAAAATAAACCCAGCACTGTAGACTTGCAATATGAAGATCACTTATGAACATTTATAAGAATTTGATGGATGGCAGCTGTAAAGTATTGCTTTGAAAATTAGTTATATTTGTGCTAGCTTATCATCAACACAGTTTTCAGAAATTATAGGTCCTTTTATGTACTGGATAAGGGGACTTAATTGCTTCATGGTGACTTTGAAAAATTAAGATGTCTCTCAAGAAATAGCAAATGACAGTAGCCTTGCTTTTACCCCTTCCCTCTGTGATAAGGACTAAATAGCCTCATAGTTAAGGAAGTCAACATGTTGTAGTGGCCAGATTTTGTCTCAACCAACACAAGTTTTTCCAAAACTCTGTGCATGCAACTTCCTCACACACACATCAGCCATGCCCTCCCTTCTTTCCACTGGCCCTGCCAGCATGGCCAGAGGGTTTATAGTGACAGACTAACCTGAATTTGTGTATGCTGGGAGTCACAAAACTGCCCTGCTTCAAAACCTGCAGTCAGAGCTCAACTAGAGAAAATCTTTGCATATCCAGGTGCTTTCACTGCAGATTTCTAGTGATGGAGAGTACCTACACACTAAGGTGCCAGCCTTGATACATTGCTTCTGATAACTAATCACAGATTGCTCAGATACTTTCTGCAGCAACCCATTAGTTCGAATGCTGTACCAAAGCATGCAATCATTCTCAGCAACGCTTGGAAAACTGCAAATCTAACCAGATCAATTAGACAACAGGTTTATTTGCTGATTTCTGTTGGACTTTCTCTTTAACCAGTATTATCTCTGTGGGCATCCTCAGTTCTTAACTTCGCACACAAGATTTATGCAAATAGATGCACAATTTTCCCTTTTGATTTTAGTGGTACTTATAAATTACTATTCTAATTCAGAAATAGCTAAATGGGCACAAATAATCTTTCAGTGTGAAAAGTCTGCTATTACCAAGTTCACTCATGTTTACATGTATAAGATAAGCGATGAACCATTAGTCACGCTTCACACTGAGGGATGTTTTTCTGGGAGTTCCTTTAATCCCCACATTTGGATCTTTGAGCCTTCTTACAGTTACACAATTTTTGTTTAAACAGTAACACCAAAACTACATTAATTCTCTAAGCAAGATTGGCAGCCAACATCACAGTGCCTCAGAATAATTCAAAGGGGGGTCTAGATTAATCTAAAAGTAGGGTCTACACTGAATTTATATCAGGCCACTCAGGGATTTATCCTGCTGGGTCTTGAAAAATCCAGGAACATTCTACTGTTTTTAGACTGTTACCATAGGAAAAAATCTTTTCCTTCTGTCAGTACCTGCCCATTCTCTTCACTCTCCCACCTGCACCACTGCAAAAGTAGGATAGGATAGGGTAGGATACGATATGATACAATATGATGGGATAGGATAGAACTGAACTGAACCTATAATAATCATCTAGTCCAACTGCCTTACTAATTCAGGGCTGACCAAAAGTTAAAGCATGTTGTTAAGGCCATTATCCAATGCCTCCTATACACTGACAGTCATGGGGTATCAACCACTTCTCTAGGAAGCCTGTTACAGAGTTAACTCACTCCACTTTACTCATGTCGTTCTTCATTAGAGGGGGCAAAACAGGATGCATTATTCCAGATGTAGTCTAACAAATTCCAAGAGAAAAAGAAATAAACCCTTTTCTGCACATCCTGGCTCTGACCTGTTCTCTGTTTAGCATCTCGTATTCTCTTCTGAGTTCTTGCTCTGAGACTAGATTTCCCCCACAGCCTGTAGCCATGTCATTATTTGATCCTGAGTATAACCTTAATAACTTTATCATTGGCCATGTTTAAAATGTGCTTTGCTGGCTGGAACCCAATTCATTGAAATATCAAGACCGCTGTGTTTCTGTGACCTGCTTTCATATTCTTCCTAGCATGTTATGTAGCATTTATTATGGAACTGCCAATCAGACAAAGAAATGGACGTGTTCACTCTTCTGTTATTGCTATCATCTGCTCTGGATAATGGGGCCTTTACAAGAATCACCAGGAGTTACATTTTAATGAGGCTTTGCTATAGTTTATCCAGAGGCACATCAGTAGCACCACTGAACACCACACAGACTGGAGAATATCTACTAAATATATAGCTAATTCTTTCTGTTAACAGCCTCTCTGCTGGTAAGAGTACCTATTCATATCTTTTTTACCTTGTGTTCTACCTAAAAGTTATGATCTGTGCAAGCTTACTTCTATACTACTCCTACAGGTTTTGTCCTGTTCACTCTGTTCACCATGAAAAAAGAGGAGATATTTTCCTTGACTGTAAAAGCAGCAGAGAGATATTCTGTCTTAAATAAGTGTTTATAGGCATGATGCTAAAGAAGAGCCCTATCTTTTGTTCCTAATTTCCAATTTAACAGTATGATTTTAATTTTTTTAATTGTTGACACTGAATAATGAGAGCAGTAACTTTTTCATCCCAAACAAAATTTCCAGGGAAGCATGTGAGCTGTTAAGATGGAATTCATCACCCTCTAAGCTTGGATCTTAGGTCCAGAAGCGTCACTTAATCACTTCTTACATTGAATCAAATGACAAAGTCAAGAACATACCTTAAGGAAAAGTGAATCACATTTATAATGCCTAAGGAAAAAAAAGTGACCTGTTTCATTTTCCATGAATGCCTTTATCTTCAGCTTTATGAGATTTGTCTTTGTACTGTTTTAATCTGGGTGCTGTGGGCTGACCCTGTCTGGGCATTAGGTGTCCACCAAAGCTGCTCTGTCATGTTGACAGTGATGGTGTTTCTCTTTCTAAGTCACTGTATTATGTGATGGAACCCTGCTTTCCTGGGGGATGGCTAAACACTTGCCTGCCCGTGGGAAGTGGTGAATGAATTCCTTGTTTTGCTTTGCTTTTATGGGCAGCTTTTTACTTTACTTATTAAAATGTCTTTATCCCAGCCCATGAGTTTTCATGTTTTTATTCTTCCAGTTCTCTTCCCCAACCTACCAGTGGGGAATGAGGAAGTGTCTAGATGGGGGTTAGCTACCTACCAGGGTTAAACCATGACACTTTTCAGTGATTTCAATTCTACATTTCATTCTAAAGTTTTCTCAAAATCCACCCAGAACATTTGTGTCTGGAATAAAATAATGAACGTCTACTTTCTTGCTATGGCACCTCTGGGGCAGAGAAACTCTTCCTTTCCCTCTCAACAAAATAAAATAAAACAAAACCAGAGCATAGAAATGTTTCCAATACAAAGATATGTCTGAACTTTCCCCATATTCACATAAAATGACTGAGTGTACGGCTTCTCTAATTTAACTCCCATTTGCTTTGCTGTAATATACCCTTAGTAAAGGTTAGAAGTCCATCTGCTTGTTCTTTCATCAGAGCCTTGGCATAGTCCCAGCTGCAGATGTGGCAGCTCCAGTGCAAAATGAGCAACAGTTTAAACAGTCTCATTTCCAGACAAAATGTGAAAGCTTTTTCCCTTAAAGGAAAAAAATATATATCCCAAAGCAGTATTTTGTTAACAGATCCATAAATAAGAGCACTAAACAGGGCAGGCCCACCAGAAATGGGCCAGCATGACTCTGGGACCCTTCTTAGGCAGATCTCCTGCTCTCCATAACTCACAGAATGACATTTCTTCAGCTCTCATTCCAGAGAAATTTTGATGAGGACAAAACAAAGACTAAACTTCAGATGTGAAGGATGACCCCAGCAGTGTGTGTCAGTAAGGGATGGTTATAGTCATATTTTGCAGCATGAAAGAGCACCCTTCTCAATCTCCATTCCCATTCTGTGGAGGGGTAAAATCCCATTTTACTGAGATAAAATCTTTGATGGATCATTTCAAAGAATGATGACATCATTCACAGGACTGTGATATGTGAACATGCTCAAGCTCCTTGTACAATCAAGGAACTTGAATTTTTTTGTAGTTGTGCTTTGGAAATCACCAATGCTGCAGGAAGGAAGGACCCATGCTCTTCAAGGTGCTAAGCACAGCTCTGATCTCCCCAGAGCTTTTTTCTCATTTAGGTGGAACTGCACCAACATAAAGCCTGTTCCCTCAGTTATCAGGGATGCCATGAAGATGCAGCTGACAATTCATATCTTCGTTGCATAGCTCAGATGCTGATCTCTTTTAAGATGACATGAATAAGAAAATAACTCTTGCAATCAGGAAAGCTTCACTGATATAGAACTTAAGTCACAAGGACCCCAAAGTACATAGGTGAGAGTCTTTAGCCATAATTACAGCCACAAAAGCTCCTGGCCCCTTTACACTTGCCTTCTATAAAAAAACAGGAGGATGCTTGTGCCTTTCATCTCCCTCCCATCTCTGCCAAGCAAGCCACTGAAATGCAAAATCCTTCTCGGGTGACTGCAGAGTCCTGTGTAGTGCTCTCTGCAAAACCTACAGTGCAGGGCAGCAGAATAGGAACAAAATAAATTGCATGGGGAGAACTAGAAGGCACTTTCATTGGGACAGCGTGGTATCCCTGTGATGTCCTGGTGCAAGTAACACTCCTGGACAGAAACATGAATAGAACAGAACTGACCTGCCCCAGGGAGCACAGTCTTCACTGCTTCAGTACCGCTCACTTGGCTGAGAAAAAGCTGGGGAAAGTGCTGTGCACTCCAAAACAGTGTACTAATCTAGAGCACTGAGTAAAGAAGTCTAGGAAATACTAAGGGAAGCAAATTCACCTGGTCTTAGGCCTTTCCCTCCAGACAGTATTCACAGTCCTCACTTTCTCTGTGTTGTGCACATGGATTTCATGTCTCCAGCTGTTAGTCCAGGCTTTGTGAAAGCCTGCTTGCCTCCAAAGCTCTGCTTACAGCTCATTTTCAGAGTAGCAACTAAAGCTTATTCTTGGCATGCACCTTAGAAGAGAATATGACTACTAAGATATTTCCCAGAATGGTTTTTAAGATCATTGTGGTCTACCACACCTACCTCTACCCCCTTCATCTCTCATTCATCTGGAAAGCACCAACCCCACTGCTGTCTAGAGCTCTGGCCATACTCCTAAGGCTAGTCCCAAAGAACCATCCCTTACACACCACTTTCTCAGAAACACCCACCTGTTCTTCTCTATTCAATCTAGGCTAGTTAAAAGTAAAATCTCTGCACTTCTCCTCCCAAACAGTACCTCCTTCCATATGGAAAGCACTCAACTCCTTCACAGCAGAGGCTGACCCAAAGGTGCCCCTTGCAGAGGCTATCAGAGGTTTCAGCTCCATCAACTGGCTTTATTGGATGCTGAGGGTTTTATATACCTTCAACACAGTGTATTTCTTGTGCTTTTATGGCCTCTTATAAGCAAGAAAATGGTCACTTTCTAATGTTTTAGAATGGCTTCCTGTCTTAATAAAGACCAGGGAATAAATTTGCTGGCACAACTTGTAGCTTTTTGAGAAGCATTGGAAAAGCAGGCCAGGAATACCTGAGGCTTGAGCTCTACCATGAATAGAAAATGGTCTTTAATTCTGGCAGCATACACAAGCATCACTTTTCAAATATAAAAATCCTCCCACTAGATACTGAGAATTGGATAAGGGTCAGCAGTGTTAAACAGAAAGCACCACTTGTTCTATTCTCAAAGAAGGTCTGATTTGGAAGAAGTGTACTACAGTCCTGATAGATTTCCCTTAGTTCTAGAGGTGCAATATGTCAGGGAGTGACTAGGAGAAACGGCACCTAAAAGAAACATTAGATATTGTGGTCAGGATCACGCAACTGAAGTTCAGATCAATCTGGAAGTAGCAATAGGGAAGAAAAGCAAAGGAGCACAGTGGGAGGCTATGGGCTATTAGAGTTAATAGAAAGAATTCCTTTGACAGAGCAGGGGAACTTCTGCAAACTGCAGATTAAAGCCCACTTTGCTGCTCCGGAGAGATGAAGCTGGTTAACTTGATGTACATTCCTGCTGTAACATGCATGAGCACAGCAGACAGACTACATGTCAGGAAGAGAGTTTGACTAGACAGCAACATAAAATTTCTTTTCTTTCCTTGCTCAAATACTGCTAGAAAAGGATATAATATATATATAATGTATATAATAGATATATGAAAAAAAAATTTCATATCTGCTGCATTAGTGATATTTTTTCCTTGAAGAAAATCCTTACCTATAAAAAAATTACCACTTAAAAAAAGCAAGGGGGAAAAGGTATGCTTCTGGTTTTGTATTTGACGCATGCTAAAATTGGAAGACAATAGAGAGCTGAGTTGAAAGTCAGAGGTGCACTGAGCACATTCTGGAGTCAAAAGTGAAGAGGAATACACACTAGCGTAGAAAATAAATGGACTTTTCCAGAGGTAAAGGTGGAAGGCAGGAAGTGATCTGACAGAGAAGTTTGACATCAGCTTTGTTGCTGAAGTCTTCTTATAGAAAAGACCAGACAGATAATGAGGTCTGGATGAACCCTATGAATGTCAAAGGAAGAAGAGCACCCTCTGAAGAAAAAAGGCAGATATGTGGCATCTCCTCAACAGTGTGAAGAAACAATCTCTGGGGACACACTCCTCTAATATGAGGCTTCCTTAAGGATTATCTTTCATTTGGGTCCCTTCCAACTCAGAATATTCTGTGATTTTACCCCGAAATGCTGTGTCACCAAAGCAGAAGATAAAGAAATTAGAAGAAGAAGGACCCAATGAGTCCTGGGTTTCCAGACATGCAGGTGCCCCAATGAGCCCTAGATCAGACTGCATCCTCCTACTTTTGCCTGTCATTTCACTATTTCATCATTACTTTTCCCTCCATCTTCTCTTACTCACACCCTGGAAACATACCATTTTTGTGGGGGTTTTTCTCATGTTTCCTTACATGTTGATATAATTGTATTGTTCACTTTTTTTCCTTCATCATCCCTTCACAGGTTTACAAAACAGTTCTACTAGACTCTAGGGCAGTGATTTTTGTTTCCAGACTGATGAAGGGAAACAGTGGTTCTGTGACTTCAGAATATGCTGTAAAACAGAAAAGTTCATTAAATCCCACTTAGAAAAGTAGGAAAAGTAGAGCACAAGTCTCTCCTTAGGTCTATAAAAGCCCTTGGGATTTTATGACTCACTGAAAAACTAAAAATGAAAACAACTCTTTTTTTTTTTTTTTTTCTTTTCTTGTATTTCGGTTTTATGGTCTTTCCCTGCTTACCTCTGGGGAAATTTGTAATAGAATACAAATCTAAGCCTGTCTTTCTCTGAGACTCATCTATCCCTGGACCACTCCCCTTTACTGACTTACCCAAGGCAGAGCTTTACATGGACATGGCTGTTCATTCCCCCACCTTACCTGGATAAAAAATCATAAAAAGTGAAACATTTAGCAGCACACATGGCAATAATTTAGACGTGGCTGGGATTTATTCTAAAATAGAACTACCTCTTTGTTAAACATCGTTTTGAAATCCTCAGTCTTTTCTTTTGCTATGAGTTTTACCTGTTAGATGCATTTTTAACAACTAAAAATGGCTGTATTTTTTAGCATGTATAATTTAGGCAAAATGAGATACCTTTGTTTTAACCAAACACCCCACCCAGATTATTACATGATACACCAGGTTTCAGATAAATCCAATTTAAACTAGTCAACCTTAAAAAAAATCCCAACTAAAACTGTGATATTTGCTAACAGTAATTTTTCCCTGTATTATTCAGGATATAATTGAATAAAACCTGTCTAAAGACAAAATGTGATAGCTAGGGTGATGTAACACTTTTGTAGCAACTAAGCATACACTATACTTAAACAGAAACAATTTTCTGTTGGAAAGCTACATTTTTTAGGGCACTTATAAGTCTCTAGGCTTTCATTCAGAATAAATGTTAGGGACCATGTCACAGTAAATACCTGAATAGATAAACACAACTAGCACTAAAGTATGAATACTATTCCATCCAATTTCCTTTGATTTTGACATAACCAATTTTGAAAGTCACAAAGTAGATCACAGTTGTGTGTCACCTGATTGCATCTAATATAAATCTAGATAAAAGGTTGCATCATTTTTAATATATCAGCTTACTTAAAATGCTTTTTAGCTGCTGACACATCATCTAGATTGCACTGATCAATAAAAGCAAAGAAAATGCTGAGATATTAGAATCTTTATAATTCCCCTAGTCAATTTTTCACACAGTACTTAGTACCCAAGTTTTATGTCTAAACTTGCCAAGCTAAAAATGTAATTCATATGATAATGAAATGTCAAACAAGTCTTGAGCTAGAGATCTAGATATTTAAAGTATGTGATTTCATTAGGAAGCCACTTCTTAAAGATGTAAGGACTGATCAGATGCTCTACTCATCTTCTGTCAACATTCAAATAGAAGTGTATTTGTTTAACTAGAATTTAGCTTCCTCCTAATAAATCACACTCCAGGAGCAGTATCATCTCATTGATGATTTACACTTATACATTATATTATCCTGTAATGAAGATGAAGCCTATTAGAACAGACAGTCAATTGCAAGTTCATATCCGAAGAACAAAGGTGATGGGATGCCTAGAAGGAAGCAAAAAAATCCTGCTTTGCAAATGTTAGGCTTTTTGATTTGGTGTCCTGCAAGAACTAGGCCAATTTGTATCAGACACATTCTCTAATGCACCTCTGGTTTTATCCTGGAACCTGCCTGGAATGAGAACGGTGTTACAACTGTCACATGTTGCCAGAGGGAAAATCAGAGTGGTAAATCAAATCAAAAAGACACATCTTTACCCCACCAGATACATGAAACACTTCAACAAATTTTATTTAGTTATAATTATAGACACTGGAGTAAAAAAAAAAAAAAAAAAAAAAAAAAAAAAAAAAAAAAAAGAAGGATGGGGTAGTTTTGTTCAAAATGAGACAGGTGCTGGTCATCATGCAACTCCATGATGCCTTGATTTCCAGCACAGAAAGCATAAAACACTTTACAACACCTCTGCACCCACTATGAGAATTTAGCATCATGACAAATACCACTACAAAAATGCAAGTCCAGTGACAACAGGAGAAATGGAGAGAATAACTGGCACATCCAGGGAATTGTAACTTGCAGCTTCCAGGAGTCCCTTCAGCTATTAATAGTGTGAATGATAACATGAACTGAGATACAGTTTCAACCCAAAGAAATTGAAACTATAAGAAAAGGAAAGTCTTAAAATTAAGTATACCAGTGTGAGAACCTGCTTAGACTACCACCTTACTTCTGAAAGTTATAGGAATTACTAAACTGAGTTTGCTTTGCTTTGTATTGACACCTGAGGCTGCAGCAAGGGTGGAACTGATGGGTCCTAAATGGATATATGTTCAGAATATTTCTGATAATTCAATGGACATCTTGTAGTCTTATGTCTAGTAGTTTCATTGAGTATTCTTCAATACACATTTCTTTGAATTCCTCCAAGTTGACATCATTGTTATAACCACAGAGTCCTTCTAATGCCAAAGTTCCAAACATTTCAGAAAAATAGCTGATGAGGAATTATGATGGCTCTGCTGCTCTTTTTTTTTTTTCTTTATAATCACACCCAAGCAATCACAGGAGGTAGTTTGATTCATTACCTACATTCTTCCAACAAGAGGAATATTCAAAGTAGAGTCCCTAATTTTACCCAATTACCTTCTGACACGTTAGTCAGACATTGGTGTCTTCCTGGGATGGTGCATTTACAAATCCTACACAATGCATGAGAAAACATATATCCTCTTACAAAACTAACTGAAAAACACACAAACCTTCCTGTGTCCACAAGCCAAGTGAATTATGCATAGTATAATACCTTTCCTTAGACTGAAATATGTTCATTGAAAACACATAGATTATGATAGCAATGCTGACTACATAAAATGTCATCTAATTTTAACATCAACAAACCAATGCACACGTTATAAAAAGTACTGGTTATTCTTCATCTACCGCTTTTGCTAACAGTCATGACAGAGAAGGAAGGGTTTGCGTTTCCTATCAAAACACACTTTCCATTGCTGCTAGTGAGAAAAATAACTTTTTCACCTGGAAGGTAGTTTGATAACCACTAGTACATAAGAAAGTGAAAGATCTGAAAAGCTTAAAACGTCCAGAGTAATTAGGATTCTTTCATTTAGAGAACTCATTCTTTGCTCCTAGCAAACAGAAGGAATTATTGAACCTTCATTCAGTTCTGAGCTAATTAGAAATCATCGCTCAGCTTCTTACTGATTTGATGCTCTCTCCTTTGGATTCTTTGTACATCCACCCCAGTTAGCACTGGCACAAAAAATCATAGGAAAAAACAACACTACCACTAAACATTTTCAGCCCATCTTACTGGAAGATAAGCATTTCTCTAACACATCCTTTTCCAGAGAGAATGGATGTGGACATCTATTCTGGATGTGGATCTCCTAGGATTTCCAGATCTCCTTGTTGCTGAAAAGCACTTGGCATTACAGAAATTGTCTCACGGTCCATGTTGTATCACCTGGTCCCAACAGGGTTAATACCGCAGAAACAGGAAAGAGAAAGAAGGGGAAAAAAAAAAAAAGTGTTGATTATTGCACCTCACTTCATTTGTGTATGGATCAAAGGGGATAAATGTGCAGTCTATAACACTGTTCACAAGCACTATAAGCACTACTGATATGGCATCGTCTGATCTGCAGCATTCCATCTGCCAGCTGCAAGAATGAAAAAGGGAGAGCAATTAAGAATATTAATCAGGGCTTGAAGTGCTGCATGATTCATGATTCACATGAAGAAAGACCAAGATATATCAAAAGATAATGTGTTTACTTAAAATAAAATAGAAGCATGATTTCTTTAGTCCTGCATATTTAATGCAGTACATTTTTTTTCCCCTGACTGCACTGAACTTTTCCCCAAATCTCTTGCACTCACTTTGAATAGTCAAGCACTTAGCTTAATCTATCTCAGTCTAATTTGAGCTGCTGATTACTGATTATTTAGAAGCACTGAGTTAACATTAGAGTATCAGAGTATCAGCAGCTAGATTATTTCCCTGGTGATGTTCATTCTGGTATTTAATAATGCAATTTCATCCATTCGAATTAGAATTTTCTACTAACAAAAAAAAAAAAAAAAAAGAGAGAGAGAGAGAAGAAAAAGAAAAACGCCACAAACCCCCAAAAAAGACAAAAGTTTCTTTTAGACATCTTGGGTAAATGTACAAAATATAACAGAGAATTTGATCCTTGCTGAGAAATTACTTGGGAATATTAACAAAACTGATCTCCAAGTTTCATGGAGAAAAATATCATCTCTGTACAGCAGAGCTATTTCTATAAAGAATTTTAGCTTCTGCTGACAAGTTATCCCCCCATGAATAAGTGAAGAACAACACTGTAAAGATATTTAACGTGCTTAAAGATGCAGATTAGTGCCCAGCAGGATTTCTTATCTTCTTAATAAACATGTATGCAAGCAGAAATCACGGTTTAAAAACTAAGGAAATAAAACATCTATTCAGAAATCCACCCAAAACCCCCTAGCCTTCTGTGTGTAGAAAAGCCCCTGAAACAGCATAATACTGTGCAGAAAATCTTTCTTATTGCTGCTCACCAAGATATGTGTCGTTCTTGCTTTGAAAGGCACTTGGGACACAACAGGCACTTCCAAAGCAGGGCTCTTCTACACACATGAACCACATGCCTAAGCTGAAGAAAAGAAAGATCCAGTGCAATCTGTCCTGGCTGGCAGTTTGCCTCCGGGTCAGCACAATCCCTTATGCATGTCAGGGAATTGGAGGAGAAATGTCCACCATGGAGAACAGCCCCAGGATGCTCATGGAGGTTATTTGCTGCACCTCAGAAAGTTGGCCTACAGAGAAAGATGCAATATCCAAAGCTGGGGAAACAAAAAGTAGCTCAACTGACTGGGGTACTTATTGCAGCTATGACAGCAGTGGCAAACACTTCAGATTTCTGTAGTATTCCAGAGCATTCAGTCTGAATACTGTGGAATTCTTCAGATTCCACCGTATTTTGATTCAGTCTCTTCTCCAGAAATAATCAAGACTCAAGATTTTCAAGCATCAGGTATTTAAGAAAGTCGCAGTCTGGAGTGTAAAGATTAAAAAAATTATTTTATGCATTTTTAAGGTAGGGTTTTTGTTGGGGTTTTTTCCTGGTTTTTAGGTCATACAGCAACTTGCGCCTGTCAAGACAAATTAGGACAATGATGTATGTAATTTTCACATAAAAAAGAGTCTTTCCTAGCTTTGAAGTAGGCAAAAAAGAAGCACTTAGGAAGTTAAAGACCCTCAGAGAGTGGTGTTTTGAAAAGACTAGCCTATTAAGAGTGCCAGCAAGACCTGCAGTAGAAGCTTGATAACCCTAGGCTACCTTTGAAAACCATCCAAACAGGGGCTTTAGATGAATTGGAACCATTTGAAGAAGGTCTGCATGCCATCTTTAGCAATAAAATAAGGACCTTGGCAATTGATTTCCTGTGTCATTAAAAGCTGGAGTATAACATTAAACAGGTTGAAAGCAGATGGCACACTAAAATGGAACGTGTAAGTAAGGGGATTAAAAGAAAACGGAAAGCTAGAAAGGAAAGGAAAACAAAACACAAAAGGTGAGGTTATCTGAAGAAAAGGACATAGAAATGCAACTTTTTGTGAGGAGACAACATACCAGTGGGAAAAAATAGAGGGCACAGTACACATTTATATGTGCCAGCTTCACAAATTGTCAGAGCTCTTTGCAAGAATGTGTGAAGTTTAACTCTACAAAATGCAAGGGACAGGCTGGTTATGCCAACTACTTTATTCAAGCTTTCCTCTCAGGAAGGGTTGAGCACTTGGATGGCCTGTTCTTTGCTCAAAGAAAGAAAACCTACATCAAGGTGACATGTTTCTCTTCACCCATCTAAAGAACGACCCTTTGGGAAAGTTCAATAGAAACTGAACACGTAGCAAACTTGATCCTAAAATTCTTCTGCACTGGACTCCAAAAACAAATCTTCATTTTAACTTCTCTGATCACATTTTGTTTGCTGTACTTCCCACCACTGCCTTTCTCAGAGTCTCCAACTTAGGTCTGCATTAACCCCTCCTTCAAGAACAGTAAAAGATTTCAGAAGGTAAGTCATTGCATGTGCTCAACAAGAATCTGAGTCCAAATGGTTAATGTTCATCTTCTGCCCTTCGGCTGTAAGAAACTTCCTTCCCCAACACCAGTAGTGTCCACAGTTCTAAAAATTTAAAACTATAGGGCTGACCACAGCAAAGTAAAAATCCTGAATGTGTATTTAGGACAAACTTCTACTCTGAAATACTTTGAGGGCACCTCAGAAAAATGTCACTCTGTGTCTCACAGAATAGTCACCTGGAATTAAGGGCACAGGGCTGAGGCTGAGGAGGCAATTTCTCTTTACGCTACACGATCTAGCACAGGTAATCCAGAACAGTTTGTACTTTGAAAAATCATGATTAGGCTGTCTGCCGTGTAAATTTAGACAGGAAGTTCTCCAGTTCAGAAAATCTCACATAATATACAGTACTTCCTATAATGAAATCTCCATTTCTATACACATATATATGCACAGAGTATTACACAGAGTAACTCTGGGATAGTGCTGTAACTGAGAGAAAAATTCACCTTAATTGCTGAGCACAGAACGATGGCAACAAACTCCCATTCAGGAATTTAATCTTAGTAGGTCCTTATGTTTTGGATGCCTTTATTTTCTTATTTTCCCCACAGCTGTTTTGGGGGTTTCCTGTTAAACAGGTGGCAGATGTACAAGAGGATTCAAATCTAACAATTAGAGGAGAATGTCCTGACTTCCCTGCTGCAGACAGGCACCTTAATGGTAATCTGAGATAGAAAGAATTTCTTATGCCATTATCAAGATCTTTTCTGTCAGCAGCTTTCATAGTGCTGTCAGATTAGAGTCCCCCTCATTAACTGTCAGCCACTATCTGGTTTTCAGTGGAAGAGAGGAGAAGGAGGGAATAATAATCCTCATATATACTGAATGGCCTGTAGGAGAGAAATGTCATTTAATGACATTTGTACAGCAGATAATACCAGGCAAAATAAAGGGCAGTAATTATTTTTTCTTTTTTTTTTTTCCAGAACTCCTAGAAGAAATGTTTGTTACTATTCTCTCTCAAATCGGCTTTGCAGGTGACTTGAAGCTTTTATGTCAGAAATTACTCATAGGTCACTGAAGGGATAAAAGAGGCCCCTTTTGCAGTCCCAAGCACACTCGAATACCTTCTTTTGCCCTTTGTGACTGACAGCAGCTTCCTGTCATCCTTAGGCAATGGCCAAATTAAAAGACAATCTTGGTTCCAGTGTTTTCCCCTCAATCACTCTGCACAAGCTCACTCTCAGCTCTGACTGTGTTATTACTGCATCTCAGTTGCTTTTCTTTAGATGAAGGGTGGGGAAAGAGCATTTTTCTAAAGGTTTTTTTCCTTCAGGAGATGTTTTTCTTTCCCTCAAGAAAGTTCTGAGCCCCAGCTGCCAAACCTCTGAACTTAGTGTATTCTTTGCACCCTGGCAGAAGCACAAGACATCCCTGGACCTTCAGGAATAGAGCTGATTTGGCATATCCTTCTTCCAGGTTTTAATTCCACCATAGAATTCTCATATTCCTCTTCCTCAGAAAATACCTAGAAATACAAAATTAAAATTTAAGGATAATTAGAAAAGAATGGAGGCAAACTGAATAGGCACAACATTTTTAAAACAGTACACAGACAGAATTTATCATTGAATATTTCCATGATCTTATCTCTTAGGATAACTCGGAGGGCTTAGAGATTTCCACCTCCCTTCCCCACTCAGCACATGGGCAGCCTTAATACTCATGAAGAAGATATGCAAAGGCCACAGCCAACATCATGGCTTTCTAAAATTGCCTTCACTGTTACCTAGACTTGGAGCAGAGATAGAACCAACAGCTGGGGAGGGTAAAAGCAGCAGCCAAAGTCTCAAGAGAAGCTACTGCGTTCCTAAATCAGAGCTTAAAAAGATTCCAGTAAAAGATTCAGGGAATAAAGTTAGACAAATGATCATCTTCAGTGGCAAATTCTGTGCTGCATCTTTCTTCATAGATCTTGGTAGTAAAGTAACTGGTAATGTGCCTCATTTGGACTGAAAAAGCCTTGTTATTTTGTACATGGACCCCAGTTATCATATGCATAGGAGCTTTTTTTCTTTTTCTATATTCAGAAGCTTTACAAAAACAGATGTTGCTATATATCTTGACAAGCCAGGCCTTAAATGTAAGCTCTTTTAGCCAACAGTCTCAAGATAATAGGAAATATATGTTTCTCCTTTTTCTTTTCTTATCTTGGGCAGCATTTATTCTTCATTTCCCTCAGCAGTGCTGTCTGAAGCATCTTGTTCATCCTTGTTTTGATCTCCATATGAAATCTGCCCAAGACAGATACGCTTCCAAATCACAGCAGAAATCATCTGTGTTCACACAAGGGCAGGGAGAACATAAGCCACATTGCTGGCATTTTTTATAATCCATTTAATTTATTTCCTTGGCTCTCATAGACACCCACAAGTCCAGGCTATAGAAAAACTTGCCAGGGCTACCTAATGAATTAGGAGGTAAAAATTTGCCATAACAATTTTCAAGGTTGGAGAAAATGTCTTATATTACCAGGACTCATGTTTATAGTAACGGAAGGGGGGAAAAAATCCCACAAACCATGATATTATCAGTCTTAGATTACATAGGAAAATAACCTAGTGGGCCTCACACTAAAAAAAAAAAAGAAGGGAAATACAAATCAAGTCACCTGAGATGTTTGCCTTGTAGTTCTCCACCTTGCACAATACTCACATGATATATTGCAGGGTGCTCAAAGAAAGACAGAAACAACTGGAAGTTCAATAGACAATCAAGAACCTTGTTTATAATAGCCAAAACCAACACTGGATGTGTTTGGTATTATTTCCAAAGTTCTTGGTTACCACAACACACTCCTGGTGTTGGACCAACCCAAGGACCTTGAGGCTGTGAACAAAGGGATTAAAGACAGCCAGGGAGGTGGTTCATCCACAAAGGACCAAGCAAGACCACCACAGTGCTTGTTCCTGGACACTAAAGGCAATAACCAACCCAAGGACCTTGCCAAAAGACTGATGCCATATACCAAGTACCTGTGAGCAGTCTGGCATCTTGTCAGCTGAAACAGAGACCTGACCTTGGAGTTAATCCAGTATAGAAACAGACTCATGGTTTTCAGTTAGTTCTGCATATCTGTTTTTAAACCTAGTAACCCCATTGTTAATACTCTTGCAATACATTCCTGCCATGCTTGTACTTCCATATTTCCCTATTGTTGAAAGCAATTGCCCATTAACTGGCAAAGAACAGAGCATTACATTCCCCCTCCTAGAAGTCTCTGAACACAGTTTTGTGCTTTTCTCTAAAACCTTATCTATAAGTTTCATGGGTGCCACAAGGGAAGGGAACACCTTTCTCACTGAGCAGCATGGGCCTGGGTAGGTAACACCCAGACAAGTTTTCCAGTGACAAGTACCAGCCAGGGATGGACAAAAGGCAAACTGGAGCTTTGTGGAATCTGAAGAGCCCCCTATGAGTTTGTAACAATATCTGAATCATCATTTTTCTCCCCTTCAGGCAGAAAGTGAATGTGATCTATTGATATACTTTTGATGGTGGCAACACCAGCCCCCAGTAATGCACACCGGCAGGAAGAGGCACTCATTTGGACAGCATTTATACGGTACAGCATGGGTAAAGATGCTCTGGACAATAAAGAGACTCTTAATTGCCCTAAGTCCACTGGCAGAAGGGATGTAAGGGAAAATTCTTCAAACTCCCTCTAATCAAGATACTATAGTGGGTTCATTGTAGCAACAACAAAATTCTTCACGCCTTGGGAAAATAGAAACTTAGCACCTTTGACTACTGACCAGCTTCTGGAAAAGAAACAGAGACCCTGAGGAATCTAAAATACATCAAACTGAGGAGCAATTCTGAGAGTACCAGAAAACATTTATTTGTCAGAGTAAGTTTTGGAACCTTTAAAAATAAAACTGCATTTTTTTCAACAGTAGTTGCAAGATGAAGAACAAAGGCATCAGGGGCTCAAGACAAAATGGTATCTTGGAAAGCTCTAATCTTACTAAGAGTCAGAAATTGTGACTATCAAGTTATCAAAATTTAAAAATAAGATTGTAAAGACGTATTGCGTTAGCATCTAAGAAGTCAAAAAAAAAAAAAAAAGGGCTATTTACAGATAACAGCATCCACAAAAAAAAAGGAGTGCTGTAAATCAAGTGGCACATCATAACTCTAAGCAGACAATTTATGAAAGCCTTGCTGAAAATCCGTGTGTCAGTCCCTTCATTTCAATGTCACCATTACCCTGCAAATATAGAACACTTAGAGATAATATTTTCAGCAAGAAAAAAAACCTGTGGCCTCAGAACATTACTAAGAAAAGCTGACAGATTGGATAGAATTAGGTTAAGGGGAAAAATAACCTCTGGAGGGCAAAACCCATGCAAGCTTGTAAAAAAAACATGCAAATCTGAAAAATTGCATGAGGGCTGAACCCTCGCTTCAGAATATCAGTGCTGTTGCAACTGAACGCCATGTTTTTGCATTAGCCCAAAGAAATTTCTCTCATTTTACACTATAATTTGTCTTCAGTAAAAAGAAAATAGCACAGCCCTTGATTGCACCCACTTTGGGAGTGTGGATACCAGAGAAACCTAGACTCTGTTCCACATCAGTATGTTCCTCATTGTGAGCATCCCACCACACTAGCTGCTCCACACTCAGAATCCCTTTTAGATCTAAACTTCCACATGATTTACTAATGTTGAAAGAGTTGCAGTGCTCTGGTTCAATCCTTCTGAACAAACATATAATGAGCAATTTTTTTCACAAAACTTGCTACAGATCCTATGACCATCTCAAAACTGATTTACAATATCACAGATTGGGCAACAAAATCATGGTAGCTAAAGATAATAAATAATTATTGTTGCCATCTGGACACTTTGAGAAGCATCCTTCTGAAGTTTGCGCTTCAGTTTCTACTGGAATAGAGCTAGTACAAAAGCAAAGAACAACAACAAGAAGTTAAATTTACATTAACAGAAGAATAGTTGCTAATTCGTAATCTGCAAGGGGAAGCATTAACATCAATTTAAATGCAATTTACACAGAAATATTCATGAAATTTTGTAGCTATTTTTTAGCTTGTCAAGCATATTGATGCAGTAGAATGGTTTCCTGATTATCAGTACTTTTACTTTCTACACTATATATCACAACAGCTGAGAGACAAGGGCTTGTTTTGATACCTTTTCCCTACCTTTATGGACATGGTTATGCTTAAAGCTGACAATTGCAGTGTGTATTTAATGTATTTCCCTGCATTGTTGCATTCACTGTGGTTTACAGAATAGACTGATAATATCATAGGAATGTTTGACCACCTTTAGCACTGTGCTGCTCACAGGCACAGAGGGGGAGAGTTCAGCTCTGCCCTGATGCGCAGCGCTGAGCAGCAGCCCACTGCTATTAGTCACACACTGCAGCACGGGTGAGCAGAGACAAGTGCTAAGGGATGGCAGCTTTGGAAGCAGGGAGAGATGGACCTTTCTTTTGCTGTTCTGTGGCTACCCCTGCAGGCAAGGAAGACACAACTTTCAGTTCCCCAAACAGAGGTACTTGGGGAGTACATGGCACTCAGGGTTGTGAGCAGAGATTCACCCAGTGGTCCTCAGAGCCACAGCAGATGTTTCTGGGGCATCAAGCAAGGAAAGAAGTGAACTTGTTTATGTGGGACCATTATGTGGGACCTTTATCATTATGTGGGACCACTATGAAGTCATGAGATGAGCCATAGATATGGGAAGGGACTACAGTACAGTCCCATTTTAAAGGAAATATCAGGTGTGAATATATTTTTTATACCTGTCGACAGGTTTAAAAAAGGTCATGGGAGAGAGAAAAAATGTGTATGGCACCCACAGAGAATGCTCTTTTTCCACGAAAACAGTAACTCAATTTCTGTCACCACACATTGATTTTATGACCATCGGTGCAGTGCCAATTAACCACAGGAGAACTGATCAAAGACCATAACTTCAGAAAATATTTTTGCTAAACAGCCTAAGTCCCTGTTAAGGCTGTTTATATCATGGGAGTTCACCAAACACTGAGTCATCATTAGCCCTCCAATTTGTTTCAATTACTTGGTCAAATGCAGCATAAATAATCCAATTAGTATATTCTGATTCAAGCAGGCCCATATAATGTTCTTTTTTTTTTTTTTTAAAAAAAAAAAGAAAATTTAAAAAGAAAATAGGAAGAAGAGAGAGAATTCTGCCTAGAAGTAGCACATTTTGAATGAAGGGTTGTTTGGCTCTGATTTTGCAAGGATGACAACTGTATTGTTGTGAGCTTTCATAAGTAGGACATTGCAAAGTTTAACTTCTGTTAAACCAAAGTAATGTCCTGATACACTCACAACTAAGAGCATGCCTTCACCCAGGTATCTGCTAGAGCTGAAGAAGGCCTTAGACACTGTCAGGCACATGGTGTGACTCTTGGGGCTGTCCTGTGCAGGGCCAGGATCTGGACTTCAATGATCCTTGTGGGTCCTTTCCAACTCGGGATATTCTGATTCCATAATTCCAGGTCCTCTCACGGATTCCTCTGTCCTGTTCACCATACTAATTTTGCAACTGATACCAGCAGTGGTACACCAGCAGTGTAATGGTTTGACCCTGTTGAGCATAATAAGTTTCTTTTCTAAAAAGAAATAGGTTCTCACTCCAGTTCTTATTTCCACACTGATAAGAGTAAAATACTAGCTGCAAAACAATGTCTAGACAGCAGCTTTCAAATTTGAAATGCACAACAAAAAAATTCAGCTTGGGAAAATCCAACTGGTTGTGAAGTCCAACACTGTTCCCTGCCTGGATTGAACCAAAGTCTGTGAGGACCAGGGTAATGGAAAGGGGAACAAACTCACCTCACACAGCCTTGCACTGTTTCATGCTCAACCCCTGGGAGCCAGAGACTTAGTTTTGAATGCAGGACTGGAACAGACTCTCCTGCATCATCTGTAAGAAGCCAGCACCCTGCAGCTGACCACCTCTGCTGATGTCACAGGATCCAGATCCAGATCCTCAAGGTCCCCAGGCCACCCTCCCACAGCCTCTGGATCATATGTAAAGAAAACGAGAAGAAACCTTTACCAGGGTAAGCAGTGAAGATACTGAGGCAGACAAAGGCCAGTTGTTGCAATCCATTGTGGAGACAAGCGATGAATCTTCCCCTGCAGCTCCTAAGCCAGGCCCATGCAGCATGCCATGGGAGGTGCCACATGGTATGCCATAGGGCGTTCATTATGCTTAGGTTTTACAAAGGAGGTTGTCTTTAAAGAATATTTACAGTGTTGGCCATGACAGGAGAGAAGGGGATGGGTTATTACAGAAGAGAAATTGGGGCCCAACCTAAAGCACCCAAGAAGCCTTGTTCAGCTGGAAGTGAGAGTTGTCCCTCAGTGCACACTGAGGTTTAATTTCTTTACTCCTAATTTTTTTATATCCAAATCAGATCTTTGATATCCCTAAGGGCTGTCCAGGTTATTCCTAGCTTCCTATGCCCATACTAGCAAGTCTGGCAAGGCTGTCCCTGGATTACGAAGTGGCAGGCATAGTTTAGCAGTCCCTGGCACTGGGCATGGCATGTCTGCACACCCTGGGCATTGCTTTTTCTGCAAGGCCCAGTGGGGTACTGGCTACACAGCAATGGTAAAATGAGCTCCTTACCCTTCCCAGCAAAGTTTCTGTGCCTCTGGTGACTACTGACAAAAGCCAGTAACACCTGACAAGCTAATGTCCAGCACTCACTTCTTAGGTAGCTGTTTAATTTGAAGCTTTTCAGATGAGTTTGTCTACTTCACACTGCTCACTTGGAGTCAGGATTTCATCCTATTTGAGCCAATCAGTATTTTAACTCAGACCAGGGGGCAGCAGCATTCAAGTCCAGCAGTAGTGCTGTCTCTAAGGAATATCACTTACATGATTTATGATAAAAAATTTTGTAGCATTTATTGGAGAAGAGAGAGCTGAAAGCCTACAGTGCTATCGGACAGGCTTTCTTCTTAATGTCCTTGATGCTGTGTGTAGGTCTACCAGTGCAGTGCAAGGCCACGTAGAGCTGCCCGAAATAACTGCACATCAGAATGAATATACTAACCACCACAGAGATCTCAGCTTCGCCTAATTAGCACTGCTGAGAAACAGGGCTGATTAACCTGGGCAGACAGCCACAAAACCATGGCTATCCTGCTTCCAGCACTTCAGCGAACTCATTAGTGCTGTCTTGGGCATCATTGCACAGAAACAAATTTGTGAATGAAGACCTGAAGAAGGGAAAGCATCTGATAAATGCTGCAGCTTTCAGTGGCCCTGATTAGAAGCTGTTTAAAAACTGGGAGGTGGGGGAACACATCCATCATAAATCTGAATCACAAGCTCCATGTAAGTTTTGCAAAACAGAGGGTTTGTTTCCCCTGCCTTCCCTGGCAGGAGATGCCAACAGGATACTCTTGGAAATTGTTTGCTGCAGCATGTAGATTCCAGTGCATGCTCCACGTGCTTTCATGTGAAGGAACAAAAGATCATCCCCCATTGCAGGGGTTTGGAACTACATGATCTTTAAGGTCCCTTTCAACCAAAACCATTCTAAATCCTTTATCACCAGAGGAAAAAACTTCGATGTAATATACCACTTTTCCTTCCTAATGATAAAGATTATCCAATAGCTGACCTAAAAACAGAAACAAGGAAATATTGTAGATGCTCCCATTACAGCCACTGAAGTAGTTATGGTCCCATTTCATGGAGGAGGATAATAACCTTACCAAAATGAAATGAAATGGTGCTGTCACTAATTCCATTTAATGCTCTAACAACATCCAAATTAGATGTGCTTATTAGTTCATAACATTGCTTGTTATAATTCTTAATCTCAGATAAATCTCTTCACAATGAGGAACTAATATAATGAGCTGGTAAGAAAACAACACAATTTTTAAATAAATATTCTTCATGGCAATCATGCATGTGCCATGGCAGAAAACTGCCCAATACTCTTGCCCTTCTGTGAGTTTTTCCTAGTTGTCTGTTGTTTGCTCTCAGATTTCCCTATAAATGCCATGCCATATCACTATTACTCTATTTTAAAGCAATTTGGGGAGAAATTAGCTTCTTCTGACATATTGCACTATCACTTATAGATTGTTGAGATGTTCTGAAATTTCAGCATGCTGTTATTCCAGAGTAGTTTGTCTGGACATCATTCAGTGATGAATGGGAGATGAAAAAACTCAGCCATATATGAAGATTAATCTCTGCAGTTAAGCAATGATGTCAACAAAATTAACAGCTTTCTGTCACACTTCCCCTTCTATGAATTCATTTTGAACTGTTGGGGGTAGGGGAAAGGAATCAAGCCATGATACCACAAAAAGATGTTTTGGTTTTCCCAATGTTTTTGTCTAAGAGAAAAGTGTGCATTTAAAAATAGAAAGCCATTCTTCTAAAGGAATAGTCCATTGTGTATAAGGCAATAAATTAGTAGGAAAATTAATGTTTTTGAAAAATAGCAATGCATCAAAATAATTTCATCAAGAGGCCTTTAATGTTCCCAGGACCAACAAAAAAGATACAGAAAAAAACCACAAACCTTGAACAACAATGCTAAAAGTATTAGAATGTTTCTGAGTCACAAAAGGATAGAAAACCATAACATTCCAAAATAGTTGAGATAATTTCAAAGGAAGAACATCTCAAATTCTTCCATTTCACTACTCAAAACAGTATCTCTATGTGATCAAAGTGTAAAGAGTATTTTATTCTTTTGTTTTTCAGTGAGCTCAACTACTCACTATATATCAAAAACAATCATTTTTCTCATTTTCAACAGAGACAGCCAGTTCCCCAGGTATCATTACAGAAAGCCACCAAGAAATCAGGCCTTCAAAACACTACTGCTGACTGTACTTAACTTCAGCAAGACTAAAAAATTATATTCTTCTCTAAAACTTTGTTAGAAAGGATTCATTCATAGCTCAGAGAGACAAAGCAAGAGGCTTCTGTTGTAATGTCCTCTGGCTAGTCTCCATCAGTATCTCCAAATGATTTATTCAGATCACTGACAGCACTGACTCTGTAATGATTTATGTGAGTTAAGATTAGTAGACCTAGGAGTCTGGAAACAACAAAGAAAGCTTTCCATTGCATATGCTTGTGTCAAATCATCTGTTTCATGCTTCTGCATCTGTACTTAGCTTTATAAGCTTATATTTTGAACTCAAAAAGGACTTGTGCAATTTTTTCAGACTTCATCTGTTGGTCTCTCCACAGACCTTGATTTCTCTAATTCTAAAGTCTAAGAAACTTTGTCCTTTCCCCTACCCATGTTTCTGAGCCTAATGACTACTTGGTCCATCACATCCAAACTGTATTACTGTATTTGAATCTGATCACAAGTCACTATCCCAGTTCTGCAGGAAAACACCTGTCATCTTTCTTCATGGATGAAGTCATGACAATGACATCCATGAGTTCAGACTCTCATCATTTCATTGTTCTGTATATCAATATCAGATTAATAAAAATAAATGCTGATCTGTGAATCACCAGGCTTATGTCCGGCCCCAGGAAATTAAGATCACAGAGCTCAAAACAAAGGCACAAAATGGCTGAGAATGGAGTATTTTGGGGAAGTAAACACAAAACCTACTGGATCCTACTGACATACAAGGGTTCCAAAAGGCAGTAGACAAGATAATGGGAAAAAAAATTGACCAAATATTATTGAAGATACTTATCATACAGTCACAAAATTATGTGGGTTGGAAGGAACCTTAAAGATCATCCAGTTCCAGCCCCTCTGCCATGGTCAAGGACACATTGTGGTAGATTAGGTAGCTCAAAGTCCCATCCAAATTGTTCTTGAACACTTCCAGAGATGGGGCATCCACAACTTCTTTAGGCTACCTGTGCCAGTCTCTTACCACTATTACAGTAAAGAATTTTTTTCCTAAAACCTCATCTAAATCTACTCTGTTTCAGTTTACTTACATTACCCCTTGTCCTGTCACTACATGTCCCTCTCCACTTTTCTTGTAGCCCCCTTTAGGTGCTCTAAGGTCTCCCCAGAGCCTTCTCTCCTCCAGGCTGAACAACCCCAAATCTCTTTCTGTCATCATAGGAGATACTTATATCATTTAGGTTTTTGAACCCCAGGAGGCTGTATGGGTGCAGGCACCTTATCCTCTTCTATCACTGCTATTGACCACTGTCAGACACAGGATGAGCAGCCAGATTCACCTCTGATCTGACACAACACTGCCACCTGTATTTCCTAAACTGGAAGACAAAGTGGTACAAATCCAGAATGATGGAAAAGTGCAAAACTGCAAAACCTCTTTCTTTCTTGCAGCCTTTCCCAGAAGGAGTGTCATGAACAGCTCCATCCACCTCAGCTCTCCTCTCCAGCCCTGTGTGGCTGTGTACCCATGCTGCTTCATTACATTCCAAAGCCTTTCAAGTAAACTGCGTGAACTGCAAAGCAAATCAACTACAAACTAGTTTTTAATGATGGCGATAATTAAAAATAAAAACAAATCAAAAATCCTATTAGGATTATTACCTAAACAGGGAAAAAATAAAATAAAGTCTCTGTGAAATCTCCCAGCATCTCCAGTTCAGCTCAGGCTCTGTGTTGATGTGCAGCAGAATAATATCCTTGAGTAGGTTTTGAATTGCTCATGACAAAGGTACACTTCTGTCAGTTGGTGCTGTTACTCTTGTCACTTATCCTGTCTCCCTGTTCTCTCTATGCAGCAAATGATGCCAGTCACTTGTCTGCCTCTTTCACAACAGTTTCTGTATCTTCTTTCAGGCCGTGCAAAGAGGTTCTTAAACAACTTTTTGAACAATTTTTATTTTCTTTTTTGCATAATTTTCTGCAGTTTGGGGACAAGGTTTTAGAAACCAAGGCACTTTTTTACTCCCTGTGTACCAATTTATCAGAGCACAGATATTATTCTGTCAGGCTTTATAGAAAGGCTCAGAGAGTGGTTGGGAATAAAAAGGAAAGAATAGAGACATCATTTGCATTAAGGGAATGGTTTTGTTCTTTGTGTTTCTACCTATTTTCTGGATTTCTTTTTTCTGTCTCTATAAGTCATAAGCAATCCAATGAAAACAGAACTGTCCCTATCAACCTGAATAGCAATTAGCATAGTGAGCCCTCAACTCTGACTGTGCTTTTTCTGACTTCATAGAACGGTTTCCCACTAAAAGCTCCATTATGTAAAAATTTACAATTTTGTCAACACCTATATCAATCCTAAACTGAAAATGTTCCCACTTTGTGGTATCTACCTAATTTTCAGTGGAGGAGGCGGGGGGAAAAAACAACAAAAACATAACACCAAAACACCTCTGTATTCTAGTCCTTTTTTTTTTCCTGTGAAATTCAAGCTAGGTGTGTGTATGTTTGGCTCCATGTGTTTGCATATCTTTCTCAATGTCATTGGAACCTACAGGTAGACTTTTAATGCAATTTAACATAATTTAGAAAGATAATTAGGTTTCTTCAAATTTCAGGAAAACAAATGGATGGCCAGAAGCAGAGAAAATATCCCATTCATGCTCGAAGTGAAGTACAGATACAAATCCAAAGGACATGAGGCCTCATATTTCCAGTGCTTATAAAATTACTCTTCTGCCTTCAGTCAGCATTGCAGAGCCCAGTACTTAGCACCCAAAAGCAGGAGAAAGGATGGAATATATTCTGTCTCATGCTTCCCTATATATATGTATATGTATAACATTAAAGCCTAAGGATGATCATCAAATGAAAGTTACTGTTGATAGTCCAGTGCACTTACTTACATTATTTACTTGCCTGCCATTTATGGAAGTGGATCTCAGTTGCTCCCAACCTTCTAACTGCCTTGTAATATGAGCACTAAATTGATGGTGATTACAGTTATGCATGAATTTTCAGCAGGTTGTTTATAGACTAATCTGCTGGTATCAAAAAAACTCCTTTTTTTTTTTTTTTTTTTTTTTTTGTAAGGAGGTGAAAAAAATATAAGTTTCAGACACTGCCCTCTAGCAAGCTCCAATTGAAGATTCACAACTTGATTTATTTAGGTATTAAAGCTTCAGTTTTTCATATATGTAAACTAAAAAGGAAAATCCTGTAAGCTATCACTCATATGAATATCATTTATTTTTCTTTTTTCATTATCTGAATGACTCACAGGCAATCTGTGCCAGAGCAAGGATTTCTGTATGACCAGATTGTGCATTATTAATTTATTCAGAGTACCATTTACTCACATAACTAGTCATGCTGATTTCAGAAGGACTACTCACAGGAGTAAAAGTTATTCTGCTTATGGAGTTCTAAATTCATATCCCAGGAGTATCATGTTTCTAGAAGAAACCGTTAGTCTTCATTTTTTTCCTTGCTTTAGGCAGAAAACTGAACTGAGAATGTAAGCTATCTTAATTAAATCTGATCTGAAGCTTTGCTTTTCTAGTTAGCTCATGCATTCTGATGTGTAAGCTATACCCTAATCACTCCTCAACATAGTCTTCTGGGTGATGATATCTAAATATAACAATTAGTGCAGAAGGGAAAAAAATTAGTTCAGACTAGACAATACAAGAGAAATATAAACTCCAGGTGGCATGGTTATTTTATGAAAGACAAAAACTGAATTCCTCACTGGGAGGCAGTGCTCATAAATTAGAATTCTATTTATAATGTGTTGGTGATATTTTCATATCTATTTATTTTAATGCCTATCAGCATTTAAAAATTAGTTGAGGTTGCGTTGCTATTACAAAGGTTAAATGAAGAGATTATGAGTTGCACAGATGTTTATGGTTTGGGTTGATAGCTCTGGGACATCCCATTCTGGAGGCATTGTGTTCCAGTTCATTTTAACAGTAATTAGAAATACCCCCATAACGAGGTGCTTGCTGCTGAAAACAACTTCATTAGTTTGGGTGATTTTATTGGTTTCCTTTAGGGTGAGGAACGAGTGTTAATAGTTGTAATTTAATAGGAAAATTACCGAAGCAAGGAAGATTCCACTGAATCTTAAATGAGGCATTAGACAGACGTTTCTTTCCCAAATAATGAAATATAAGGGAAGAGCAGCAACCTTAAGAATTATCATATGAATAGATTTACACTAGAAGAGATGAGCTATTTTGTTTAAATATTTTAAATATCATTTGAAGTTGTTAGGAGCCTATAGAGAAAATATCTATTAGCTTACCAGTTTCTGAGGACATTTGGCTGCCTGCTTGAGCGTTTGCACACATTGCAACTCTGAACAGAAAGCCTGCCTGTCAGAAAGGCTGTGTTCTCTTTCAGAGAGCAAGAAGGATTTTCTTCCCCTGGCAACATGATATTAGTCAGCACAGAGAATCTTCTTTAAGGTACCACCAGTTCCCATCAGGCAGAGCTGCCCCAGTTATGCTGGATCCCATCTCTTAAGAGGATGATGGTTTGGTGGTAAACTTGAGCTGAGCTATGTAAAGTCACATCCCTGCTAGAGATTTTCTTTCTCTGGAAGAGGAGGTGTTGCCTCCTCTTGGCCTAGGGAACATCTTCTTTCCTGGGTGGACACGCATTATTGTATTGGGTCTGGCCAAGATGGAGCTAACTTTCCTCACAGCAGCCCCCACAGTGCTGTGCTTTGCATTGGTACCTGGAAAGGAGTTGGTAACACACCACTGTTTTGGCTCCTGCTGAGCAATGTTGACACAGCATCAGTGCTGTCTCTCCAACATCCCCCCTCACCAGTAGGCCTGGGGTGAGCAAAATCTTGGGAGGGGAAATAGCCAGGAGAGCTGACCCAAACTGACCAAAGGGACATCCCGTACCATATGATGTCTTCTCAGCACTAAAGTCAAGAGAAAGAGGGGAGGAGGGGCCATTCATTACTATGATGTTTGTCTTCTGGAGCAACCACTACATGTACTGCATCTCTGCTTCCTGGGAAGTGGCAGGACATCATCTGCTGATGAGAGGTAGAGAAAAAAATCTTCTGTTTTCCTTTGCTTAAGCACGTGGCCTTTGCTTTTGCTTTTGCTTTATTAAGGAGTTCTATCTTGACCCATAAGCTTTTTGCATCATATTTTCTTGCCACCCCTGTCCTGCTAAGGAGGGGAGCAATACAGTGGTTTGGTGGTTATTCATAACCCAGCCAGGGTCAACCCACCACAGTCCTAAATCACAGCCGATCTAATATCTGGCCACCAACTCCAACTGAAAATCAATGTGATCCACAACAGCTTGCCTGGAGGCCTTCTCTGACTTTCTGCCTTCTCTCCCTCCTCTCATGTCTCCCTTTTTCTGCAACTCCTCAGTAATCTCTGAAGGCCTCCAACAAAATGCTAGTCTCATTAGAAGAGGCAGAGAGCAAGAGGGTTCTCTATAAAGACGCTGTCTGTGACCTGCTTAGTGGTTAGTTCAGGCTTCTAGCCAGGGAAAAACATCCTCAATCCTTGATCCATGATAAGGTAATCCAAAATCACAAAAGCAAACACTCCCTCTGAAGAGATTATCCACTAGATCACAGCCAAGGTCAGGGCAGAAAATAAGCACATGCCTAGTAGGCAGCTGGCTATCACAGGGCAATGGAAGCAACAAACTCTTGGCTTGGGTTTCAAAACAGCTTTGCCCCTCTTTCTGCCTTGCTGCACTAGGCCACTGGCAGAGCAGCTCCCTTGCCTAAAGGGAAGTTATATTTCCTTTACTAGAAATGACAGCCTACCAAATGTCAGCCTTTGTGACCTCAAGAAATTAAAAAACATGCAGAGGATGGGAAACATTGGAAAAAAAGGTGTTATGTCTCCATCAGAGTTTAAAAGACTTCAAGAAGGTTTAAAGACCCCTTCTGCATCTGCACACAGTCTATATCCAAAGAGAAGGGAGTCGTTTTAGTTCTGACAATAGATGTTTGCATCTATTGAAGCACTTGATGTTTTCAAGAGCCTTCCAGTAAGAGCAGATGTGGCTAACTGAAATTGTGTTAAAGAAGTGCACTTCATATAAAATGACATATACAAAAAAGAATTATTTTTAAAGGGAAGGTATAAAAAAAGATGCAAATAGAGAAGGAGCTCAGGTGGAAAACCATCCCTGAGTAGAGATGTGAACACAAATTCAGATAAAACTCTTATAGACACCATTAAGAACTACCATATGATGCAGTAAGAATTTGAAAAGTGCCAGTACATACAGGGACACATGAAGTGTCAAGGAGATCCTGAGACTACAGACATTACAAATAATTCAAAATACAACTCAAAAAGACATCTAAGTTAGAAAGTCACAGAGTTCGACTCAGAGCTTTCCCTGCTATAAAATAGCCAAAGACCTGCCCTGGAAAAGAGAGATGTAGTATAGTGGTTGCAACACTTTTCAAGAGTTAATAAGTGTCAGAAGATGTCCACAGAATTAACAAAGAGGATAGTAACCCATTACAATGTATTAATAGTACTCTTTTTTTATTTTTTTTATAGAATTAAATTAGTTAAAAGCATAAAAGAAAAGACAAAATCAAGAACTATCACATCATTGTCACAAATCAGCTAAATGGGAGAAAAAGCAGTCGTCTTGATGGATATGATTCAAAGAGTCACTTAAGAAGAGGGCTAAAACACATTGGCAAAATTTTCTCACGCATCCTTTGCCAATATTTCTTCCCTGTAACAGAGAAAAAGCTAGTAGCATAAAACTGGAAAACAAATGAATAGTAAAACATTTCTTCTGCTAACATTTAACATTCTTCAAAGATCATAAAAAAACCATGTTCAACTGTACTCAACTCAACAACTATTCTGTTTATTGCAAAGAAAAGCTGTCTGGTAAATACTTTTCAGACCCAGGAGTGATACAGCCATATGTAACCATGTTTGAAACTAAAGTCTCTTACTGTGATGATTGTCACCTAATAATGGTGCATATTCCAACAATATTATTAAATACTGATATAGTTAATATCTCCTGACTCCTAATTCACTAGACAAAGACTTCCAGAGCCCTTTTCCTCTGAAAGCAGGAAGGAAAAAAAACAACCAAACAAAGAAAAAAAAAAAAACAACTCAGTTTTCAACACTAAGAAATTACATAATGAAAGAAACTCAAGAAGTTGTCTCAAAATAAGCTTAATTAAAGTTTCCAGAAAGAAGCTTTTTGCCACCTATAATAACGCAGCTAGGAAGGATGAAGTATGTGGATACTATCTTTGCTGAAAGTAAGAAAGTAAAACCAAATGTGTGTATTATTCTTCTCAGAAAATCCTTCTAGCCCAAACAGGTACAAGATAAATTCAATAATTCATGTCCAGCATCAGAAAGGCGGGGGGGGGGGTGTGGGGGGGGGTGTGTGTGGAATTTATCTTCTAATATTGAAATACACACCAGCTT
>JAWWEE010000001.1:38545034-38583058 GCA_035221455.1 Xenops minutus | reverse complement strand
ACATCTGCGAATGGCTGACCCAGCAACAACTGGTTGTGAACTTTCCATTTCCCTGTCCCCTGCACCATTGTGAGAAGAATGGGGCATAGACAGACCTAGGGGTAGGGGTGGAAAGGTGTTTGTAACTTGTTTCTATTTATTATTTTTAGTTATTAGTTTGTTAGTAATAAATCTAAGCATTATTCTAAGTTCTGCTTTGCCCGTGGTATTAATGAAAGCTCCTCTTTCGGTTATCTCTAGACATAAATTCTGAGTTGTTTGGTTTTTTTTTTCCCCTTCCCTCTGGAAGGTGAAAAGGGTGGGGAAAGGCCTTGAAGGAGTTTTGCTGGAAATCAGGCGTTTATTCAGGATCAAACCTCCACAGCCATACAGATAGAGAAGTAGACTTTTACTTTTGAAGAAACAGATTTCCCTCACCCACACCCATTCTCTCAAGATTCTCTCATTCTTCCATGGTTATAAGGACTGAGATCGTGTGTGTCCAAGTGCCTTATCTAGAATGACCTACAGTGACAGAGAGGGTGAGGGACACCAGCTAAAAAGTGCTTGCTCAATCTTCTGGATTCATTGTGAGGGGTGATGAAATGCATGAACCTTGGAACCTTTCCAGCCTCTCTTGTCAAAGAAGGCTCATGTCCAGCATGAGTTGTCATGCACCAGCACAGCTCCATATCTGTGATGAGGTGTGTGGTCATGGAGCAATCATCACTGCTTCCCACACTTGCCCTTACTTTTGTTTGCATCATTCCTCTATTTTATCTTTCTTTTTTCAGTCTTTTGACTTACAATGTATACACCATTACTTTAAATATACTTTGCTATTAATTCTCATGGCCTTACACGTGTACAGTCTCATTCACACTCTGTAGATATGATTCAAAAAAATATACACCTCAGAATGTAATAGTTGCAGAAAGGCTCTCACCTTAACATGTAAGGCAAGTAGCCATTCTCACAAAAATGCCATCTTTCATAGCTTTCAGGTACAGGAACTGGAGATCTGGGATATGGAAACCATTCATTGTAAGAACAAGCAAAGCCATACAGGTACAGCGGAATGAGTTTGCAATATATTGCTCCATCCATCACCTCAAAGGAACAATTTTCATTCAGCCATGGCTCACATTGCTGAATAGGGGTTAAATCAGAGACATGAGCCCAAATTTTATACCAACAGACGAAATTTCCCAGGAAAACAAGTCACACTGGAATTATTGGTTGCACAGGCACGATGGACGTTCAGAAGGCATGTTCAAAACTTATGGTTAGGAAGTTGGAACAAGCCTGGCTTAGTTGATCATGAGTCTGTTCATTTATTGATCCCAGATCGTACTTTTGGATGCTTGAAAAACAATAATTCTGGTGGTACTCAGGAAAGCCAGGGTATAATTATGATATGAATTTTGTACAATCACTAGAACATTTCAAAGGCAAGTTAAGTTATAAGAAAAAATACTTCTTACTGTTTTAATGAGTTACTGAGTAATTCAGTCCACCCTGCTCCCCAATTCTCAATTAGTCTCATGTACATTGGTAATAGGATTTGAGATCATTAACCTGTAAATCATTGGTTCAAATCTTGAAGAGTTCATTAGTGACTAGAAGGCATTAGTATCTAATGATTGGTTTCATTCCAGTGGATAAATAGTCACTGCTACAGCTGGCATTACTAAATTATTGCAGTACAGACTCAGGAAAGGTACCAGGTCCAGATTTTGCTTCTGCCAATCTGATATCCTGCCAGTTCTTCTATTAAGCTTTGAAATTAATTTTTTTTTCCTGTGTTTTCAAGAGAAGCTCTTGGAACATTGTTGGGAAATGGCAGAACAAATAATAATAATAAAAAAAAAAGACAAAAACAAAGCATCTTTTAATGTTAGAATCCAGTTTTTGAAATATTTCTGTCTTACAACTGTGGTCTGGGGAAAAAAAAAAGTGCATTTTCCACCACTGGGCCATTTTATAATGTCTGTCTCACCTCCCTGTGTGTATTTATCTGCTTCATCAACATTTGAAAATCACAGTGGTTCCTGCTAATACACAGAGCCACTCTGCAGAGTACCTACAGCAAGTTTCATCCATCCTGCAGCAAGCCTGTGATGGTGGGACCCACGGGCTGCAAGTACTCTTGTATGCCACAGAGGTCAGACCTTTGCAATCCAGACTAGTCCAACACAAGCATTGCCAGACACACAACACTTCCAGCAGCATCTAGCAAACTTGAACTGGAAGTCAGGGCAAATTACTGACAAAAAAAATATATCACCTTTGGTCAGTTTCTTCTAATTTAACCATTCACTACTGGGCACAGACACAGCACTATTTTAGAACCTTCGGTCGAACATTTTCTTAAGAAAGACCAGAAACACAAAACAAAAATCACAAAAAGTGCAGTATGTCCTAGGAGCAAAGCAGGAGAAATTAAGTATATCATGAATGCCTGAAGTACTATTAAGGTTGTTCTTTTCTAGATGAAAACAGGCAGTAGATCCCGGGTGCCAAACCTTTATAGGCTGCCATCTGACTACACATGTAGTAGTCTTGTGCAGCCACCCTCATGTATTTAAAATAAGTTATTATATGAGTCATAAGCAACACATTGACTTTTGCAGTCCAATAACTTTATTTTTTCCTCCTGTTCAATTAGTGCAAGACCTTGAGTCATTGTGGGTAACCCCAGGAGAATTGTAACTAAGAATTAATATAAAGCCAATGTGTGGTGTGCAAAGCACTGAACTACTTTGGTTACCATGTGTTTATGGTAATGAAACCATGATGAAGATTTTATTGCTGAGTAAAATAGTTTTGAATGTACAGTCACTGACCTGCAAAGTGTTCACATGGCAAACGTATTAGGACATTTGCCTAAAGATCTCTTTCACAGATGAGAAATAAGCCAGGTCAGCTTTGAATAGCATTTAACAGACCAATTACCACCTAAAAATTTTGCAAATTGCAAATCCTCACACCTCCTGCTGAAAGCAAGGCTTAGATATTCAGCACATGAAATCCAATTAATAAACAGTTTTAAGAGGTATGTGTTTTAAGCTACTACATGTCAAAAGCAGCAAATCAGGTCCTCATTTCTTCTAAACTTATAAGTCTGGGTTAGAACACATTGAAAATACCACTCCAGCAAGGACTAGTTGTAGAAGTAACCAGATGAACTGAAGTAGCATTTTCATTTACTCCTCTTACCTGTTGGCCCATCAACCATATCAACACTGTGCTGGTAAGAGCCACATCATGCAGCAATGCAATCAGAGAAAGGAAATATTTTAGTATGGGCTCCATCCTGAAAGTCCCCAGCATACTTGGTTATGAAGATGCATAATCTAGTCTCAATTATCTTTGGTCCAAAGGTTAAAAACATCCAATAGGATAAAAAGGAAATTGGTTATTTATTACTGATCATAAGGCTGCTCTGGATCACCAGACGAAACAGCAGCAAGAGAAAAGAGAGCGAGTGTAGAGTCAGAGATAAGTTCCAACTCCTTACCAGGTATCACCCCAAAGTGTGAATGACTTTGTGCTGCTTGGCTGATTTGTCAGCTGTCCTTGCAACCCTTCTGCCTGTCTGGAGGGCAAGAACAGGTTCTGAAATCCTGTGTGCCCACCGCAAAATGTCCCATAAACCTACAGAACAAACAAAGCTCCTTTCTGAGCCCATGCGCCTACCTGGCTTTGCTCCCTGACATCCTGGGCTCTGTCTCTACTAGGCTCAGGATTCATGGGGCAATATTGTTCTGAACCTGACAGAACTAGTCCCTGAAGGACATAAAAGGCACAAACAGCTGCTGTCCATATTTTACCTCACCTGCCTAAAAATAGATCACTCCAGTTTCCAAAGCAAGCACTTAATCTTCATAAGCATAACCTATATTTTCTGAAGGAGGAGAGGAAAAAAGAATGCACTCTGTAAGTTCGTTATCTCTGACATATTTTTCTAAGCTGACTGATTGCATTAATAAGGCATAAGAAGACACATATATTAAAAATCCTGCATTTAAATCTTACTTTGTTTGATCTACCACAAACTGACAAATCAAAAAATTTCAAAGTTATAGATGATACTTTATTCCAGGAAAGGAATAGGAATCTAAGACAAGGACTGAGGACAGCAGAACTGTCTCTAGATGAAATTCTTAACTTATGTTGCATTAAATCAGGCAATTAACATTATAATCTGGTGGCATGAAAGCAGATACTCCTTGTTTTCTCTGAGTTTGTTTCCTTAGGGCTTGACAGTGACACTCAGACAGCTCTCAATAAAGGGTAACAATTAGCTATGCCACATTAGGAAGAGGTCTTGGGAGGAATTCACAAGTTCATTTTTTCTCTTGCTCAGAGGACAAAACATTTAATTGAATGAATGAAAATACTCTTGCATATTCCTTTCTTCTCCACCTCCACTTCTCCACTCCAGTTCTGTCTAATGTTAGACAGAGTTGAGCACTTCAGAGGAGTGCTCATTCCCCCATTGTAACAAGGAGGAACCTCTGTGAGAGATCCTAAGATACCCTTTATGGATAGTTAAAATCAGAAGAAAATTATTCCCAAACTTTCTGTTTCTGTTATGAAAATGAAAGAGATAAATACATTTCTATATGTCCATCCTAGAGCAAGAGTGCCATTGTGCCATGACCATAAACTAGGGAAACAGTAGGTCTAGCAAATAAAAACATCAAACTGCTTTTAAAAAGCTACATATCCAAGCCTCACCTGGGTAGTCAGGCCCGTTTGCACAGAAAATAAAAACTGCACATGATGCCAGTGGTGGTTTACATGCAAAAGATATTATCAAAGCAAAATAGCTAGACTATACAGAACAGTCATTTCTTGCCCCTCTGACTTGACTTCACACCTGTGAAAGTTTATGAACCCTGTACAGTGGGACCAGATTACCTGCAATTCCTGTGCTCTCTCTGGCCATAAATGAAATAAGGCATTACAAGAGAGGGAAAATTTGTGCATAATGCATATTAAACTCAAACAAGGCACTTTCCCACTGACCCATCCAATTCTGTGATCTTTACATTTAATGTCATACATTAACTTACATTAGATTCTTTGGTTAAAGCAAGAGATTTAAACTTTACAGCTGGCATTTATAAAGCAGAACAAAGGAAGGTTCCCTCACCCAGATTTTTATTCAAGCACACATAGTCATACAGATGAAATTGCTTCCCCTGAAAATAGCAAAGGCAGTCACAGGTAATAGTTTGCAGAATGAGGAGAGAAGAGATTCTGTGTGACATCAAAAATGAGTGTGCATACATCAGAAATGCTGGTCTTGAAAGGACAGGTACATAAAGACCAAGGGAACAGAATTCTTTTGCACGTGCCATGGAGCTTTGCCCAGGATTCCAATATGAACAACACAACTCATGCGTGCTAAGAAAAACTAATGAATCAAGATCCCTTATTTCAAAGAGGGTAAATGGCCCACTTGAACTCCTAGCAAACTTTGCTAGGGGAAGAGAGGAATTTCCAAGTGAGCTATGAAATTATAAAACTTATGACCTGAAGACCACAGTCCTTGAGCCAAGAGTCCAAAACAGATCTGTTGCTTTGACATTACATGTCCCAATGGTTTGGAAAGTGCTCACAGCCACTAAGGATATATGGGTTTTCCATGCCAGCTCTTGCTAGGTAATGAAGCCTCTCTAGTATAGTGTTCACAGACAATAAAAGTAAAAGCTGAATTTCACTTATTTCCCCTATACATCAGCAGACTTCTACACTTCTACATCTGTGGAATGTATACATTATTAGATCCTTCTATCCACCCATCACCATGGTATACAAGTGCTGTTCATCTTGAACCAATGCACACTATCCAAAACTTGCAATATCCAGCTTTCATTTTGCAGTTTCAGTCCATTATTAATTGCACCATATGCTTCAAAATTAGCCAGGGAAGCTTTCTTGGCTTTGCTCCCACTCCTCCCCCTACTTAAAGAAGTTGTGCAATTATTTTAAATACCATTCAAATGTTTTTCTCAAGGTACTAAGAGACCTTCTGTGTTTAAGACAGTAAAATTCATCATGACAGGTCTTTCTCCTCTCCTTTAGTTATTACACTATGAATAGCTCTGTGACCATTTAAAGTTCATTTACACATCTCCCAACAAGAATACACAGCCAGCAACACTGCAGGGACCTTTCTTGATCCAGGTAATAAGGTGTGTTACCTGCACCATGGACTGGGTATGTTTTAAGATCTGACTTATGTCATTCCAAACTCGTCCTGTTCAAAGTCAATAGAACTGCACAGGATGTATGGCAGAGATTTGCCACAGGGATGGGAATATCTACAGACCAGAAGCAGGTACAGAAATTTGCCCTAAGTGTTTATAAGCCTCAGTCTATTGTCAATCAGCCCTATCCACTCAGCTCTCAACTTGTATTCTCCAGACTGTGTAATTCTTCCACTCCTCCTGAAACAGCTGTTTACTCTGCAGATTGTCACAACCCTTCAACCCTGAAAACATAGGCAGCAGATTTTTTAATTTCCCCAGGAGTCTAGCTTTGACCCAGTCTTCCCCAAAGGGTCACTTCAAAATGCAACCCTGCTTCTGCTTGGTGATACTTTCTCCTAGGTTAAATAATTTTATGCAAGTGCTCTTCTGCTTTACCCTTTAGCACTGTTCTTTTCTGCAATAAGGTAAATGCACCCTTGGCAAGGCACAGCATAGTGAAACCCCTAATCCACAGAAAAGGTGATTCAGGGCAACAGCAGGGAAAGCTCCCTCTTAATGTCTGCACTTTAATCCTGCCCCGGAGAGTTTCCTGCCGTTGTTGCACTCTTGTTAACGACAGCAGGCAGCAGCTGACCACTTTCCTAGCACAGATGGACCCTAAGTATCTGTACCCAAAAGTTATTGCTGAAACCATTCACTGGTATGTCTTCAGTTTTTGTTATTCATGCTCAAGCTCTTGCATTCCAGCAACTTTTGCTCCATATCACTTACATCAGCTAGTACCAACATCTGGCCCAAAGTTTAAAGCCCAGGTCCAGCTGAATCAGTGCAGACTACAGCAATTTTTCTCCTACACACTGGAGTCCTGAACACTATACTGAAATGAAAGAGTTCATCATTTTAATTCCAACACAAAACATCATGCATTTGGATGTTATTAGATTTCCTGTGTACTACCAGCAGTGCTGCAACCTGCCAGGTAGGCTCTGCAGAAAGGACATGGTCAGGGGTAGACTAGAAAGGAGCTTCACAAGTCAGCTGGATTCATGGAGAGCAGGTGGGCTTGCAAGTCCCTGTCGGTGGCAGGCAGCAGGAGCTTTCTCTAAAACAGTATTAGTGAACATACTTAACTACTGCCAGTACAGGAAAGAAACAGCCATCCATACAATACTTTCTCACTTAAGATATTATTTTAAATTATTATGGAGTGGGTTTTATTCTGACAAAACAAGTCAGACACCCAACATCTCTTCTTCTGCCAGCATTAGCTGTACCAAAAACTCAGAAGTAAGGAAGACAGTTCCTGGTTGGACTCCAGGTAGCCATTAGTCCTTTGGTAGCTGATGAGAGTGAAAGGTCTTTATGTTTATTTCACTTTGCTTACACAAGGAAAACAGGAAGGAAAGTTTGTTACATTTCTTAAAAAACAACTTTATCTAGATTTGTTTTACTTACCCTGCTGTGAATCAAAAACAGTGCCATTTAGCGGTGGTACTATCCCAGGTTAAAATTGCCATGAAATCAAAACCAAGGACATTGTATTTAGAAATATGGTCTCAAGGATACTTTTTTCATAGGAAATACTGCTGGAAATGAGGTTTAGCACAATGCTTTAACTGGATTTCTATGCAATTTTCAACAGAAGTCTTAGAGTATCTTTTTTTTTTCTTCTTGCATGTTATGCATGTCATTCATCTGTAAGATCCCAAAATAATCTAAAAGTCTAAATACAGGACTAACTACAATTCTGAATAAGAAGCAGTAATTAAAACCAAACAAAAACAGTGCTTAGACTAAACACTGAATCCCAGAAATCAGGATGCTCAGCTTAAGTTCCCTTGACAACCCCTCCACTCCTTCATTCATAATGTGTGCATGGAAAAGGTGGAGATGGAGTTAAAGTTGTCATGACAACTTTGCTTCTAAATTACTCGTCTTTTATAAATTGACTACTTTGGGCTAAATGTTGCTCAGCTAAGCTATTGACAGAGAATGAGTTTCATAGAAGCAATTTGACAGATAAATAACTTGGGTTTAATTTTAAAAAGAATGCATTTATGCATATATATATATAGCCAGAGAGAATAAAGACTAAACATATGATGAATCCAAGCATCAGCTAAAGCAGTGTATTTTGTGTCTTCAATCAATACAGTAATGCTAGCAAGATTTTTTATTTTACTTCTAGTATCACTCAACCTTTTTATAGAAAAGGTGATGCCTGAACTGGCAAAGAAGACATCTTCATCATTTGCTATTTACAGTCACCAACATAACAATCTGTTTTGTTAGGAACGTACTCAGAAACAGCTTCCTCCTGGAGGAAACAAGTTCTCAAACAGTACATGGAGACTTCTTTGCAGTGGGAGCTGTGTATCAAAACTCCTTGCATAATATTAAATATTATTTCATGAAATGTGCTTAACCTCTGGACTTCATAGCAGAAAGACAGCCTTTCATGGATCACTCTGCTTACCTCTTACTCAGAGCAGAGTTTTCACTACAGCCACGATCTCTGCAAAGTTACAAAAAGCAAAACAGACGACAAAGAAAGCCTTCGGTTTTTGTCCTGTGTTCTTGGAAGTCCACACTGAAGAATAAAAAGTGTTCATTGGATCTTGTAAAAGATATCTCTTGCAAATTATGATTTTAAGTAATAAAGTGATCTTTAAAGGAGTTATTTCTTCTAAAATAATTACAAAATCATACCTCTAAGTCAGATAAGTGTTTAAATCCAGTATCTGTGCAGACTAGAAAGCTCAAATTGCTTTCTAATTTGACTTTTCCTATCTGCTCCTGAAAATGTCACCAAGACTTGATGATAAAGAAACTCAGAGAAGAACTGCAAATATATTTTTTTCCTTCTGCTCACCTCAAAAAGATAATCTTGAACAAGAAGAGGCTTCACCAAAATAGGGAGCTCTACTTTATAGTCAGCATCTTTATCAAGTACAAGTTGTAGTCCATGACAGTGATCCCTGGGCACTGCAGTAATGCACCTAACAGGGAAATAACAGCCACAACAGCACAATACTTGAAAACATCAGTAAACACTACATCCAGTTCAGATCTTCTCATTTCAATGAGTTTGTTCTTACAAATATCCACAGCCTAAGATCTCCAGCTGCTCTGCATTAGAACTACAAAAGCCCATTTTTTCAGAGCTCCTTTTTTGCTTATAAGCATATGCAGAGCTCCATGGAATCAGAGTAAAGGAGATTCCTAAGCACTGCTAAAAGGCTGAATTGCTTCCCCAGGGTGTCCCTGTAACTTGGTTAATATGTATAGCTGTTAAAAGCTGTTGAAATGATGGTGCTAAAAAACTGAACAAGCACCACAAACGCTGGTTAAGATAACCAAACCATGAAAATAAAATGAAGATGAATAAAAGAAGGGCAAAAAGAAAACCAAATAAAGGAAAAAAAAACAACAGATAAAGGGCAAGGACAAAGGCAGAGCTGATAGTCATCTGAAATCAGCTTTCTCTTGCCCCGCTCCACTTACACAATTCTTTGGTCTCTACTGACAGTTTAGCATTACAAATCCTCATGCTGGATTTCATGAAGTCAAGCAGGCTCAGTGAAGATCACTGGGCTCAGTTTACTCTAGGTATAATCTCATCCAAATCCATGGAGTTACATGAGGGATGAGCTGGAACCAGTGATGTTTTCTGAGTCTTCTGACATCCAGCTTTGAAGCTCTGTAAATCCAGACAGATGATACACATTGAAGGGTTTTCTGAACACAGCAGAAGAGAAATAAAAAATATGAGCTCCTTGGATGGTTTTCATCATAATAGTTGCACTACATCTGCCATACATCAGAACAGTTCCCATGTTTCCTACAAAAGATTCATAACAGCTCTAAAACGCCACCATACTTCACCATGTTGGAAAACAAATTTCTTCATAGATGAAGAAATATATTTTTTGGAGGTAAAATGGCAAGGAACACAGTGTCCTTTAGAGCAACTTAACAAAAGAAATTATGTGATTCCTGGAAAGCTTTTTGTAATCTCTGGTGTTTGTTGTTTGTTTGGTTTTTTTTATCTGAAAAGTGTCTACAGTTGTTTATTCATGAAGTTATAATGTGCTCCCTTTATCTTAATGAAAAATTCTTCCTTGGAGATAAAAGATAGTTTGTACTAACTTGCTGTAATGCTTTTGAGTAGTAATAACTCGCATCAAGGCTGTACTTTTTTTGTTATTATTTGTACTGCAATAATGCTGGGAGCCCCTTGCTGGCACTGGATGTCACTGTGTTGAAATTGAGCATATACGAGATAAGAGAACATTGATTGTCATGACCGATCAGATGCACTGAGTTTTAAATGGAAGAGGTGGAGAAAAAAGGTGTCAGAAAATAAGACCGCAAAAGATGTCAAGAGGTCATCTGATCTGTATGTGGATGCATGGCAGATTCGCTTACAGCTGACCAGCTACTGCTCTCAGTTGTTTCATCTGTTTTACAGATGGAAAATTAAGAGATTGTGTCATGCCCATGAAGCCTATTGCCTGGATGCAGCAGAAGTGGAAGTTTAACCCAGAGTTCACAAGTCCTGGTCAAAAGACACCATGAAAATAATTTTTGATAACTGGATTTGGGAGAGACTAAGGAAAACAATCATAAATCTGCTATCTATGTCTGCTACTATGAAACAGTGAGTTAAAATAACAAAAATCTAGCTGCCTGTTACAACTTTTTATTTGCTTTTCTGCACTCAGGCATACCTTAAAAAAGGCACAAAATCCACAAATAGCTGCATATCCACATGTCCACATCATTTATCACACTGCATTAGATATTTGGTTTTCCTTCACTATCCATAAACACACTATTCTATGTCATATATGATATATGAAAGTCACAGTACACAAAAATTCACACAAGATAGAATACTAAGATCAAAAGCACTCTCTATCTGACAAAGACTTTTTAAATATTGCAGTGCACCTTCTCCCATGTATTGTCTATTCCATGAAGCAGTATACACATGTAATATCTGACAAGCTCATCCTTTTAGTCAGTTATTGCAGATACTGAGTTTTCTGTTTCAATGTAGAAGGAAAAAATAGTTCCAAGTTACAGACAGTTCCTTTTCTATCACCACATTATCATTGCTTCTCTGGGCTGCAGTGTAATCACCCTCTTTTGTAGGTTACTGTTTCTACCTTCTATTTCAAATAAGCTTCAGACACTGATGCAACCAAGGCAAGATTAATATGACTTTCCTCTTTAATATAAATCTTTTGATTTGTTGCTGAATGGACTGTTCTCAGTATTGCTATCTAACTGCAAGGGACAGTGCTGTTTATCATACCCCCCTGAAAGCAGTCATCCAGGTCTAGATATTACAGTACTTTGAATTTAGAAAGCATGAAATATAAATGTGTTCCTACCACAGAAATTAAATGAATGTTTATTTTACATCTGAAGTACCTTTTACATTTAATTCCCATCTATGACATCTAGCTAAAAATCCCCACTAAAATAGACAGCTAATGCTGAAGATTTCCTCTGAATAAGAAACATAAAAGTTCAAAATTAATGAAATGCAGATCATATGAAATAAAAATCTAATTACACTTAATCACAAAATTAATGGAGCATTTCACTCCTTGGGAAACACTGGGGCTTTCTAAACCAGGTCATCTTGGGACAACTCCCTGACAACTCCTGTCTAAATCCTGATAGGAAGAAGAAAAAGAAAGGAAAATTCTTTAAAATATTTCAAAGTATTATTTGAAATTATTACTTAAAAAACATTTTTACATCACATAAAATATAGTCTAGACATTAAATGTGAAACACAAAAAGCCAATATGATAGTTTTACTCACATTAAATTTCAGATTTAACCACTTCTCTTTCTGATTTAGAAATGAAAGGAAATTCCATAGCTTTTGAATTTCCCATCAGATAAGGAGTGTGGCTTCAGTTTTCAGAGAATACTTTTTGCCAGCTAAATGGTTCCTACTGTTAGCCGTGTTCTTCTCTAGGCACACACTCCAACAGTTAGCGAAGCTCTTTACTAAAACATTCAGTATGCTTAAACACTGAAGTTAATGAAGTAATGTTCTTTGCTGCTGACAGTACACTGGGAGTGCGAAGAACATTAAGTCTCTTTCCCAAGCCACACAACTGAGTTATCCTATAGTTTTTGACACAGATTGGTATTGTCCTAACAACTAAACAGGGCCAAGCCTTCCTACATCAGCTGAGGTGTTGATGCCCTGCACACACCTACTTTAGCTTGAACCAACAAGCTACACTGCAATGATGCTCTTAGATGTACCTTTCTCTGCCTTTTCCTTCAAGAGAAGATCCACAGGGCTTGTAAATATTTCAACCAGATTCTGTTAGGGCATGCCCCAGAGTACTGAAATTACTAAAGAGAAGGAGGAAATCCAGATTCATTGGACAACAGAATAAAAATAAAATAGGAATGAGACCTCCTCCTTACTGCTCAGCCAAGTCCTTTCCCCAGCAGATGTTCTTAAGCTCTACCAGAGGTTCTCAAATGTCAGAGGTGTCACTTTTGCAAAAGGACAAGACAAACAAAAAACTTTATCTACAGTTTAAGGTCATAATCATTCTAGACCAATGGAAACATTACATATAAAAGGGAACAAACAGCTTGAAGTGGATGAATGAAGGATCTATTTAAAGGATCACAACCCACGCTCCGGGTGAAGAGCTTTTTTCTAATATCCAACCTAATCCTCCCCTGACACAACTTCAGGCCATTCCCTTTGGTCCTGTCACTGATGACCAGTGAGATCAGCCCCTCCTCTTCCCCTCATGAGGAAGTTGTAACTGCAATGAGGTCTCCTCTCAGTCTCCTCTTCTCCAGGCTGAACAGACCAAGTGCCCTTACCCTCTCCTCATACGGCTTCCCCTCAAGGCCCTTCACCATCTTCATTATCCTCATTTGGATGTTCCTGAATAGCAGAGCAAGATCCAAAGAAAGACAGTTGCATTGGGTGCCTGAAGGAACAACAGAAGCACTGGAACAGGACAACTGGATTTCTTGTGTCTGATCCAAGAGCAAAGTTTATAAGCCTAATGCCATGCCATTATTGCTGCCATTCCCCAGTTCCACTCCCTTTCTCTGGACATGCTCTAGCACGTTGATGTTTGCTTTGGAGAGCTCACCAGAACCAAATATAGCTTTCTCCTTGGGTTGTGCTTGGAGAGGAGCCATGCATGGGCCCAGTCCAAAAAGGGAAAGTGATTCTGCACCACCACACAGCTCATCTCCATTGTCCTGTGCACTCCTGCACTGGGTACCACTGGGAAGAACTGAGCTCATTGGCTTGGCGCTCTCCCTCCAGGTATTTTTCCAGCCCATTGATCTCCCCTGGTGCCAGCACACTCACTGGGATACCAGACACCACCACCCCCTCCCCCAGTTTTGGGGGTACCATCGATGCCTGGTGCCAATCCACCCCCACTGTCAGGGGGCACAGAGGCGAGTGGCTCAGCAGGGGCTGGTACACCACCATGGACATCACAGCTGGCAGCTGATGGATGTCCACAGTGTCTGCAGGATGGAGAGACTCTGAGGGTGCTCCAGACCAGAGGGAAGAGGAGGAGGAGGAGGACCCCCACACTCAGCCCCCCAGCCCATAGCAGCACCACCTTGTATCACAACAACCAGGGCCAGCAGCATTAGTGGTGGCAGGTGCACCGGCCCCAGTCGCATCTGCAGGGAGGCACCGTCTCTGCCACCCCTGCCTGTGCAGGCTCCGGGATGCTGGGCAGGAGGCTGTGCCCCAAGCAGAGCCCCACTCCGCGGGGTTCCTGGGGCTGGGAACAGCGCCCAGAGCTCCCCCAAGTCAGGAAAGGCTGAAAAGGTAATTTCAGGCTTTTCCTCTCAGATGGCTCCACACAGTGGTCACGGCACGGCCCGCGGCCGGCACGGCTGGCCCGCTCTGCCCGGGGGCAAGAGCGGCAGAGGAGGGACCCCTCAGGCCAGTCTCTAATTTCTTTCTCGTTGTTGATCTCATTTCAGCTCAAAGGGAATTACTATGACCCGACTGACTTAAGAATCCTGAAGGTTTCAGCAGGGTAGCCTGGAATGACGGTCCCTCGAAGGCTCTCAGCCTCCAGGAGTTTCTTTGCATGGCGTCCCAAGCCAAGGGGAGAGTCTCCAACCCAGGGGAAGAGCCCATGACCCAAGGAGAGAGGCCTCGACCCAAGGGGAGGGTCCTGACCCAAGAGGAGAGCCTTTGACCCAAGGGTGGTGCCCTCAACTCAATTGGAGAGTCCTTCAACCAAGGGAAGAGCCCTGATCCAAGGAGAGCACCCTGATCCAAGAAGAGAGCCCTGAACCCAAGGGTGGTGCCCTTGACCCAAGGGTAGTGCCCTCGACCCAAGGGAAGAGTCCCTGACCTAAGGGGAGAGCCCCTGACCCAAGGGGAGACCCCTCTACTGCCAACCAGCTGCTCCAAGGAGGGCCAACTCCACTGACTCCCTGGAGAAGAGGCTCCACTTACACCCTGGTTCAAACCCAGCCCGCAATCAAACACTGTTGCATGAGCCCTCACTGACCATGGGATCTTGACTTCTGCTCCACCACAGCCAAAGTGCCATGATCATTATGGAATTTCTATCTTATCTTTGCTTGAGAAACAAGTATCTTGGTTGACTAGTTGCTGATTTTTTTTTTCCAAGGTTTAGAATTAGTATTTGGAAAGCTGATGGCCCTTGGAAAAGTTGGTACAGAGGTGGACAGTACAGAGCTAAAAGTGACACTTTAGCTGTGACAAAGGTCTTTTTTTAAAAGGGCCATTTGGCAGCGCTTCTGAAAAAAGGCCAGTCTTGGCAGCTGTCTAATTTTCCCAAGAAATTTCACCACACACCCCCACCATCCCAATCAAATCAGTTTAGCAAGTTTTTTCATATTCAAAACATGAACTGTTCTGAGAAGACTCATTACTCGCATGGAAAGTTGCTTCTCCCAGACAGGAAGGATTCACTGCCCAAATTGCTTCCTGTTGTGTAACCATATAATTATGAGTAAGAATTGTACAAAAGTTCTTTACTATTTAATTTAAATATTGTTTTGTCTTGCACCCCCTACTATCTATGCATTTTTATGTAAAGTACTGGAAGAAAGGTGTGATCACAATCAAAGCGAATTTGATAAAATTTCTACTGTGACCATTGACTGAAAAAATTTCTGCTGTTCTCACCAAAATTCTGCTTGACATCTCCCATTCTAGCAATGCAAATTATGTCTGTCGATGAATAACATTGGGTCTCCTGGCCCAGTTTTAAATTCTCCTTTGTTTTATTTCTAAGTGTGCACTCTTATTATTCTGTCTGTATACTAATCTTCCAATTGGTTTAAAAATGCATATAATTCTGGGAAATCTGTTTCAGCATTAATGAGAAATGGCATCATCCATTTATAGGATGTTCAGTATTGACATACCTTCATGAGTGCAAAGGAAAATGAGGAAGAAAGGGACAGTATCTTCTAATGGTTTGTCTTCTCTGCATCAATTATTCTGAGTTATTAGACACAAGTAGTTGTCTTTTGTAGTGTATCAAGTGAGAAATTCATGCTGCAAAACCAACAGCAACTAACACTGGCCTGGTTTGATTAAGAAAAGAATTATAGTTTTGATCACAGATGCTTTAACTCATGTGCATTACTGGCTCAAGTGTCAACAGCATTTGACCTCAAAGCTGTATCCAGCAAGCCATCTGGATCAAACTCACAGCCCATTTAACATGAGCTAGGAATATTTATCAGGTCAGTAAAGCTTTTGAAGTAGCAGCCATCTCAGAGTATGAAGCTTATTATGAAACCAGCATTAGCGCTGGAAGATGCCAGCACATGCTAGCCCCATTCCTCATATATCATGTGAAAGGAGCTCTCCTTGGGGTGAAAGACATGTCAGACAGCACAAATAAGAGTAAAACAGGTAACTAGGATCAATGAACAAAAATATGTCCACACCTGATAAGGTTTATTCACTGTTCAAAATGGGGTCTGCAAGAACAGATCAGTCAGAAGCCAAGCCAGATGACAGATGTCATTGCTCAGGAATAAAAGTCCTTACAGAACAACCTTGGTTCCACCTTCACTGATATAATGCATTACCAAACAGTAAAAATTTGATCTGGGTCAGATGAGCACATCACTGTATTTATGTCATGTTGGAAAAAAATTATATGGCATTTACATCAGCTTCTTGTCACTTGGAAAAGATAGTCAATACCCAGTCCACTGTAAGAGGAGAATGACATGACACTGTTTCTGTTCTGCAATAAAGTCCACTGGCACAAAGTCATCTCTTCAAAAGGGGAAAGCATTCCATCTGAATTGGAAGCATGAGCTTGCATCAGTTCTGTGCTTGCCCTGTGTGTCTGTGGTGTTTTTATCTGACTTAGCCTTTTTTATTGAAGCTGCGCACCACAGCTTCGGTGCCACGTGCGTTCAGCATTTTATAAAACTTCATATTCATAACTTGAAATTCTGGCTATGAGATAGTGCCTTTAGGATGCATACAGAATTTATCTAATCCAACTTTAGATGTCAATAAAGGAGGCATTTACATCTAAGCTAGCCGTTGGAACCTACTATGATAGAGAAGAGGAAAAAAAGAAACATGTAGAGCATGACTTGCTGGGTTTAGTTTAGAAACCCTTTTCACAACATGATGACTCTAACACTAGAAACCACCATTCTTTACATTTACCTAAAAGAGAACCAGCTGAAATGTAGTCATCTCTATGATATGTATCTAGTCAACTGAATTCCACAAATGTAAATCCAAGTGAAACTACCAGTCTCTTTAGTGTGTCTCTGACTGCTTACTGCCAGGTGGCTGCTACTTTTCCATGGTTGTTGAATTTGATCATATTTTATCCTTTAAATGAAAGTCAACCCTTCTTCCCAGAAGCTTATAATTCACCTTAAAGGACTACCAGAAATACTTTATCACCTGTTCTGGTGTTAAAACAATCTGCTAGACAGGAAGAAATGTGAGGGGGAGATGATTCAGGGAACTATCAGGAGACTAAGTGGACTGTGAAGTGCTCTAATATATGGTAATTGTCAACTTAATAGAGTAGGTATTTTGTTCCAATTGGTTGTGGGGAGTAATTTAAGCAATTAAAAAGATTCCAGATTGTCAGTAGAGTAATCCTACAACTGCATTTAAAAAGTATCATGTCAGGACATTGGGAATTACAATTACTAAAGAAGATGCAGAAATTTTTTTTAATGGATCCTTGATTTTTGCTAATGAATACCTGGAAGCACAAATCAACTTTTTTTAGGGGACTAGTACTCAGGACATTAGGTGTTCCAAATGTGTTCCAAATATCCAGCCATTTAGAATTCAGATGGCTTTCTGAAACACTGAGCCATCACTAAAAGAAACAGTTCAAGAATCTTTGTCCTCTTACTTGCTTGCATTTTTACAAGAGGCAGACAGATAGTGGATCTGCCTTTAAAGATGGATGGAGACAGATGGAAGTTCTCTCTGTCCATGTGCTGAGCTGGACACACGCAAGCTAAATGCTACTCAGCACAGCAGTGTCAACACAGCTACACGACTTCTGGAGCAGAACAGATGAGGCACAGTACTGTGCAAACACAGCCAAACAACTTCTGGATGGTGTTTGGTGTAGTCCAGTAAATATGATATTTTTTTGGCATTCCTAGTAAAAGGGCACATGTTTTATATTGACCTTACAGCAAAGAGTGTCTGGGTTTGTTTGGGCATGTCCTGGCCTAAGCTGATAATGAGCTTGTTTTATTTAACTGGGGTAGGAAATATCCAACAGTCAGGTTTGCTTTGACTTAGCTCTAGTTTATAGTGATAACAAGTAGATTTTCTGTGTAGATTAAATTACCTGTGATCCTAGAATAAAATACAGTTTGAAAGGATACAAACACAGGGTGTACTGGAGGTCCCAGAGTGTAAACACAAATCGCAATGGTCAATCACTGGTCACTGAAGGCAGGCAACTGTCTAAATCAGTTTAGATATAACACAGAGACCACGAAATTGAATAACTGAGAACTAAAGAAAAGAAAACCCAAGTAATGCAGGCTGTATTAAGAAAATAGGGAAACAAAAATGTAAATTGACCCCAAAATAGAGGAAGAAGGGATCTGCAGCCATCAAACCCTGCTGGGTAAGAATTGAGGACACTGGTGGCTGCAGACATTCCCTCCAGCCCTGCTGCTGTCAGCCTCAGGACTCGAAGGGACATGGGAAGGATGGCACAACACTTAAGAAAAAACACACTAATTTTGAAGTTAATAGTATTTGAGACTTAACACAGGACTTCTTTGCAACTGCCCTTAACATGAGAAGAAAGATTATGGCTTTTTGCCTCAAAACACATTCACCGTAATAGTCATTTAACTTCCTTTTAGGTATTTACAGTCTAGACTTCTACATTTTATCTAGTCATTCTGAGCTCCCACTATAGTCACTTGGATGAAACGGGTACTTCTAGGGCATGAATTATCCACTTTGTTTTAGATGTCTGCTTTAGGCTGATAGGAATTGCACCCTCAGATAGTTATTTTCCCTCTGCTGACTATAAAAGAGTTCAAGGCAACTAATTTGGAAGGACAGGTACCAGGACTTTTACCTGTGAGAATAAAATTCCCACCTTCTCTGTTCATGCCAGTCTGTTCATCCCTGTCTTCTTTATTTGCTGATTATTTCAATGAGCAATTACTCATTGGACTGAAATCCCTGAGAAAGCATGGCCTCGGGATTTAATTATAAAACAACACTGTTAGAAGTAAGGCTCACTCATTTGAAAGGAATCTGCATTGTACCAATAATAACAACAACAGAACTAATAAACAACGGACGCAATTTCAAAGGTATTGCTGGAAGAAATAGATGTGAACTAGAGAAAAATAAACACTTTTCCAGAAAGCAATTCAGCATCTTCCTCAATTAAAAAAATTAGAATACTATTAGAAAAATAGTATTTAAAGTAGGGGATGAGAAGGCTTAGCTACAAGCAAAGGCAAAGTCACAGCTACATGAACAGAAGGAGAGCTCTGGCTGGAAGTCCCATAGGAAACAAGGAGGATTTGATATATCTCATCCCTATTTTACAGTAACCACCACATTATTAGGGTATCATAAAGGTCAGGACTTCCCTGAGCTTGGGGCTTCCAAAAAGAGAGCTCTTTCCTGATCCCCCGGCAGTGTGGCTTCCTCCAGCCTGAGAGAGGAACCAGCCATGTGAGGCATATGTTACCATGCCGGTCTCTGGAGGAGACAACTCAGCTCTGTGCACTTCTATAGCCCCCTAAACTACAACAATACTAACAATTTACTAACTTGTGATAAAGACCAGTTTCTTGGGAATTGCTGATACCTCTGTTTCTATGGGAAATAAATCTCTCTGGAAGCTTTGCTCCACTGCTTTCTGAGCACATGAAAGTGCTGTTGAAATTCCTAATTGCAAATTAGACTTTTGACAGGGGAAGGCAGAGCAGACGGATTGAAATAGCCTTAAAGTGCTTTTCTCTTCCTGATGGCAGAACAGTTCATAATCCAGACAAATTAACTGATTGGAACAAACAGCATTAAGGCAGCTCTGTGCAATGTTGTGGCTGGCAGCTGGTGGCCAGACACTAGAACATACTTAACCAATTAGTGCTGTCCCCCGCACCAGCCAAAATGCACATTTAGAACATCTGAGATGTGATCTGGGACATTTTGTGGCCCACATACAGCAGCTTTACCAGGTGGGCCAGAAAAGTGAGATCCTCAGCGGATGAGTTAACTGGGGCTGTAATAAACCTAAATCTGCTGGAAGTCAGTCTTTGCATATCTTATTGGCTGAACAACTCCAGGTTTAGCTGAGCTGTCTTTTTGTGGCTTTATAACACTTCAAGGAGATTTTAGAGGCATTTTGTGATTACTGATGCCGTTCCATACTTATGAAAAAAAAAAAAAAAAAGGAAAAAATAAAAAAAGCTGAAGCCCTTTCAGAATGTTCTTTTTCTGACAATCTAATAGTCACACTTACAGAATCATTATTCTTGGTACTCATACAGTACCTTCCCTCAGCTTTTCTATCAAGATCCAAAAATTAACAAACTAGAGGTTAATTTTCAACCTCAGCTTCAGTGACTCAGCAGTCCTAAGAAAATAGTCATTTGTCTGTGTTCTCTGCCTGCAGCTTTAGGTACTTAAATTACTCATATTTGAAAAAGTAAGCTATGGAGACTTGAGAGAGAGCTGTGAAGAGATCACAGATCTCATGACACTTAGTCATGTATCTTTCCCAAAAGACTGTTTCATCTTAAGCCTCAATGATGTGAGTGAAATATTTTTTTTCTGATACAGTTGGCTTGCGCAAGGTGCACAATGGAAAATCTGGGGGTTTAAGAGCAGCATTTTCTACCCATGGCTTGGCAACATGATCTGCCTTGGATTTCTACCTGTCCTCAAGGAAAGAACACAAAGTGCCAATGACATTGTTAAAATCAGTTTGTCTATTCACTGAGCACATTAGTTTAATTTCAGTTCTGAGATTAATGAACCTCATTTTTGATGCACAGACTCATGATTGATTCTGAATGGTTTTGCTGCCTAGACATCCTTATACTTACCCAACCCAGTGTGGCCCTAGTATCCAGACATTTCAGAATTATTAATGAATTATGCTCTTGCCATAAGGAAACAGTACTTAAATGGATGCCCCTTTCAGAAAGAAATGAAACTAAAACTCTGAAATCCTAATTTCACTGATTCTCAATGCCTTGTACCTGGAACACCTAGCATTTTCTGTTAAATCAACAGAATTCTACTTGATTTTAGTTGTGTACATTACAGGCAAGTGACTCATGCCCTAGAAATGCCTTTCTCTTGTTTTTGTTGACTAGAAAGGGAGTGCTCAGCCCAGAAAAAAAAAAAATATATCTCTGGAGGGTAGGTGCTTGGATTTAGGTTTAAAAAATACCAGTCAGGGAGTGACCAAGAGGCTGTAGCACTGTGCAATACATGCACTTGCAGACAGGAGAGAATCAGAAGTGTAAGACATCACAGGTTCCAGCAGAACTCCCAAAAGAAACTCTCCAGAGTATTCTGACCAATTTACATATTGTACTACCTGAAATTAAGGAAAAAAAGGACTCTGGTAACTTCACACATCACTAAAATGAACTCCCTTAGGAATTTGGCTTGGATTTTCAGGAGTGTGAAATCTGTTTTCATTTTCTAAACAAAATATTATGACAAAAATAGAAGTAGAGACAGAAGAAGGTGAGGTTTGTGAGTTCTGAGCTATCCATTTGAATCAAGAGACTGTACTCACTAGGTTTGCTAAAAATATATTCATTAAACCTATTTAGCATTTTTGTTATTTTGAGTGTTTATCTACAAAGCAAAATATTTGAAAACTGTTTCTAATTTATCTTTTGAGATAACTTTAAAGCAATAGAAAACAATATGCCATAAATTGCTTTCCAATAACAAAACAAGTTTACTGATGCTTACCAGATACCTGCCCCTGACTAAATTTAAGAGCATCCAATACAATCATAGGATCATTTAGGTTGGGAAAGACCTCTAAGATCATGAGTCCAAATGTTAAGCCAGCATTGCCATTTTCTCTAATCTTTGTTTTATCACCAGCATAACTATAGAAGCCTTTCTTGCTGCTCTTGATGTTCCTGGACAGACTTAATTCTGTCAGGGCTCTAGCTTTCCTAACCTGATCCCTGGATGCTTGAGCAATCTCTGTGTTTCTTACAGGCTACCTATCCTTGATGCCATCCTCTTTGGGCTTACTTTTTGTGTTTGAATTTGCCTAGGAGCTTCTTGTTCATCCATGCAGGCCCCCTGACATTTGTGCATGAATTCCTCTCTGTTGAGGTGCATCGCTCTTAAGCTTGTAGGAGATAAGACTTGAACATTAACCAGTTTTCTTGGGCCCTTCTTCCCTCCTTCATCCCATGTTACTCTACTAGGCAGAACCTTGAAGAGACCAAAGTCTGCTCTCCTGAAATTCAGGGTACTGAGCTTGCTGTGTACTCTCCTTGCTGCCCTAAGGATCTTGAACTCCACCATTTCATGGTCATTGTATCCAGGGATGCCCTTAAGCTTCACATTCCTTGACAGCTCCTCAATGTTGGTAAGAACAAGGCCTAGCATAGCACCTCTCCTTGTTGGTTTCCTGTCACTTGGAGAACAAAGTTATCATCAATGCATTCCAGGAACCTCCTGGATTGCCTGTGTGCTGCTGTGTTTTCTCTCCAGCAGATATCAGGGTGGTTGAAGTCCCCTATTAAGTCCAGGGCTTGTGAACATGAGACTGTTTCTATCTATAGAGGGTCTCATCCTCTTGATCTTCCTGGTAGGTGGCCCATAGCAAACTCCCACTATAATGTCACCTGTCCTTGCCCTCCCTTTAATCCTGACCCATAAGCTCTCAACTGGCTCATCATCCATCCCCAGAGATCCATGCAATTCAGCTGGTTATTGACAAAGAAGATGAGAAGTTGCTTCCCCTGCCTGCCCTTCCTGAAGAGCCTTCCATTCCAACACTTCAGTCACATGAGCCAGCTGACCACTGCTCAGTGATGCCAATGAGATCACAGCCCTGCAGGTGTGCACAAGTCTCTAACTCCTTTTGTTTATTCTCCATGCTACCTGTGTTTGCATAGAGGCATTTAAGTCCCTGTATTCCTGTCCTGCCCCCACACCCACACCCCCCTCTAAAGAAAACTTACAGCTGGAGTGGCTAGAATTCCTTTGTGCTGCTCTTCAGGTGCTTTCCTGCTGATCTGTGATCCAGCTCCGGGCTCTGGATATCTCTTGCTGGCACTGATGTCAAACTGGTAGTAGTGGAATGAGCCAAGGTTCCCCTTTGCTATCAATATTAGTTTAAAGTCCTCTTCACCAGCTTGGCAAGTCTGTGACCAAAGATGCTCATCCCGTACTCTGACAGATGGACATCATCAGCCTCCAGTAGATCGGGTTTCTCAAAGCAAGTCCCATGGTGGTAGTAGCCAAAGACCTGGCTGTGGCACCAGTCCTGTAAACACTTGATTCGCCAGATTCGACTGCCCATTTCAAATCCATTTGACTAGGAGGGTTGATAAAAAAACTACCTGTGCTCTGGAGTCCCTTACCAGTGCCCCTAGGGCTCTGTAACCCTTCTTGATATTCCTCAGACTACTCCTGGTTGTGTCACTGGTGCCCATGTGAAACAACAGCAGTGGATAATAATCAGCGTCCTGTATGAAGGGCCTTGGTAGTCGCTCAGTGACATCCCTGACACAACCCCCCAGTATGCAGCATAGCTCTCTAAAGAGCACATCAGGTCTCAAATGGGTGCCTTCATACCTCTTGTAGCATCTTGCAGCGAGGGGCCCAAAAGCAAACACAGGTTTCAAGGTGCAGCCTCACCAGTGCTGAGTACAGGGGGATGATCACTGCTCTGGTGCTGCTGGCCACACTATTGCTGATACAGGAAAGGATGCCATTAGCATTCTTGGACACACTGCTGGCTCATGTTCAGCCACTCCCAGGTTCTTTTCCACCACACAACTTTTTCAGCCACTCTGTCTCAAACCTGTAGTTCCACATGGGGTTATTGTGACACAAGTGCAGGACCCAGCATTTGGCCTTGTTGAACCTCAGAGAACTGGCCTTTGCTCATTCATCCAGCCTTCCCAGATCCCTCTGCAGAGCCTTCCTGCCCTCCAACAGATAAACATTACTGCCCAACTTAGTGTCATCTGCAAACTGACTGATGGTGCACTCAATCCTCTCATCCAAATCATTGGTAAAAACATTAAAGAGAACGGCCCCAATACTATGCCAAATAATGGGTTAATTCTATTTCATTTAGCCTCCCCAGCCATTTGACTGAATCAAGTTAGACTGAGGTGGGAATTATCTTACAAACATAATGAAAACATTTTCTATTATTACTGAAACTGCTAAGGCCCAAATACTAACTTCAAGTGACTGAGGAGGGACTTCAGCCTACCATGACTCAGTGCTCCAACCATCTAGCTGAGGACCTTCTGTCCACCTCTAAATCAGGGGGAAGAAGATGCTTCTTGCTCCTTCCCATCCACCTGCCTCCACACTGTATTTATTACTGTGCTGCTTAAAACCATATGTAAAACTTACTGTTATTCCCTGCATATTGTGTAGCCTTATCTGTAACATCTTTTTTCCTTTCCACCTTCCCTCAGGTTTGGCTAATACTGACATCTCATCAGGATTTGAGCACACGAACACCATCAGGCTACTGCTTTGCAGAACTGATGATACAGCCTTCATGTAGGTGTGGTGGTCGTTTATCCAAACTGAGCTCAGAGCACGGTGGGGTTTAAGTTTAGGCAATACAAAGCCTGTGAGTGCCTCAGGATCTGGTTTCACACAGTGAGTTACCTGCTGTTCTTTTTAGTTCTTTTATATGCAGAGGTCAATACTTCTGTAGAGATTATCCTTTTAAATCAATGTCAGCTGACTTAGATCAGCTTACACAAAGTCTGACGGTATTTGAAGCTAAGGGAGGAATGTGTGTAAGCAGGGAATTCCATGCTGAAAGTTGGCCATTAGTGTACATCCAGGCTCTGTTAAAGCATTTTGCAGCTTCTTTAGTATCTTCCTAGGATATGACAGTGGATTTACAACATGCTGTGACAGCCCCTTCAGCAGGACAGTGTCATTAATCTTCAAACAGACTACAGAGATCAGCACTGATCTCGTGTTCAGATCTCCTAATCCAGGATCCTGTGCCCAGCAGGACTCTCACAGTGTTAACTTGTTCCAGAGTCATGGGACTTGATCTCAGCCTCAACTCCCTAGACCACATTTAATCATAATACTTTTCACAGCTCCTCTGCAGGTGTTGTGATGTGGTGACTGAAGACATAGTCAAGCATTTAAGTACACGATTAAGCTAAAGTGCTTGAAGGGAATTGTTGGCTTCAGGAGGGCTGCTTGTATACTTCGTATTAAAAACGCACTCAGTGCTTCACAGACCAGTTAATTATCATTAAATACCTGCATCAAACAGAAACACAGAGATGGCACAACCACAGATGTACTGCAGAATACATCTCCTGGAGCAGTAATAGTAAATCTTGTTTTTAGGTGCACCTTTAAAGCACATACTTCAACACTGAGCCAAAAGGACATTTGACTATTATAAAGGACCACAACAGACTCAACATGTAAAAGAGGGATACAGTTAAACTGCTTCCAAGATGTGTCTGTTTCCTACAGAATAACTGCAAAATAATTAAATTAATTGAAATTCAACAGATGCCAATAGGTAATTACAGAATATTAAAGATTTTGTAAGGGAATGGGCCAGTCATTGCCAACCCCTCACCTAATGTGGAATTCAGATTTTGCAACATAAAATAATTTAAATTAAATAAGTGTCCTAGTTTACAAGTCGGTCTGCAGTTTTGATTTGATTTGGTTTTTTTCCTGTGAAGTATGGGTAGGAACCCTTGCTGGGGTCCTGCCCTGGGTCCTGAGAACACTCTCCCTGGCCTCCCTGCCCTTCGCGGGGGATGCGGAGGATGCGGGGGATGCGGAGGATGCGGGGGGAGCGGCTCCGGCCGGCGGGTCCCGCGGTGCAGCAGCGCCCCCTGCCGGCCCCCCAGCGCGCTGCCGCTGCGACTCCCCCCCGCGTCCCGGGTTCCCAAATAATTTTCCCGGAGGCGCGTAAAAGTCCCCAGGTTGGCTGGGACTGTGCCAGGGCCCTGCACTGCTCTCGGGTAGTGCCGCGGGTGGTGGCAGCGGTGCTTTTCTGTGCATTTGCATCGCTTATTCTTCTTGAAAAGTACGCAGAAAGGACAAGTTCCCTCATCCCTGCACTGGCAATTGTGATTTCCAGGATGGGTTAAACTATGCAGGCAGGAAGGGAGGCCGAGAGGAATGTGCAATGCAAGACACTTTGCGTGATTTGCATTTTAGAATCTTTTATTGATTACTGCGAGATCCAGGAGGGGAGGAAAAAGAAGAAAAAGAAAAGAAAAAAAAACAGGTGGCGTGTCTACAACTCCAAAAATTTCCAAAATTATTATCCCTTTTATTAATCGAGGTCACAGTAACCCCACTTGGCCAGTATTAATGAAAACATAGGGTGTATGTTAACTAAAAATCACTTCAGCTGGCAAATTGAGATGCATTGGAATTCGGGGCGAGCAGTTGCCGGTGCGCGGGTTCCAGGTGCCATCTGCTGGGCACATCCTATACTGGAATGCGACAAATACACACTTAACTTCTGATCCCGCAGTTTGCCAGTTCTTCCTCCCTCAGCAGCTTTCCCACAGTGGTTCAAACCCAGAAAACCTTTTTAACCCGTTTCGCTTCAGCTTGAGAAGGCAGCTGGGTTTGTGCAGAACTCAAGTGCTTTGCTGAACTGGGGAACAGGGATGCCTGTGACAGTGTATTAGAGTTTTAATGTAAAAATTCACTCACAAAGTTCTCTGTAAGTGCTAAAGAGAGGAAGGCGTTTTGCTATTTAAGTACAGCTCAGAGCACAGGCAAAGGTCATGAGAAACCTAAAGGAAACATTAGTGTATTGGAATTACTGCACTAAGTGGGATTCTTTCTATCCACTTCAGGTTTTGGACTGGAGTCAGACCGACAGTCTTACCCAGCTTTTCTGACTAACTGTCCTTCACGTTTGATGATTTGGAGTCTGTTCTTCAACAACTTTGTTTCAGCACTGCAGCAGAACCAGAAAGGATCAATCCATTAAATAGAGAGTGCCTACCTGGAGATCTCCCAGCACACAGCCTGAATTCAGGAAAGCAGGTCCCTTTAGTAAGGAGCATTAGCAGAACTGGCTTTTTGGGTCCTGGACTAATAAAACCCCAGATTATTCTGCAAATTCAGCAGTCTTTTGAGCTACAGTTCTGGCTTTCAGGCTCCTTTGCTGTTTCTTTGATCTGCTACAAAGAAAAGCTACCATGCAGTTTAAATTAATTTATCTTATATTGCATCAGACTAAGAGTACACATATGGTAGTTTCCTCTATCGTTCTTCTTCTCCATCTCTATCTCTCCCTCTCTCTCCCCTGTCACCCAAGACTGTAGATCTATAGACAAACAATACGACTTTTTTGTTGGTTTCTTTTCAGGGTTGTTTCATTTTAATAGGACCAGTGGGAATTGGCCTACTTAATGAGAGAAGCTATAAAACTTTTGTTTAAATAAATATTATTCCAAACTATGATGAGCAGGCAAAACTGAAGGGGGGGGAAAAAACCACACACACCTCGACCCAACTTACAAACCCCTTTAAATCTGAACAAAAACATTAATAAAAATTGCATACTGATGCAAAGCACAAAGCACTTATTTGGGTAATTTTAAATATGTGATTTCTAAAAAAAAATTTATAATATGCATCAATATATACTTTAAAACAAAATTATTTTGAAATATAAGACAAGTTTTTTCAATTTTGAAAATACTAATATATTCATAATTTTTAAAAATGCTCTAAGCAATCTTTAAGTTAAGGGGGTAATTTCAACTAACATGGTTCTACAAGATTTCTACCCACATTTTTGATAAATCAGTTTACTAAATAGTTCCTAAACCACTGCTGTTCTTTAGCAACCACTGTTTTTTCATGAAATGAAAAAGAGCAAACCCAGGAAGAAAGCAACTTCCTGAGACCATACTGGATAAATCCAGAAATCCAGCTCTGTCCCAAAATATAATCAGTGTTACATAATCTACAATCAGTGTGTCAGAAAAAGACAAATCAGCACCTGTCAACTAATGCGGAAGGGTTATCATTACATTACCCCATAGTAACAATTCTTTCTCATTTCCTCAAAAATCACTTTTAAAAACCTGCTTTAAATACCTATTTTGAAAGACTGCTGTTATAAAATACAACTTCCTATGCTAAAAAAATCTCTTAAAATCTTTCTCTGGAAGCACATTCTGGTAAGAAAGCAATAAAACTGCATACATTGTGAAAGATAAAAATACTTTATGTTGGTAGTTAAGAAAAGGGCTTGTTCTGGGTCAGGTATTCTCTGACTGCTGACACAGAGGAAGCAGCCTAAGCAAAGACCTGTCAGATGCTTCTGAACCACTGTCAAAGAAGAAGAGAACACAGTTCCAAACTTTGAAGTTCACAGGAAATCTGGCCACAGTCAGTGGGGCTGGGTGTTTACTGGCAACAGGACCTATGTACTTTGCACTTTGCTTTTGAGTCAAGCAGCACTGCCGCCCACCCTCAACCACACAACCCTAATCATAGATAAATTTACAAGGGAAGGAACTTTATTTTCTTCCTTATCATTCTCCATGACTTCTCCTCTGTTTCCCCCTCCACTGCTTCATTTCATACTTTAGTTTAGGTGTACAAGTGAGCCTTGCATCCAGAGCAGGCTAGAAAACCTGCAGCCCACAGCAATCTTACTATGAAATATTTGTCATTCCTGCTCCACCACCACCACTGGTCACCATGACCCTACTGCTCTCCCGGTCTCATCACTGTGTACAGACTCCCTTGATTACCAGTTCCTTAGTCTGGAGGATTACCATGCCACAATTGCTATTATTCTGTTCCATTTGCTCTCACACTGGATGAGAAGTTTCATTTCACCCCAAAATATGTAGAAATACCAATAAGAGCATTAAAGAAGCATGAAAGCATATATGCAGAAGCATTAAAGCGTAAAACTTTTACTGAAATTAATGACATTTAAGTACCTACATAGAACTTGAGGCTAGATACACGCGGATTTCAGTGGGAAATCGATTCCCTAAGTCTGTGGGTTTAATGCGTAGTGACCCCTCATTTTTCAGAAGTTAAAACTAATGGATGTAGAGTGTTTTGAAACACTGTTGAGCTGTTTCAAAATGGATTCCAGGGATTCATATGTCTGGAACTAATAACATGTTAAGAAAGATATCATGTAGGTGTTTATAAGGAACAACATTTGCAATATGTTTAATTCCCTTTGCCTCCTTAGAAATAGAAAATGGTTATCCATCCTACATAACTAGTTAATGGATTTTCCTTTTTTTCATTTTGAGGTGGAAGTACTTGCAAAGTGAGCTGTTCTGTTATGAAGCACAGAGAGAAAATAGTTGTCTCATCATATCTGAACAGACCCATGACCATCTTTGCTAATACCTAGATACCAGATATGTCTCTTACATTTGCTCCCACACTCTGAGCCATAAAGCCTGAAATGGCACAAGGTATTTGTTGAGAGATAGGAAGAACAGAAGTGCAATGGGTTTGGAAATCACTAGCTCTCAGGTTACACAGTATCAGGGGTACAGGAGATGTGTGGCCACAGGTAGAACTCATGAACCCACATGTCACAAAGTTTCCTTCATGCTCTACTGAACCATAAGAAGCAGGAACGAAAGGAGATCCCAGTTTCCCCAACAAACACCACCTAAATGAATGTTGGCACAATATTCAGGAATGGAATCCACTGCAGATTTCAAGAAGGGTGCTCTGCAGAGTTTTGCTGTTTGCTTACATATAGCTTTGACTACAATAGTGCTGTCAGTTTTGACTAAGCAAAACATCCTAGGGGGAAAAAGGAGGGCAGAAACTATAGCCAGTTGAGTGTAAATCTCTCCAGCTGCATGAAACATTATCAGCATTAATCATTTAATCATGTTCAGGTGGAGTAAGTGCTCACCCTGAGTTTGCCTGAACACATAGGTGAAGCAAGCTTATTTTGCCTGAAATTTTCTTTACAAACACAGTAGTTGACTCCTGCCTGTATTAAGGTTTTAGGAGCTTCTCTCAGCTTCTTTTACTTTCTCTAGCTCCCCAGTTAAAATGCTGAGATAACTGCCCATATTTCCTACTTACCTGGCACTATCAGAGGGAGAAGAAAATGATTTAATAAGGCTACAGAAATGTTTTCAGCCAAAACGACAATCAAATTCCAAAGTTCTCCAAGATTTGATTCATGGTGTTTACAAAACTGTGGTTCTGTGAATTCTGCTTGCCATTGCAATCATAAATAACTGGCCGTGTCCCTCTTTTCCTTTCAGTTTCCTGTTATCCACCCTCTGTCTTTTACTTTATCCTTAAATCATCTGTTCTAAGGAACAGAGACCATATTTTCACAATAATCAACAGTGCAGCACTATGTTGGAACTGGTAGGTGCTTCTCTAATACAAACAATGACTACTCAGAACAGCAACAGTGAGTTGAAACTGAAATACCCCTTCCATGCCTCCCCTGAGAGCAGTTAACATCAAGTCACTTGGGTTTGAGTTATACAAGTGCATGGGCAAAACAGAGACCCAGCAATCGTACAATTAGATTCTAATTTTCTGTACTCTTCTGTTGACTAACAATATTAAGCACTTTGTAAATGTGATGCTTGGAATTTAATATGTAATTTAACCACCATTTTACCAATTTCAAGTGTGAGGTACTTAAGTTTAATGGAGCCAAAAAAAATGAATACTGTAAGAAAAGTGTAATATCAAAATACGTTATGCACTACTATTAAAGGAGGCCTCTTACATGAAGCAAAAATCCGTATCATTGCATGATATTGTTACATTCAAATGAGACATTCCTAAGTGTTTAGTATAAGCAATCATAGAAATCTCAGCAAAATTTTTCATTGTGACCAGTTTTGCTCACTATTGGTTATATAACTTGTAAGACAGCAAGAGAGATTTATCTTCAGACAGAAAGAAGTCATTTAAACATTTTATGGGAATTTATAAAAAGTAGTAACCAGAATTTTTTTTTACTAAGCCACATTACACCAGGGAGGAAAAAAGGCGGGGGGGGGAAGGGGTGGAGGGAGGGGGGTGGCGGCACACACAGAATGCAAAAGCCTTTATAACAAAATAAAATTACAGTCAGCACTAGCTTTAAAGTTAAGCTACTGGCAAACGTCCATATCTAATAAAAGCAATTTTACCAACTCTCCCCACCAGGAGCTTTCTTTCCCTCCCACAATATCCATGTGCTTAAAAAGTAGCTGTGACAATTCTTAAGCATGTTGTGTAGCTAAAATACAAGACACCAGTTAATGAACTATGTACCCCTAGATCTGAATGGGAAAGTATGTCACATATGCTTAGTTAGATAAAATCAGAAATAGGAAAGTCATGGGAAAGGAACTGACAAACTACATAGCCTAAAAAATCTAAGATAAAAATTTAGCCCAGACCTCTAAGGGCACAGGTCTTTGAGGCCTTTCACATGACCAAATTTTTTCATCCTTTGCAGTGTTCAGGGGCAATTCAGCCTGTGACTGCTTACTTATTAAATAGCTTTTTTTCTTCAGGCCTACTTTCACCTTGCCGAACACCCTGCTATTCTGCACCGAGTACTGTTTGGAAGTGTGGGGAAAGGTGGTAGAACCGTGAATATTTCCAATCTCTGTCATTTCAAACGAAGTAGATTATCTCAGCTGAGATCCTGTACTGGCCCTTAGCTACAGGTCTGTGGTTTTGATAATTTCAAGGCAGAATTTCAAGACAGGAGGTTTTTGTAACATTCTTTCATTTGGCTTTTCTTTTGGCTTACCAGAGACCACATCCCAACCTCAATACTATGTAGCTGGGATCGTGTGAACTCAAAGGCTACTTCTGGAAGGAAGGAACAAGCATACAGTAGAAGGGATGGGAAACTTCACATACAGAGTTAAGGTGAGAGAAAATCCCACTGCACTGTCTGGTCTCTGCAAAGGACATACCTATGCAAAAGACATATTGAGTGAATATATTCCGGTAAGAAAACAATGTTATTGTACTTACAAAGAACTTTGCTTAAGAACACATATTTGATTACTTCCCAGGTACCAGCATTTTTGTCTGTCTTGTCTACAGTCTGCTTTTGGGTACTTTTGATATGTATTACATATTGTTAACCCTGTTCTTTTGTACATATATCCCCAATTACACTGAAATATTCACAGATTTGAATGCTGAAAAATAAGCCCTCTAAAGTCAATATTGCTGTACAACAGGCTAGGCCTTGAATAAGAGGTAAGCAGATGCAAAAGAATATAAGAGGAGGAAGATGTGCAAATTTCAGAGTACTAAAAAAGAAAAAAGAACTTCAGAGATGAATATTTAAAGTGAAAATCCATCTTCTATTTTATTTAATAATGAAATAACTCTCCATGTGATCTACTTTTTCATATAGTCCAAATGTGTAGATCTAAAATAAAAGTTACATTTTAAAATATATTATATATCTATTTCAAAGAAGACCCAGGCAAACCTGCTTTCTCTTTTTCTCTTATGCATCTCTTCACACATCTCTTTTTCCTGTATTGGTCTTTCAGGGTCTGAGTCCATGGGGTTGAAGTCAGTTTTTGGCTTCACCAGCAGCACATTAAGACTTAAAACGCATAATCTGTCTGCAACTATCCTGATATCTGTATCTCTCCTTTTTTGCCAAGGTTCTGAATACAAAAAATACCTTCAGATGAAGGGTGCTTTACTCAAACAGTAAATCTTGGAGAAGCACCATTAGCCCTGAGATGAAACAATCCTTTATTCTGCCTTTGCTATTAGGCAAATTTAATAGATTTCTAACCTTTACAGATAGAATATGTAAATTGCACCTCCTTAAAATAAGGTTACCTCACCTTCATTCCCTCGAATATATAAGAAATAAATGGCATAATAAGAAATTATTTGTAGGGATGTCAGTTTATTTGCATACACTTTGGTATTCTCTTTGTAGTACATGCAGGTTAAGTTAACCAGTCAGGTGTTCTCTTCATTACAATTTAAATACTTACTTCATATATATATAATGCAAGGAAATACACAAAAGAAGCGTCCCTTGTTTCTGCTGTCCCAGATCAAATATATTAGAATACCTAAGCACAGCTTTATGGGTGCAACTCCTTCTACTCTTGGCAATTTTAACCACAGCTATTCTGGTCACGCATCATGACTCATCACATTCCTCCTGGCAAAAGATTGTACTCCAGCTAGAGAACTGCTACCAAAGAATTTTATGTGGTTTGTGACTAAGAGAAAAAAAATAACCACCCAAAATCTAAAAATAAAATCTTCAAGAAACATCAAAATGAAGGTGAAAAAGCTCTGAAAGTGTGATAAAATACCACTCTCCTCAATGCAAAAAAATTCTGACCTTCATTACACAGTTCTTGTGGATGTGAGCAAGCTATGCCTTGACTTACTCTTGCTCAAAACTCAGCACATCAATATGGTCAAGTTGTGGCCAATAATACCTAAACCTAGACATCAAACAGAACCTTTACAGGATTGTGTAGAAATGCCTCAACCAGCACCAGATAAACATCAAGTCCTATTTACTCCTCAGTCCCTTACTTCAACACAGAAAGATACAATTCATACTCTATGTGACTTTGGAAGACCAAGGTACTTCTGATATCTTACGGCAGTGAAAATAAAATAAACTGAGTTTTACTGAAGTGGAACTGGATCAAAATACAGGTGATCTTCAAATAGTGATAATGAACCTTAACTATATTCAGCCTTGGACCATCCTACTATTAGACTGTATATACTTCAGGTATTGAAGATAAAAGACTTTAACCTCACACACAAGTGGCAAGGTAAACTACACATTTTACCAATTACTAGGACTTTTAAATAGCAGGGATGACAAGAACTCCCAAAGGCAGTATGCTGACAACATAAACATGCAAGTCATCTAGCAATCATGATCCAGCCCACAAGACACACAAAGAAAACTTTTGTATATGGAACATCATTTCAGAATCTCATGAGACCAGAAAGCTCTCTGTGTTACAAAAAGAGATTAAATGTTGGTCTCTTTTGTCTGAAACTTACTTTTTCTATGAAATTCAACACTACATAGAGAGCCAGAATCAGGATTAAGGATCACACAGACCCCATTTAACTCCTTAAAAAGGCTTCTGTGCAGAAATGAATTCCAGTCTCTGAGAAACGTTGTACTATTAACAAAAGGGAGTGAGGGGAGAAGGCATTTAGAATTACTATTACTATTTTAATAGTAATATTAGAATTACTTTTTGAATACTCTAGATTACTATTTAGAATTACACTATGCTCTAGAAAACTTTTAATTTTTTTTTAAATATTTTTCTTCCAAATGGAGAAGTATGTTCCTTAAAATAGGCATTGAAATAGAATGTTAAAATACTTTCTGCTAAGAAATTTTAGCTATTAAGGTCAGTTTTTCTGTTGCTGCTGCTTACAGAGCAATAGCAAAAAATAAAAAAAAAAAAAAAAGGATAAGAATCATGTCAAAGTCAGACAGCAGCTACCAGGGCTTCAGGCCAGGATTATCATTTGCAGGGATTCTCTATAAAATTAGGAAAATGATCTTCCATTGACAAGGAATAGGAGGCAGAGAAATGCAAGATAACACGTCCCCTCTAATATTCTCTTCATATATCATGTGGTAGGTTGAGATCAACAAAGATAGAAAGAAAGAATAAGAGAGCAAAATTAAAAGAAAACACTATTCAATTTCTACATTTTATGCATAGTCTTACTTGGGGGCCTCCCTATGAATCCTAGCAGCTCCTTCTGGTGATAAAGCTGATACCGTGTGGTTAATTTACGTCTCTACTTAATGCAAGACATAAATGATCTGAGCAGTATGCTTGGTGCAGGCATAGGGAGTCCCTGGTGACATAAGCTGGTGACCAGTAAAAAGCCCCTTCTAAGGAACTATAATGCTGAAAATTTATTTCAAAAGCATTAAACCTCATTATTGTGAGTTCTGTTGGCTAAACCTCTCATTGTCAAACTCAGAGGTGACTTGCCATTTCTGCTCTAACAAGCTGTTGAGCTATTGCAATCTGTCAGAGAGCAAGAGCCACTTTCATGGCTGTGCCAGTTCCAGATAGTCCTAACCTCCTTGTAAGTTTAAAAATTAGAAAAAGCTTTTTGCATTGTTTTGTTTATTTTTTTCCCCAGCTGGGGTAAATCCAGCATTACTATTTGGGCATGAGCCAGCCTAATGCTCAGTATGCCTGGGAGTCAGAGAGAGTTTGCAAATGCTGCACTGCTGCAGGAAGCAGTCCCTGGGAACTGTGGGCTCTGAGCTTCCCATTGCTTACCTTAGGGAAAGGAGAATACCCCAAGCAGGAAGAGTCTGTTTAATGGAAGGAATGTTCATATAATCCTGAACATCACTGAACCCCAGAAGAGCTCAAGCTTCAGAGAAACTGCAGTGTGAACATAGCAACAGCCAGACAACTAGCAGACTGGTTGGAAAGCAGCATGGCAAATACTCAGCAGCTAAAGCAGACAGCAACAGAAGGGGCTAATGGGGGCTGCCACTTAAAATTTCCAACATATTTATTTCTCTGTTATCTAAAATCATAGGGGACTGAGATACCCCAGTAAAACAGAAAACTCGGTACTGAGGAGATGCTATCCCCATCACATGGCATAGTGATTGCACAAGCTCCATAAAAATGAAAATCAACTGGGTTTATTTTTTATGTGACAAATGAGTTTGCTTAATGTGTAGACAACATACTAAGAAATTTAGAGGAGTTTTCAGGAAAATTGGTCTGTTCGGAAAACTCATGTCTCTTGACTGGAAGTCTGCTACTGAAATCTAAGTACACAACACATGTACACTCCACTGGGACTGAGACTTACCTAAAAAATCATCAAAAACATCAGAATATAAGATCTTTCAGCACTCTGAATAATAAAAACTTCTTTGCTGTCCTTCAAAAGCCAGGATTCAGAACTGAAACGCTTCATGTCATTCAAGTAAAAAAATGTATATATTTTCTTCAGTTACGCACACTATTTTCATTGTAGCTACCTTATTTCCGTCTCCTGTACTACAGAAGTAAAACTACTAGGTTTCTTTCACGCCTTTGTCACAAGGTGGCGATGTCGGAAGCAAGAAGCGCGGTGAAGACCGGGGCAGAGCAGCACCCTGAAATGTTAACTCCCACCACACTTTGGAGGAAATATTAAATCATGGGAAAAGGCGGATCCGTTTATTTATTTGAAAATTCTCGTACTGACTTTAAAATAAAGCAATTAAGGGAAATGTCAGCCCAGGACTATAAATACCTTAATGCAATATAATCCTCGAATAATAACCATAACAATCTTTGCAATATAAACATTTTGGTGGCAATTCAACCCACCACATATATAAACATCTATCCACACTTCTTTGCTATGCTAAAGTCATACCAGTGCTATGCAAATAAGACGAAAAATAATTGTCTTTCATTTCCAGGATTTTCTCTCCTTGTAGTTTTTTGACAGCTATTTTTAAAGAAATAACATGGAAACGATTACAATATCTTGTTAAAACAGTAGAAAAAAATATCAGCAGAATGAATTCATAGGTAGCAGGAGTTTTCTGCCACAGACCAAGCAAAGCAGAACTAATTAAAAACACAAATCTTGTTATTAAAATGTATTTGTAAGCATATTAGCTCGGAACAGAATCCAGCAACCTATTCAACACGCATCTTAGGCAGAAAAATAGCAGAAGCTCATTCACAGAATCACAGAGTCACTAAGTTTGGAGAAGACCTTTAAGATCATCAAGCCCAACACCACCACCATATTCACCATTGGTCTCAAGTGCCATCCACATTTTGTGGACACTTCCAGGGATGGTGTCTCAATAACTTCCCTGGGCAGCCTGTTCCAGCACTTGACAATCCTTTCGGTGAAGAAGTATTTCCTAAGATCCAATCTAAACTTCCTCTGGCACAAGTTGAGGCCATTTCCTCTCCTCCTGTCACTTGTCATCTGGGAGAAGAGGCCGACCCCCACCTGGCTCCAACCTCCTTTCAGGTATTTGCAGAGAGCGATGAGGTCCCCCCGGGCCTCCTTTGTCCAGGCTGGACACTCCCAGCTCCCTCAGCTGCTCCTCACGAGCCCTTAGGGTTTGCTCCCAGGCCCCCAGAGCAGCCGAGTGCTGCCAGAGCTGAGGTCCCTGTCAGTCCCTCGGGGCCTTTCCTCAAAAATTACCTCAAGAGCAACAGTCGTCACCCTGCTGTCACTACTTGGACTTTTCTTCTACCTCCACCTCCCTTACTGTGCAACAATTACACTCCCCCAAACTCCACTAACCACATAAAACAATGGCAAACCGATTAACCAGTGAACACCTCTACCACAGCCCTCATCACCCTAGACCACTAGAAACTTAGGATCACCAAAACCAAAGGCCTTCAAAGCCTTAGACAAGAGTTAAATCCTCCTGGTTTCTGCTAAGATGCACAGGACATTAACCTGAATCCTCTGAACGCAACTCCAATGCTTTAATTAAGCTAGAACCTTTCCTAGGCAGATGGGCTCCGATCCTGTAACACTCTGTTTAAGAGCTAAATGCCCCGAGCCAGCAGGCAGAAGCCTCACAAGCCCACACAGACTTTCCCCCAGGAACGCCTCCGGGGGGGACAGGCGGACCCAACCCTCCCGGCGCCCCCGCCGGGACGGGGAGAGGGCGGGACTCGAACCCTCAAGCTCCGGGCCTCGGGCACGGCACTTCCGTAAATAAACCGCGCGGCGGGCTGGGTGGTGGCCAACGGCCTTGGCCAATGGCGGCGCGGGGGGCGTTGGCCAATGGACGCGCGGGGGGCGATGGCCAATGGCGTGGGCCACTGGACGCGCGGGGGGCGACGGCCAATGGCGTGGGCCAATGACGGCGCGGGGGGCGACGGCCAATGGGAGCGGTGGGGCGTGGCCTCAGAGCCGCGCCGCCACCAATGGGGACGCGCCGCTGGGCAGGGGGCGGGGCCGGGGCGGGGCCGGGGCGGCCGGGAATGGAGCGGGACGGGATGGGATGGAGTGGGATGGGATGGGATGGGATGGGCTGGGATGGGATGGGATGG
>JAWWEE010000001.1:38487673-38544934 GCA_035221455.1 Xenops minutus | reverse complement strand
AGCGCGGCCCGCACGGCTCGGCGCGGCGCGGCGCGGCGCGGCCCGGCCTGTCCCGACCCGCTGCCGTCGGGCCTGGGTGCGCGGCGGGGCCCTCGGGCGGCCGGCGGTGGAGCGAGCGGAGCCGCGCGGCGCCGTGAGAGCAGTGCCCGGACGAGGCTGGGGGCTTCCCGCGTTGGGCCGTGGCGGACGGTGGGGTCGGTAGCTGGGCGTCAGGCCTGGTTTGCTCGGTTTGCCCCCGCTGGGTGCGGGCGCGTCTGCTCCTTTGCGTGTTTTGAGTAAGGTGTGTCCTCCTCAGAAGTTACTGTGTGGACTTAGCTTGGTTTGGTGCTGGTTTCCGCCCCCGTGCCTCTTAATCGTACTATTAAGTCACAAATGTATGTAACAAAATACGTATGCTCATGTACTCTTCTTCTCCCTCCCCCCTCCCCCCCTTTTTTTTAACTCTTTTGAATGGCATAATGTAGTAAGGACTTTGTTTTACTCGTTTGTATTTTGGTGTGTTGCCACAGCCTTCCGATGGAGATAAAAGCAGCTGTCAGAAAGTACGAAACAAGAAGTCAGGCAGCAGGAGCGAAGCTGTCCTCACCCAAATCCCGGGTCGATTGGAGGCGCACTAAGAGGGAACTCATACTACTTGACAGCAGTGACGAATCCTCAGCTACCTCTGAGGAGGAGGAGCCTACCACATCAGAAAGTGAAATAGATGGAAAAGATGAAACTTTGGTGAAGAGCAGGCTTTCAGATCAGGAGGAGAAGGGCCACAGCGCAGAAGTAACAGATGATGGGGAGGATGAGTGCATTGTGCTTGGGAAGCGTAAGAGGTCGAACACCTCTGTCTTGTATGACAGTGATGAAAGTGAGGGCAGTGACATACTTGTTAGAAAAGTTTTTGCTAAACGCCGCTGTATAATGGATGAGGATGACAGTTCCGAAGAACAGCAGCCTGATAAAACGTGCCCTGCAGAGGATGCTTCTACTAGTAGGAAACAGAAATTGTTTGCAAAATTGAAAGAACTTGCAAGACAAAGCGCACGTCGGAGATCCTGCAGCAGTGCAAATTATGAGGTCTGGGTTTTATCTTTGAAATTTAATTGGTGAAAATATTTAATGTGAGGAAAGGTGGAGACTAATAGATATAAATCAGTGGGATTTCTTGGTTTTGAATGCATGACAAATCAGTATTTCTGTCACATTTTAATAGTCATGTTAACTAGATTGCAATATTGACTGCTGAAAAATCTATCAAATGATTTTTATCAGGAAGCAGAATACCTGCTGAAGTAACTTGGAGATCTCAGTGTTAGCTTAATTCCTGCAATTAGACTAAAGAAATACGTGGAGATGGCTAATTTAAAGCTAAAAGTAATTGTCATACAATACAGAATTATGTATTTTTTAGAAATGTGTATTATCTTGGTAATTGAAGAAATAGTGTTATGAGATGGTCAAAAATCTTAGCTAGTGTATGTAGTATTTTGTCAGTTCAAATACTGAAAATTCTTATGTTTGAAGTACCTTTTAAAATTTAATTAGGATTCTAATAGCGATGCAGAAACAGAAGAGGAACCGCTCTGTCACTTGTCCCTCACACCAACAGAAGATAGTGAAACTGACAGTGACAGCATGAAAGATTTTATAGTAGAGGAAGATGATGACGACAATGGCAACAACAGAGAGCATGAGAAGAGTGAAAATCAGCCACAACACAAGCAGCTAAATACATCAAATAGCGAGTTGCTGGCATACTACATCCCACAGTGTAAGATCAAAATCAGTGATAATTCTATATGTATAACTTGTTTGTAGTACTCTTATAAAAATTAGTGGGCTAAATACAAATGCTAAGTAATAGGATATGATAGTTTAAAAGCAGATTCCTATAAGGCTTCAATTTGTTGTGGAAGCAGTCTGATTCCCACAGTAAAGTTGTGCAGTCTTTCAGAATCTTAATTAAAGGAGGGGTATAATTTGGGGGAGGAGGAAGGGAAAGTTTATTGTACAGGTTCTGTTTAAGTTGGTCTGATTTAGGATGAAGTAAGCTTCCTGTGATGCAGTTATTCCTGTGGAGACCTGAAAGCATCCCCCATCCTGTGATCTAGTGACATATGCTAAGAGCAACTATTTTAATTCTGTCCAAATTCTGTTCTTGCCAGTTTGGTTGCTTGGGATTTTCTTTTAATGTAATTTTATTCTGTGGTGGTAAGACTTGGGAGCAGAGGTCTAGAGGTTTTTCTGACTTCATTGGCCAATCTCAGCACAGAGCAAAAAACCTCTTCAGACTGTTCTTTTATGAAAACCAGTTTCTGGATGGAGCATAGGGATTTGAAACAGAATTTTATGTGAGCTATTTTCTTCCATATTTTGTTGTTCAGAAGCAGGTATGTACTGACTCGACCGTCACTGCTAGTGTAGGTGATCACAAGCACTCGTGGTATTTCTTCCCCAGTGAGGACCTCAGGAGAATTGTGTGTATTTGAAAGAAAGTTAGAAAAATCAAACAAACAAACAAACAAAACCCCCCACAACATAAACCTGGTCTTCTCTGATTTGCATTATTTCTTGCTATTTATATAACAAATTATTCACTTCTTTTAGTGTTTGTAGCTCTCTCTGGGCTCTTCTTGCTGAAAGCCTGTGTGACTTTAGGGTGCTAAAATTGTGTAGGATCGTTGGGATAAGAAGCACAATTTAAAAGCAGAATTTTAAGTGTGTGGATGTTGTACCTTGCAATTTTTTCTAAATCTCCATTTAAATAACTTCAAAATTCTAAATTCACTATAATGGGAGAAAAGGATTCTTCTTACAGGGCTTCTAATATTGCTTATGTTTTTTTCCTTTTTTTTACTTTTTTCGGTAAATTCTGGTTATATTGCTTTCTTTCCAGTATCACGCTGTGATCATTATATACACTTCAAAAGAATAGTAAAGGCTTTTCTCATAAATGCGATTGATGACACTTTTCTCAGCTCATTATATGGTAAGTAAATCACATTAAATAATATAACAGTGAATTCAAAGTTATACAAAGCCATTTATTCTAGGGAAGGGTGTTTCTCCTGATTAGAATATGGAACTAAGACCTGAAATCTGTTTGTGGTGTTCCTGCTCTGTAACTTTGGTAGGGAAGGGGAAGAGGGATCTATCTGAAAAAGATAGAGTAATACTGGAAAAATGTGTAGACTTAGTTCTTTTAAGCCTAGAATGCTTAAAATGCCTTCTTGAGATGTACGGAAGTGTTTTTGTGTTACTGATCAGTAATAAGCCTTCCAGCCTGAAAGCAAAATGATTTTTAAAGCAAGTATCTCAATGAAAACATTGGATGGTCAGATCATTTGTCAAAATCTTTTGTGCTCCATAGCTTTTTTTCTGAGGAATTTGATAATGAATAATTTTAACTATGGAGAAAACTCTCTGATCTTTCTCCTTTCCTTTTTTTTTTAACATTTGTGCTTTCAGATAAATAAATTTCAGCTGCAGTCAGTACTTCATGTCTTGGTCTTGCAAAGAATGCACTTTTTGGCGTTTGGCCTAGTGGGGCTGAATGACAACCTCACATGTAGTTTCATAAGCACTGTAAAGATGGGATTAAGGAGAGGACTGTCGGTGTCAGATTGTGGAAGGAGTCCATTAAGTGCCAAAGAGAGGAAGTTTTGGTGTAATCAGGAACTAAGAGAGGGAGCAGAGAAACTGAAGTATACCATACACCTCAGAATAAAGGTTGTATATTCTTGGACTTACAAATGTCTTTTCATCTACCCCTGCTAGTTCTTTGAGGTGTTTGGTTTGGTTTGTTTCACCAAGTGTAAATAAGCTTATGAAAAGTAATAAGTAAACTTTGCCAGATTTATGTTGTAGTAGCTTCCTTCTATTTCAAATGGTATCTGCACTACTAAGTGCCAAGGTGCTGGAAGTAGGTGAGCTCTGCAGGTGAGCTGGAAGTCATACATGAACATTGTATAGTATGGACATAGCCTAGCATTGCAAAAATGTATTTTCATAACATAGAATGGATTTTTCTAAGTTACTGGAAGTGAATCTCTTCATTAGTTTGAATCAAGAGCAGCTACCATAGTTTTAGAGTTCAGACTTGCTTTTTATTGTGAGGGATTTTTTTGTGGTCTAGCACAGCCTCTTCAAGCTTATACTGCAAATGTGCGTGTAAAGTGAATAGGCACAAACAGTTAATTGTAATTATGGAAGCTATAATGACAATTAACAGTTTTATTTGGAATGCTAGATAGTCAGTGGTCCTCAGTTCTGTTTTTTAGGTTTGGGGTTTTTTTTTAATAACAGTATTGCTAGAGGACACGGGAAGGAGGCTGAATTAAGTTGGGTATCTGTACATGCTAAAGTTCTAGGACACTATGCATTGACCTGCACCTGTGAAGTCCTATTTAATTCCTGGAATCCAGGGTATATTTGGGAAACAGTAGTGGAACAGTGGTAGTTTTACTCATTCTCATGCTTGTTTATTTATTTTGCTTAAGTATTTGGAAGTACTTACACTGCCTGGAGTGTAAAGGTCAGTTTCTCTGTGCTCTTTATAAGTGACAAAGAGAGTTGTCAAAATTTCTGCTCTGAAGTAGATCAGAGCAGTTTGTTTTCATGGATTGAAATTACCTTATGTATTATGAACAACTGAAATAGATTAGACAAAAAGCAAGACACTTTTTCCCTCCTTCCTCCTTTTCTGTTCTTTTAAATGCTATTGAGTCAATGATTCTCCATTTGGGATGACAGCTTTTCACTTTAATCTTGATTGTAGAGTTTATTCATGTATCACTTTTAAAATAATTAAATAAATCCCTTTATCAAAGATACATGGATCACTTTTATGGGTAAGAGTAGCAAATACATTGAGTAATCATTTATTGAAATCATTCATAGTTCTTAGTATACAGAGGCATAATGCCCTTCAAAATTTTATCAAAAGAAACTTATACTATCTAGGGTGGTTAGGAAATAAGTAATGATTCTTACTGACCAGATGGAACAAGACAAAAGAAGTATGCACAAGATATGTTGCTCTCCCTTCATTATTTGGATGACCGCTTCATTCAGCCCCGGCTTGAGAACTTAATCGCTAGAAGTCGCTGGAAAGATCGATACAAGGTATGTAGATTCTACTGTAAATAGTGAAGTGGGATCGAACATATCATTACTGACTTTTTTTTTAAACACTGTAATTCTCTGTAAAGGTACAGTGGTTGCTATGGTTGTATGCACTTTTTAATAAAAAGTCATTGCTCTTTATCTTATATAATATGTTTTTTTGTCTATAAGTATCAGAAATATTTTGTGTTTATAACCAGATACACATTCGAGTACCAGAACAGAGTCAACTACCTGAATGGTTCTGCTGCTAACTTCAGCAGGTGACTTTTTGAGGACTTTTTTTGTGACTTGCTAAATGTTGCAACAAAATTTCTTCCTCCTCCCGCAAAAAGAAAACTAATACGTTCACTAACCTTGTACTAGTACTACAGAAAATTAACTCAGTAATACAGTAACAGTCATTGTATGCATATACTAGAATGGCATTAGTATGATAGGTGTGGTGATCTAATAATCACTGTAATAATGGGGTCTGACCAGTGCAGAGAGACAGTATATTTATTTGAAGGAGAAAAATTGATTTATTTGCGCCCCTACCCCTTCCAAAAAAAAAAAAAAAAAAGTGAGAAAATTAAGTGCCAGGATGCAGAAGCCATTCTCTAGGTCTGAAGCCAAAAGAAAGAATTAATGAACTAGAGTGAACTGAGTGAAATGTTGGAAAATGATGGAGAAGGTCTGTGTTCACAACTGAATGATGAAACACTTCAGATTTGAATCTGTTTTTCTTGGACTAATTTTGTGTGAGTACAGAGTACTCGGCAGCCTATTGGAGGCATCATACAGTTTACAGAGATTCTTTAATGTTACTTAAAATCTGTTTTTCAGGAACGTGTGGATTGTTACTCAGATGTTCGCATAGTCTTGAAAAATGCAAAAACTATGTCTTGTCAGGCCTGTGAATTGAAGCGATATTGTAAGTTTAATGTGTTGCTCTCTGGAAAACTTTATAACAGTAAAACTTTGAAAGCGGATGACTTCATGTCAGATGACAAACAGGTAACTTCAAACAAGTACTCTTTTTTTAAGCTTTGTGTAGTATTACAGAAAACCACATATCAACTTATCTAATGTCTATAATGCTAGAGGCTTTTCTATTTCCATGTCTAAGTCCTATTAATTTTTAAGTGTGAGGACCATTTTGCAGTTGGAAGCATAGTCTTGGATTTAGCTAGGAATTATGAAGGAAATTCCTATAAAATTTGAAAAGATGAGTGGAGCCATTCCCGTCTGCCTGCCCCCCACTTCCCTTTTTCGTATATGTTGGGAAAGAGGTTTATTTATCAAGAAAATAAATCAGATGTTTTTCAGTGACCTTTATTTTTGCCTACATCACAATGATCCATGTGCTGTTTCCTCCCCAGTTTTACCACTTAATATTAGTCCTGGATGCAGGAGATGTAAGTGCTAGTAAGCATACCCAGCCATGAGCTGGGCTCTGTAATAAAAAGGATAAAGAGCTCTAAGACATATCATGGGGTTATTGATAAGTCTTCCCCTTAAGTCAGAATTGACATTTGCCTCTACTTTTTTCTCTGCTTCAAATCTCTACAGTCTGAGTCTCATCCAGGTCAAGAAGGAAACTCTAGGTACATGGCCTCCTACTCGGCATGCTTGTCTTTGTGGTGCTTGGGGAAGCAGTCTGAAACTCTGTGTGAAGGAGGCTGACAGCACATGTGAAGATTTACATACTAACCAAAGTACTAATATGAGTACTCAGTCAGTTATTTCTAAAATAGCTTTTTATCAGATAACAATTAATAGAATATTGAAAATCCTAAAGCAGATGCATATCTTAAAGGAAGGGAAAACTGGTAAAGAAATGACATGACTGATGCTCTGCACATGCCTGGTATTCCTGGTTTTTACCATATACGGGAGAAATACATTTTTTTTTAATCTTGAATAGATCCTATGTCTGTATGCCAGGAATCTGAGACTTTAAATCAAGATTGTTTTCCCTCAGATTTACTTAAATTCTAAATATCAGAACGCCTTTTCATTGAAGGTAGATCACTTGAAAACCCTTTGCCTTTGTATGTGCCTGTAATGCCCTTAAGACCTTCCCAGCAGGAATCTTGAATTGACTAGCTTTCAGAAAAGTTGTAAAAGTAACTTTCTGTATGATTGAGAATCATCTCCCTTGAATGATTGTGTCTTCTGTTTTGTGGTGAGTAAGGTTTGTTCTGCATTGGGTCACTAGATTTGCTAATTCTGTGCCTACTATTCCTGTAACATTTGGAGCATCCACGTGCATTCCAACAGGTCTTGTTTGCTCTAGGTCTGAAAATTGAGTGAAATAGTGCTGTGGTCATCCCAATAGTCCAAGTGTGACCTAGTCACAATTTGCTGTTTCATTCTTCAGATTTTTTTTTCCACATCTGCTATTTCCCACATACCTATTCCAGGACAAAGTGTCTTGGCATCTCAGTTGCATTCTCTTGAAGTTGCTGAGCTCCTTTTGAGAAGACTTACTCCTGCCTACATTAATACATTTTATTAGAGCCTTTTCCCCGCTATTGTATTATCAGAACTACTTTTCCAAACTAAAGAAAACTTCTGTTTAGGTAGTCTTGTCTCTTTTCCTCACTTAGTTGTCTCAACTAGAACATTTAATTGTAATTAATTAAAATTATAAATATTATACTAATATTTTATAATTGTTTTTTAATGCAAGACATTTTTCATGCTGTTACATGATGTTGCATTAGGCAGTCATATAATTTCATTTCACAGCTGAGCCTTTTGATAAGACCTTGACCTTTAAAAACTGGGGTGTTTCTAACATTTAGAGATCTTCCCTTCAAATTTACAGCTACCTGTTACGATTATTATGACCTTCTTAGGTAATGTAATTCGTGACCTCTTACAAAAAACTCAAAGCACACTATTTGTCAAGAATAAAATATTGCTATAGTTGTTTACCAAGCCGATATCCAAGTTCTGCCTTTCTTTCCTTTCAGGAGGTGCAGATGGTATTTTCCTTTTCTTTGTGAGTGTAAAAGAATTTTTGAATACAGCTCAAGTTCCTCACAGCATTTGCTGAACAAAAAAAAGTTTCAGAACGAAGGGGGTTTTTTTCAGTATATTTGGTAATGAAGTATAATGGGATTTCTTATGTAAAAATAAAGTGAAGCTTTTGTCAAACAGGGAGTACACCTTACTGAACTATAAGCCTGTATGGTTTGGATCTTTGCCAGTTTTCTAACTTAGAGATTTTAGGGGTGTCAGTGTGATTATCACTATGTCCTCTTATTGGGCTCTGCATGTAATGCAGGTGCTAGGAAAATCTGTGCCAGTTTTTCTTAGATTACAAGTCTTTCTGAGCAGCAGTTGCTGCTACTCTGTTTTGAAAAGTATGTATGTGCATGATAGTCCAGAGAGCTAGGCTTTTCCAGCAAGGCTTTTCCCCTTGTTTATTGCAGGAAAACACTAAGTTCTCTGCAATTATCCTAGCTCTGATACTCCAGTCTGTTGTACAGTCCTTCTTCCTTACATACTGGTCTCTAAATGAAGATCACTAATTTTAAAAATTTCAGTTTTTCATGTGAAGTATGTGCCTTACCTAACCAGAAATAATAAGTGAACTAGCACAGGAATTTAATCTTTACTCAACTTCCAACTTAACTGTGGAAATAACAGTAGCAATTCTCTCACTCCTGACCAAATATTGTCCTACATAAAGCATTAGCTATTTTTCACTTTGGAAAAAACCTTGAAATATCCTGAATATTGAACTAGCTTGCTAGTTCATTTTTGTCCTCTTCAGCTTAACAGTAGAAAATGAGAGCTTTTTTTACCCTGTGTACACCAGCATCTGGGGACATGTCTGCTATGTGCATGCTCAATATAGCTCAGGGGCTGTAAAACAGACTCAGGAGGCAAGTAATTGAGCACTTTCCAGTCATTTTTGGTAGTGTCTTTGTAATGCAATATTTGTGTTCTTATGATGACCTGCAATTTAGACTTCTAAAAGTACGGTTCTGAATTTGTCTTTAAAGTTCTCCTGACAATGCGTTGATTGACTTGTCCTGCCAATTGAGAAAATCACAGAACTACATAAAACTGGCATTTCCCAAATTTAATTGACTGATAGAGAAGGCAGTTTAGCAATGGCAGATCAGATTGAATGGAAACACATAGTTGGACTATCTTCTATAGATTTGTTAGAAAATACCCACGAAAAGTGGATGTGGAGAGAAAAAAAACAGACCTTCAACTCCCTTCTGCATAAAACTTTCCTTTTCTCTCATCTCTGAAATATTCTGCTTTGCCAGTAGAAAGAGAAGAGAAACAGCTGTTCCAGTTTTGCTTAGGCTTGCAATGATTGTTCACTGTGTCAATGCCAATTCTCATTTCTTCATGGTCAGGGGCATTGAACAGCTTAGAAATATAGGTGTCCCTCACACTTCTTTGCTTCTGTGTTACCTGGATTACACACTGTTTTCTCTCTCAGTCTTGGTGTTCTGCTTCTGTTTTTAATCATGCTTAGAGGATGTGGATTCAGTCACTACATGTTGTGCTATTGTCAGGCCATGCTCCTGCATTCCATACAAAGTGATTTAACACAGCTTTGGCTGATAGGGCCAGCTTGAGTAGATAAGTTAAGCATTAGGACAGAGGGACTGAGAACTGTGAGAGGAAAAAATTAGAATAAGTACAGTACTGAGATTCTTTCCAAAGCTGTGTTCTAAAATAGCATTGTATTTTTAGACTATCATTCTTGCTTTAAAAACACAATGCATAGTTACATTTATACAATTTTTAGCTATTTGCCTTTGGCATTTCTCCAGTGTGGAAAGACTTTACACCTCACACATAAATAAGCTGTGAAACTCACTGCCACAAGATATTTTGAAAGGAAAGTTATTAGTGGGTCCTAAAACGGATTAGACAGGTTCTTGGGAAAGGTTCTTTCATCCTATGGAATGTGATTTTTGGGATGGTACAGACTGTCTTAACTTGACTGCCAGAAACTGGGTGGTAATCTTATGATCATTCTGATGTTTGTCCTGTATCTTATACCAATTTCCTAGATATTTCCTGATAGCTGTTGTTACAGGGGAAAGAACTGGGCCATCATTTTGATGTGGTGTGGTATCTCCTATTTTACATCTCATATAATGTTCCAAGTGCCACACCTCATTGCCTGGGATACTTGAAAAGTTATTAAATGCTCTATGAAATACTGCAGCTCAGTTCTTGATTGTTTCTGTATTTGAAATGGTTCTTCTACAAATTTGAATAAATTGAGATTCAGCATTGTTTGGTAGGTCTTGTGCTTTAGAAGCGTCTGCAGCACAAAACACAAGCCTTACCTTTTCATTTTTGGGGATAGAAAATGGAGCTGCATATAGGTACAACAAGTACATCATCAGTAGAGGATTACAATATAGTAATAGGCATTTTTTATCTCAAGATGTTTAAAATTTCAGTTAATAACCATTTACTGTAGGTCAGATCGAAAGTTCTTTTAAGTGGGTGTGTCTCTTTTTACTGCAGTGATATTATGTCTGCTGATATCAATTGAGCTGCTGGTTTTATATAAAAATATATTTAAGAAATATATTCATCTATTTCATAAAATTTATAAGTAATGTGTATAAATTTTGTTTGTATAACCTTTATAAATGTGCTTTTCTGTTACTTTCACTGTCAATAGATACAGCTAGTGCTAGATTGCACAAGTGGGTCAGGTGTTTTGAGGAACTGCTCATAGATGCAAACATTTGGTCATGCAAGTTCTCTGAAAATGCAGGTTATAAGCATCAATTAAAACTTAACCTTCTTGTAATTTGAGAGTATTCAGATTACCATTGGCAGCAATAAAAACTATCACTGTTGTGAAGAAGAAATCATTTTTCAACTTATAACACAGTTGGTTCATTTTTATAGGTGTGTGTAATCTGAAATAGCAGTGCAACTGCATCTTGCATTGCTGATGCTAAGAACTCTGACCTTTAGCCATTTGTTTGTTTCTTGCAAAGGTGTGACAAGACATCAATCCAAAAAATATGCTACCTTTGAAGGTTAAGTTGATGAGGGTTTTGTTTTGTTTTGTTTTTTCAGAAAAACTAAATCAACTTCTCACGTATGTATCAGGAGCTGAATTTCTTTACAGGAGTATTATGTTGCTTATTGTGTAGAAAACCTGACCTCTGAAAACCAGCCAGACTTGTATTTCTTACCTGATAAGCTTTGTCTCCATGGGTTGGAGTAGTAATCGGTGCACCTGTGGGACATTTACAGGGGATAGAATCCTCTTCTGACTTGCCATTGTATCTACTGGAACTACTGTTCTTACAGAAGTGGGACAAAACATACTCTTGTGAAACGCAGGATGTCCCTCCTCACATCTCCAATTTCATATACTCTTAGTGAAGATTTAGGATGGCCAAAGATTCTTGTAACCAATGTATTACTTGGTATTTTCATGTTAGTGTTGATGGATGATAACAAATCCACTCTAATCCATACACTGATTATGAGGTAACAAGCATATTTACCACTTGTTTGTCTATAAATACTGCTGTAAAGAAAACTGTGGAATAAGAAAGTTCTGTCTTTTCTGTATGGAAGTCTTAGAAGTAAAACTGGTAATAACTGGGAGATGCAGCGGCTTTGATTTCTACAGCATTATGGCCTAGCTGTACCTCCCAGACAGTTGCAGATTAATGTCTGCATTGTATAAAATGTCAGTTTTCAGATTTTATTATTATGAAGTTCAACCTATCTATATATTTATTAAATAAAGGTTTTGAGGAATATGTCTATTTGTATACTTAAGTATTTCTTGAAGAAATACTGAATATTATTCAGTCTGCAAAATGTTAAAACTGGTATTTCATGTCCCTAGGAAGTACTTACATATTAATCAAAAGTATACAAATAATTTCTTTTCCTCTGCTTTCACAATATGATGGTTGTCTAAACTGTTAGTGATTTTGTAAGAAAGTTCCTTCAGGAGGTAGGAAAGATACCACCAATTATAAACATGGTTGTGTTTGCAAGAAGACCGTACTGATAAGCTGCCATTGCGTAGACTTGCTGGCTGCCTGCTTGCTCAAAAATTGTTGTGCTGTGGCTGTGAAAACTACATGGTTTTGTGCTGCTTTTCTGCATGTAACATTCTGTTTCATTATTCAGAATAATTTCCTGGACTGACTGACTTAAGTCTTACTAGACTAACTTACCAATTCTATATATTGTCAAGATAATCAGTTCTATCAGGGAGACTGATTTGTTCGTTCTGGCCTAGGTTTTGAAGGTTGGCTTGGTGTGTGCAAATCGTACAAGAGTTTATCACAATTTGAAGCATTTCAAGTACAAGTTATATGTGGATTGCAGTTCTATTCCCAAACTGGATGGTGTTGAGGATGAACCAGTCAAAGACACTGTAGAACGGCTTTTCAGCCACTTGGAAGAGAGTGGGTGGATTCAGAAGGTATGACTGAATTATTTCCTGTATCCTTTTCTAAGCAGATAAAAGTTGAGATGAAATGTCTGATTTAATTGATCAGTTCTGAATTACTGGCCTTCAATAATACAGTTAAGTCACTTTAACTGTTTATCCATTTCTGCTGACTCAGTCTTTCAAACGGGTAAGCTGCTCTGCTCACATAGAGTTTGTATCAGCTTTTGACATTAAGCTTTTTGACAGCTGCATGATCTCTGGGCTGTGGAGGACAGGCTCCTCTTTCATTTGAAAGCAGCAACTCAACAAACTTGAGCTGTAACTTAGAAAGATTGGAAACATGTACATAAGGCATAGAATATTTTAGAACTCTGTTTACACTGAAGTACTTTGAATTATTCAGAAACACTTTATGAACTATTTTAAGACAACTTGAAGTACAATTGCATTTAGCAAGCTTTCAGATATCAGTTTCTAAATTGTTACTGACATGCTTACTAGTGTGTTGAACAAGAAAAAGCAGTCTTTACGTAACACAGTTATTAAACATTGATAAAATAATACAGGTTTTATTGCATTCACAGAGATACGATGATCTTGAAGACTACATGGATGATGCAGACAATTTCCTAGAAGAGAAAATGGATTAAGTGGTCATATAGCTCTTTGAAAGAGATCTTATAAAATATTTGAATGGTCTGCTTTATCTGCATGCACTTTATTTCTGCTTGGACTTCAAGGCTCTATTTAGGCTGTGTTACACCTAAATTCATATGCCTTTAAACTGCCGTTTGATAATGTGTTGTATCTTTTTTTTTTTCATCTGTGTCAATAATAACCCAAAGTTTTACCAAATCAGTTCTTCTGGTCTTACTGCATAAATCACTTTAAGTTTCTTCTCAGCAATAACAGTTCGGTATCTATTTACTTGTAAAATAAAACTTCCACCTATGTCTGTTGAGCTGCATTGTAAGAAAGGTAGGAGATGCTGAGATCTTTTGAAGTGTGTGTATTTGGAAAGGTAAGGCTGTGTTAGATGAGAACTTAGGACTTGCATCTTGCCTTCCTTATTGCTCACTATATGTAAGTAAGTGCAGCCAGTTAGAATGATAGTTACAATAAACAGAACCCATATGCAAAGATCTATTTCTCCTCTGAGGAATCAGTACAGACAGTTGCAAGGCAACAGAGGAAATAATCTGCAGTCCTGACTACATTTGCAGCACAGTAGTCATTCCTCTCTTGAGAGAGTAGATGATGAGTCACATTATAGGCGTCATACAGACCAAGTCTGGCTTAGCCATCTAAATGAATACGTGGGCCCACATTGCTGTCTCTGATAAGCAGCTGGGGCAATTTACTGAGATTTTTAAACATCAAATTATGTTGTGCAAACATAATGGCAGCAACTTGCAGTAACTGCAAGCCTAAGAGAATGGATTAATGTGCTCATGCAAGATAAGCAAGAATTCTTTCAGTGTAACTGAAGAGAAAGTAGGAGTTACTTAGAAGCAGGGTGCATGGCTTACCGGAATTACATGAAACCCAAATCAGAGTAGATTTTTGAGGAGTTAGGAAGGGTTAAATATGGTATTTTCTATCCTGGAAAATTGGACATGTGCCAGCAATGTGCACTTGCAGCCCCAAAAGCCAACTGTGTCCTGGGCTGCATGAAAACCAGCTTGGCCAGCAGGTCAAAAAAGGGGATTCTGCCTCTCTACTCCACTTGGAGTGCTGCATCCGGTCCTGGGGTCCTCAGCACAGGAAAGACATGGATCTGCTGGAGCAAGTCCAGAGGAGGGCCACTGATGAGAGGGCTGGAGCACATCTATGAAGACGGGCTGAGAGAGTTGGGGTTGTTCAGTCTGGAGAAGAGAAGGCACAGAAGAGACTTGCAGCCATTCATTACCTAAAGGGGGCCTGCCTACAAGAAAGATGAAGAGGGACTTTTTTACTAAAGCCTGTAGTGATGGGACAAGGAACAAGTTTTAAACTCAAAGAGGGTAGGTATAGGTGGAGGTAGGGAAAAGATTCTTTACTGTGAGAATGGCAAGTCACTCACACAGGTTACCCAGAGAAGCTGTGCATGCCCCATCCCTGGAAGTGTGTAAGGTCAGGTCAGGATGGGGCTTTGAGCAACCTGGTCTAGTGGAAGATGTCCCTGGCCATTATTATCTTTAAAAGTCCCTTCTGACCCAAATCATTCAATATTGCTTTCCCTGTATTTTGTGCTGCATGTAAAATGAATCATATGTAGCCTAAGATAAAATGCTGTGTTAACACTCTGAATTCTTTTAACAGGTTACTTTCTCAGAAGCAAAACTAATGAAAGTCAATTTCTCATGGATTTGTCCATAAGAAATCTCCACATTGACTTTGCCACTCTATTGGGAACAGATATGTTGATTGGATAGGCAACTGCTAACAGGTGGATAGCTTAACTATGAACATCTGCTGAGTTTTTTACATAGAGACTGTACCTTAGATTTGTCCTTTGATACCCTTTTTCCAGCATTCATTGTAAGAAATGAACTGTTTTTACTTTTCTAAGGAGTTGAAATTAAGCAATGGTTTATGTGCTATTAAGGGTGAGCTAATAGCATCAATTCTCCTTTGTACCACATACTGATACAAGATTTACAAAACCAAGATGAAAATTTTCAGTAAACGGATTGAGATTTGCTCAATTTATGTTGAAGATATTCTTTCCATACATTCTTCCATATCTGTGAGATATGTAAAATTCTGAGATTTGGTATGTCTCATATCTATCTCCGTGGTTACCAAAGCTGAAAGATTCTCTATTCCTTTTCCTTCATGTTGCTACATATAAACTGTTTGCTACCAAATTAAAAAATAAGTTTGGGAAATTCTGGCTTGCTGATTACAGATAATATTTCAAAAATACATACATTTTGATTGAAGATTAAAATGGCCACATTGTTTGGTGAGTTTTCTCATTTTTTCATATCTTAAACCTTGTTTCTCACCTCGTCTCCGCTTAAAAAGGGTGAGCTAGCTACTTCTTTTTCCTACAGGCAGGTTTTTTTCAGAACATGTTTTTCTGTTGCTAACAGGGATACAAAAGTATCCTGCTGAAGTTTCTTGGTAGAAAGTGCTTCCATAGGTTTACTAATCTTGTGTGTGGTATCACCAGCGGGAGTAAGAAAATGCCTCAAACTGACATCACTGATTTCTATTACAGTAAGAAACAGATAGTTGATTTGATTTTGCAGGGGCTGATATTTGTGTATATAGTCTCTCTTAGATATTCCCCTCACTGATGTTAGAGAAACTGAAGTTTTGTCTCTGTTGTTTTACCTGAAGTGTTTCTACAAGACAGCAAATGTGGAGTATCATTACATCATGTTTACACAGGAAATGAAAATATCGTTTAGAAGAGTAAATATGTAAAAATTTAGATCACATTTTCCAGGTCAGTCTGTAAATGCTAGTGCTTATACAGCATGAAGCACAAAGAGGACTCTTACCCCCTGAGACTTTCTATATATAGAAATACTCAGCAAGAATATTTCTAGCAGAAAAAAAAATGTGCAAATATCTAATGCTGGGAGAAGTCAGAAATCTGACCAATCTTTCATGCTTTTCTTTCCACATCAGAGAAGTTGAATGGGGTTAGGAGGTGAGAGAATAAAATGTTTATTCCCATAGGACATTTTAAATTGTCTTTAGTGTTAATTTTTGAAGCAGTAGCTCTAATTAAGATAAAGTACCTGTCTTAATGGAACAATGAAGAGAGCTCAGTATGTGATTAGACTTGGCATGGGTGATTAATGATCGTACTTGGAAATTACTTTAGTTCTTGTAATGTTTTGATAATCTGCTCTAGTTTAAGTTCTGTAACTGGAGACGGTGATAATGATGAAGTTCACACAAGGTATTTATGCACAATATCAGGCTTACTAAAGTGATATACTTCTGGGACAGAAGGCCCTTTTTGGTATACATTGTGTCCAGTTCTTGCAGTGAAGTTTGAAAAGAAGTGATTTTTGTCCCCATGTCCTTCAGGTTTTGGAATGAAAGTCTTTTGCTAATAGTAGATAGCTGTTACTGTCACTTTTTCTACAGTGAAGGCTCCTCCTGTTTCCAAAAAGGAGCTATTTTTAGCAGTTCAGCAGGCCATTGCAGGCAATTCCCATGCTTAGCTCATTTAGTTTACTTTTATTTGTATAAATAAAGACTTCTAGTTTTATACTTCTATAAGTCTGTCTGGATAAACAGAGTCGGTGTGCTAGTGTACATGTGTACTACACAAAAACATGTAAATACAATACCACTCCAAGAGAAACACTGAGCAAACACAAAAGAGACATTAAAAAGTTGACTTTCTGATTCTACTTTGAGAATTAAAAAATACCAATTTCTAATCTGAATTTAGAGATTAGACAAAAGAATCTAAGAAATTACATTGAAAGAACCTGACAATAAACCCTCCAATTACTCCACTTCCCTGATTAGTTTATGTGAATTTTGGTGTTTGTCTGGGTAATAAGTGAATAGCATGGGGCTGTTTTTGTTTTCTTCCCCTGTTGTTTACTAAATAAGATGTAAACACAGTTTCTTTAAATTGCTCTGAGGAATATATTCTCAATTTTAAAAAAAGAAAAAAAAATACACACACCCCCCCCGCAAAAAAAAGGTGTGTTCAAGATGGCTTACTTTACAGTTTAAATACAGCAGCAGTTGCGTGCACCTTGTGCCCAAAATTTAAGGACAAGAAAATTGTCTAGGTTGCAGTCAGACTCTGCTTCAAAGTTAAACAATTTGCTGGGTGAGCAGCATGATATGTGAGCCTACCTAGCTGGGAATACCCCAGGAAATACATGTATGTATGTATAACTGTAGGCCTTCAAAATGGCTAAGAATGCTCATTGAAAAGCAAATCATGGAAATGGCTGAAAATTCAAAGCTCTAAGTTTGCAAAATCCCTCTCAGAATTGATATTAAGCATATGCTGTTCCAGGGGAGTTAATACAACTTTGAAGCAATTTGATACATGATTTCTAAACACAGATGAACGAGGTATGCACCAAGATTGAAGCATGCACTTGAGATTTTAGGCTACATAAGTTCAGCACAGTCTTGTTCCATTTCTGTAAAGTTACTACCACAACAGGATGTCTATGGTGAGAATTCCTGTCTGTGAAGCCAGCACAAATAAGTGCTTTGCTGATCTGGAAGGGGCTGCCAGCTTGGGAAACTCAGAGCTTCAACAGCAGTCAGGAATTCACACAGAAAAAATGCTCAAGCATGACAGTTCATGTGAGATTACAATGTCATGTAAAAAGGTCAGAAATTAGTGTCAACAGAAAGAAAAAAGTAATTAATTGTTCAGGTCCTGTTGTGTTAAATGTTTGATCCTGTGTGTGTTTAGTAGAATGCTTGTGACGCAAAGAAATGTTACTATCATGTTAAGAATAGTTTGCTTTTAAGAAAATTGACAACCACCCTGTCCAAAACTGATGGTGGTATCCAGGGGCTGGTGGCATTCGGCAGGGTCTTCTAGACAAAACTTGAAAAGTCGAGGGATGGCTTTAGGGTATTTCCTGCTCGGAAACACCAGGGGCAGCATTTGCTGCGGATTGAGTGAACGGGACTCGCAGCGCAGCCTCGCAGCCAGAGCTGCCTCTCACCCCGAAAGGGAGAGATCAAACCACAAACCGAATGAGACGCTGCTTGGCAAAAAATGAATCTTAAACTTCGCAAGTTAAAATGAAAAAAATCTTTGTTTTGTAAGATCAATCGCTGAGCTCTACAGAATCTTGTAAGAGACAGAACTCCTCCAGCTGCCTTGGTAGCTTCCAGAGCAGCACCATGTATTTCATATTCCCACAGCCAGTTTGAAAATCCCAGCCAAGCTGTCATTTAAAATACCCTTGCTTATTCAACATGAGATTTGTGTGTTACTGTTGCACGTGTGTTCTGTGACTGACCCTCCTAAACACAGCAATAACATCTGAGCTGTAAGGAACAACTGAAAGCCTAAGCGAGGCCTGAAGCAAAGGTAACATTGTCTACTATTTTACAAATGTAATTTCATTTTATTTTCCAGCTGTGCCAACCCATTGTTCTCAACAGATGCAAGCAACCATTACGCATCAAATAATAACCCACTCTTCCTCAGCTGTTCAAGGTTAAACAAAACAAAACAAAACAAAACAAAAAAATCTTTTTCCTGTTAGCAATAATGCCTTCCTCTGAAGGTAGCACATCCCCAAACCCACTCCCCCAGACCTTGTCCCTCAGTAAAGACCCAAAGCCTTTCCTGAGAAAAATAGGGGGCTGAATGTGTTGGAGTCTCTGGCTGGTGCTCACAGAGCCAGATCCTGAAAGAGATGAAGGTCATGAAAGAAGGGACTTTAGTATATCTCATATGTCCAGTGCTGTGTATCTTATAGCTTGGGGGATTTTCCAGGAATGTGTCATTTCATCATTAGTGTTCAAACTATTTATTTGCATGACCTTGGAAGGGGTTAAAACCACCTGAAAGGGTTATCGGCTCCTCATCTTCAGCTTAATGCTCTCGGTATGCTGTGATGAAATTTATTTATTTTTCTGACTGGACCCATTGCAGAACTGAATGAGATGATGCACCCATGCACTAAGTACAAAAAGACATTAGAGGCTTTCCATCAGGATTGTGTATCTGTGTGCTTGGGGGCCATTTTTATTCCCAGAAGTATTTGGGAATTTGGCTAATGCAGCCACAGTAGTACAACAGCATATTGCTTTAATAAAGCCGGCCAGCTCCCAGCTATTTCTGCATCCTCCTTCACAGCTCACCTACAACAGCACACAACCTGACGGCTGCCAGTTGCAGCAAGGCCAGTTCCAGAGGCCAGATCTCGCAGTCTAAGACTGCCCTGCTCTAAAGAGTGGAGCCAGGCGAGAGAGGCACCAAGGCTGCGGCTTTCCCGGGGAGGAACCACAGTGCAGGAGCTACGTGACTTGCCCCGGACACCCAAGAAGCTCCTGTCAGCGCGCCGAGCTCCCACATCCCGAGCCTGACCTCGTGTCGTGCACTCGTCCCGTGCATGCGAGCGCCCTAGAAGGCACTGCTTGTTTTTCTACCGCCTGTTCCAGAGAAATCCAGCTGGTAGCGGAGCGCAGCGCGGTGATTTATTTGAGAACTCCCTCGTACTCGCCTGAAGGTCTCGCCGCCGGGGGAGGAGGGAGAGCGCGGGCGGCTGCGCTCCTCGGCGAGCGCTCGGGCACCCAGGTACAGGGCGAGGAGGGGAGCGGGGATTTCCTCGGCTTCCTCCCATGCACATACCTCCCGAGCAGCGGCGGCGGCCCGACTCCCCTCGCCGGCCGCTGGGAGGCTCCGCGCCTCGCCCCGGCCTCCCGGGCGCCGCGTCCCCGGCCGCGCTCTCCCTCCGCCGGTGACACCCCCCTCCCCCCCCCCCACCGCACCGCACCGCACCGCGCCGCACCGCACCGAGGGGCCGCGGGCAGCGCCGGCTCCGGCAGCGCCGACAGCCCGCCCGCCAGCACCCACCCGCCCGCCGGGCCGGGCATGGGATATACAAAAACACAAAGGAAAAGTGGCTGCTGGACTGTTCTGGGGGCAAAATGCTGCAAGTTTGTAAGTGCAACTCTACGTTTGTAATTACTGTCTGAAGAGGGGCTGGGTGGGGTGTTTTTTTCCCCCCTCTTCCCCTTTCCTCCTCCCCTCCCTCCTCCGTGCTTTTCTTGAAACTGTACTTGAAACTATTCAATATCTGGGAGTATAAGGGAAAAAAGTACGCGAGAGGAGTTCTTTGCCTGGGTCCGTAGCTTGCTGCTTAATACTAAGGGGGGAAATGAGCGCTGAGAGCAATACGGATTTATCCAGTGGCTGGATTAAGTGAAGGCAAAGCGTGGTCTGGAAGTCCACTGACTGACATTGTTCCGGACCGGGGGATCCGTGTCTGATTGTCAGAGGAACTACAGTGTAGCGGCAGCCAGCCCGACACAGTCACACGCCGGAGAGCGGCCAGCACCGAGCGGGCGAGAAGCGAGAAAGCACAAAGACTAAACTACCCCGAGCCGCCTCCTCCTCCTCCTCCTTCCCCGGCTCTTTATTTGCACATTTACTAAAGACTTAAAAAAAAAAAGAAAAAAAGAAAGAAAAAAGCCCCAACAAACCCACCCCACCAAACCTACGGGATTTTCGGTCCGCCGGGGGTTTCTCCGCACCGCCGAGCACGGCAATGCCTTAAATTTCCACTTCAAGGAATAACCTCCCCCCGCTCCCCCGAAATAAAATAAACCCAATAAACCTGCCAAGTCTCACTCATTCCCGAGGGAGAGCTCCTTCGTCCAGGGATTCATTTTGGAGGCAGCGGCTCGCTTTATTTCATTTTTTTTTTCTTTTTCCTTTCCGCCCTCCTCCCCCGGCGGAGCCCCCTCGGCGGGGGCCGCCCGGTCCCGACCCCCGCCCGGCCGATGCTGGCGCAGCCCTAGCGACCCGCCGGCCCCCGATCTGTCAGCGCCCCGCGGGGCCGTCACCGCCCGGGGGCCGGCCGGGGGTGGGCTGGGGGCGCGGGGCTGACCGCCCTCCGCCCCGCCGCCAGCCCCCGGGCTCGGGCTCCCGCCGCTGCCCCCGCCTCTCCCCGCCGCCCCCCCGCCCTCCTCCATGCGGCAGTGAGCACCGACCCATCCGGAGGGCCAGCACCGGCAGCCAGCGATGGGCGACACGGCTCCCCCCCAGGCCGCGGGGCTGGGGGCCGGGCTGCTGGGGGGGGGCCCGGCGGCGCCCCGGGTGCACAGCGCCATCGTGGAGCGGCTGCGGGCCCGCATCGCCGTCTGCCGCCAGCACCACCTCAGCTGCGAGGGGCGCTACGAGCGGGGCCGCGCCGAGAGCTCCGACCGCGAGCGGGAGAGCACCTTGCAGCTCCTGCACCTCGTGCAGCAGGGCCAGGGCGCCCGCAAGGCCGGCAAGCACCCCAAGGCGGCCGCGCCCGCCGCCCCCGCCGCCGCCGCCGGCGCGGCGCCCCCGGACTACCACCAGCACCTCCTCGGCAACGGCGGCGGCATCAACGGCGAGCAGCCCGCGGCGGAGCAGCGCGCCTCGGCGCTCCTGGCGGTGAGTCACAGCGCCCGCTGCCGGCCGGGAGGCGCCGCACCGGCACCCCGAGCCCTCCCTCCTTCCCTCCCTCTCTCCTTCCCTCCCTCTCTCCCTTCCTCCCTCTCTCCTTCCCTGTCTCCTTCCCTGTCCCTCCCTCCCTCTCTCCTTCCCTGTCTCTCTTTCCCTGTCCCTCCCTCTCCCTCTCTCCCTCCCTCCCTGCCCGCGCGGTCCCTGGGCAGCCCGGTTCGGGCACCCCGCGGTGCTCCCCGCCGAGCGCTGCAGCCCCGCGATGGCATCGAGGGTGCCACGAGTGCTGGGGCAGCTCTGCCCTGCGCCGAGCTGGGGTGGGGAGGGGGCTGAGGGACGTGTGCGCCTCGAAGGGATTCTGGAACTGCTTGGAGTGTTTTCTAGGGGTTTTTGGTTTTGTTTTTTTAATCGTGTTGTGGTCCTAAGGACGCGTCGCGCGCCTCTGCCATCGCCCTGGCCAGGCGGTGACAGCGGCATCCCTGAGGAGGGCACCGGCTGTCAGCGCGTCCCCGAGCAGGGGTCAAAAGTAGCGCCGAAGTATCGCCCGTGTTCAGAATTACCCACCCCGCCATCCCCCGCCCCACTTCATCCCGTTCGTCGGGCCTTCAGGCACCTATTCTCCCTCCGTTTGCGGCCGTGCCCCCGAACGCGGACAGGGTCGGCTCCGAGCCGCCGGCCTCACCAGCGATGCTCGGGGTGTTAGTGGCACCCTCTGTTTCGCGGAGCAGAGTTACCAGAGTTTTCCAGGCACTGCCGCTTTGTAAATGATATGTTGACCTTTTTCAACTGGAAATTGCTCCGAACGTGTGAAGGAGGCGAAGCCGTGCCTCCTGTTACTTTACTACAAGCAGCCCGTGCACCAGGCTTTTGCAGGCGTGTGCTGCGCTGTGCTGCCTCCCAGCTCTTAATTCTCGGCACACATGCGAAACACCGAGAGGAGCGACTGCGTCCTGATAGGCCCGCGGCTGCTATTCGAACAGCTGAAAATAGATCGCTCCCTCTGCTCCAGACATCAAATTTATCTTTCTCGGTGCCTGACGTGTGCTAAAACGGGACCTTTGTGGTCGTTTCTCCCTTCCTACCCGGGAGCTCGCGGCGGTGCGTGGACCGACGTTTGGGGCTGCGTTACTCAGCATCATTCGTGAGGGCGATGATGTAAGCGTTAAATGCGATAACATTGTGTCCGAGGGGAGTTTAGGCGCTTCGACCTGACTCAGTGTTCAGATTACATCTCCCCACATTCCTCCTCACAATCAAGAAAGCCATTATCTTATTTTTCCAGTGTGTATTAATGTAATGCTTTGCACTTGCCTTATGGGGAAAAAAAAAAAAAAACACAAAACTTCTGCCTAATAATGTACATCCCAGAAAAAATTCCCTTTCTGAAATCAAGGGACAGGCCTATGTGGAGGATTTTTTGTTGTTTTGTTTTCAAGGTTTTTTTTACTAGTTGTTACTATTATTATGGAATAGCTGGAGGCAGCTGTTTGAAAATGCTAAATGAAAGAACTCCAAGGAAAATATTGAAAGATTTTCATGTCTTAAGTGCAGAGAGGTTGTCCTTGTTTCTCAAATACCGCTAGTGACTGTTAACCTCATCCTTGCTGGAGATGCCATGCATGACCCTCACTCCGCCTTGTATGTTGTGTTACGTCCCAAAAAACTCCACACATATGTGTCCCTGACAAGGAAAAAGGTCTGAGAAAGTCCCCATCATTTTTGCACGGTAGCATTCAGTAATCCTGCTGACAAGGTATGTGACTTCATTGAGCATGACTTTTGGGGCCCTGAACCATTTTCTGACACTGAAGAGACGCTGGCTCATGAAGGAGCATTGTTGTAATGGTATCACTGCACATCGCTGATCATCCCACTCTGTGCTTGACACAAGCATTCTTCATTTGCTGCTGTGGTAGGACTGCCTAATTAAGGAACAGGCATCAGTTCAAAGTCACGTCTCTGTCATGGTACAGATACACGTTCCCCTTACCAAGAGCTTCTTAGAACATTGTTGTAAATATTAACAAGGAAAAGCAAAATGTACGTGTCTAAGTGGGATGAATTCAAGTGGCTAAGGGTCATATATCAGGCAGTACAGAATTGTGCTCCTGTTCTTGAAAACTCAGAGGGCAGGAATGGACCAGGATATAATAGGGTCTTGCTTTTCCTCCAGCCACAGCTGGAAAAGGAATTTGCCCTGCCAGTTATTCCAATGGTAGTTGAAGAGGAAGGACAAGGCAGACTAAGCTTGTTGTCCTGTGCATTATAAATAGATGGGAAGAGAACACTCTCTAAGCAGAATTCATCCTCTGTGGGATGTTTCCCAAGAGGAAATGCAGCAGAAGCCTTATATGTACTATTCCTCTAATTCCAGACCTTTTCCTTAGAGCAGATCTGAGGTGCACAGGGTCCTGGAACAAGGGACAGCTCTGACTGTCAGTTGTGGCAGGTACAGCCCTGGCACAAGGAAGCACAAGACAGGAGCGCTGGTGTGAGTCTCACACTGAGATTGTGAGACAGGACACATTTCGGACTCCAAGATGAATGTAAATCTCCACCTGCCTTGCTGTAGGTCCACCAGTTAAAAAAAATGTGCAAAGCCAGTCATAACTCTCACTGGGGACTTCTGGCTATCATGACTCTTTTTGTCTGCAAAACCCAGCTGGGTTATTTCCTTTGCTTTGCAGGTCCCAAAGCTCTTGTTACATGTGTGCCTGCCATTTTTAGTGGCATTGGATGGGTCATTTACACAGTTGGACTCAAGAGTAAATATTTGACACTCGGTAACATTTGAAACAACATTCACTTGAACATATCAAAGAGCTTAAAGTGACTATTTGACATTGTTGATACTATTATTTGATAATTATCTTTTCCCAGTGGAGAGTTTAATACTGGCAGAAGACAGTTTTTAGTGAGGTTTGGTTTAGGCTTAATTTGACAGTGTTACTTTGATTTTTGAGAAAGTATCTTTGGCATCATCATTTTCTCATTGGAGAGTGGGGATCAGATTTTTTAACTGGACCAGTGGATGTGTGTGTGTGTGAAGGAGAAATTTATTCTTCAGGACACGGCTAGAGAAGCTTTTTTAATTTCTGCCTCCCTGCACTTCCTAAGAGCTGACATTTGTTTATTTATATGGTAGTGTTACTTTTCATGGTGCAGAGTGGAACAGATAAAATATTCTGTCTTTCTTTTATACATACATCTATATGTATGTATATGCCCTCCAGCACTTAGCTGTTTATACTATTTATGTTATATATAAACAGTTAGCTCTGTAGGGCATTCCTCAGTGGCTTAAGCACTGAACTGGTAATACTGAAGTTCTTGCACTGCAGTTTCAAGTCTCTGGCAGCCAGTTGATTCCATCGTTCTCCTGACATAGGCTGAGCCCAGCTCATTTTGCTCTGTGTAAGCTGGGAACTCTGTCTCATGGGCATTACTGTGTTATTCAGGTCAGATTCTTTCATCGCAGCCATCACACCAGTGGCTGTGAGTGTGTTAAGGGATGTTTGTCATCAGTCACAGGTGACTTGTTCTACTTTCACCCTCCTCAAAGTTGTGCTGAATTAATCATTATAAGAATTAATTTAAAATAATAATTAAATGTAGTAATATTTTCTCTGCATGAAAAAGTGACTGTGAAAGTGGTCTGCTCCCCAGATGTAGTCTGCAAGCAGGTGAGAAAAGGAAAGGGAAAACAATCTCATAAAGGTGATATATCCAAGGAAGAGGGGAATGTGTTAATTCCTCCTGCTCCCTTAAATTCTCATCAACATTTGTACAAATCTAGAAGAGTCAATGGGTTTGTCCCAGTTCCCTGACAACCTCAGTGGAAAACAGGGTTGTCTGACTGCTACCAAGAGCCGTTGGTGACTTGTAAAACCCCATTTGAGGCAGTTATTTTATGTGGAGATCCTGAATTAATTTCCTTTGGCCTTTTTTTCTTTCTTTGGTTTTTTAGTTGGTTTTTTTTTTTAATGATCCACACTGTGCTTGCTGAGGTTTGTCCTCCTCTATGCTAGCATTAAAGATCCCTGAGTATTTTATAAGGAAAAATTGTGCTCTGGTATCTTTGATCAAGTTTACACTTACCCCATCTTCCAAGCTCTTTACTTTGCTTGCTAGTTAGCTGCCAGGGTACCCTGCAGAAATACCTGCGTTTTCTGGTTGTGGATGTATGTAACTTCTGGAAGTGGTCTAAAGCAAGTAGAATAAGGTGACCAGCTGTGGATTGAAGCACAAACCATTCTGCAAAGTTAGATTAGGAACTAAGGACTGACAAAGTTTAGTGACAAAGCAATGAAATGTTCTGTTTGTGATGTGAAGGACTCCTGTCTGCTCCTTGGGCTTCTGCAGGAGTGAAACTGTGTTCTGATAAAGACAGTTTATATAGCTGAGTCAGATAAAATGAGTAAGTCACATTGTCTTTGTGGGTAGAAAACTTTCATCTGCTATCGTGGGCCCTCTGGCCTGCTGGGAGCAATTTGGTTAGGATGGACATGGGCACCGTTTAAAATCTTTGTTCCTCTCAGCCATAAGAACATTTTCCAAACCAAAATCAAGAAGACTCTCTGGAGGCTGCATAAAAGCTATATTTAATGAAAAGTTCAGCAAGTGAATTCGTTAAATTTATGCTAGTGTGGGAGCCTTTTCAGGCCTAGCTCTCCCATCAAATCACTTGCCCCCTTTAAAGCTTTTTAAGCTTCAAATACACTTAATGAAAGTGTCCTCCATTCTGAAACTGTTTAACAGATTGTTTTCATCACCAAAGTTTCTGTAGGTAGTGAGCAGAGGAACAGTGTCTCTGCCTGGACTTGACATGCTTTCCAAGGTCGACCTGTGCACTCGTTAACCTCCCTGGCTATTACAGCGTGTCTTCTGATAGAGTTCTTGCATCCTCTTCAGTACTCAAATCGAGTCCCTTGTCTGTAGCACCACAACAAAGGAAAGTGATATAGAGCTTCTGTTTGTTCTGCGCTGAGAAGTGTGACTGGCAAAAATGTTAACCACTCTGAGGGGAAATCTGAAGCTTAGAAAAGTACATCTGAGTCAGAGAAGCTGTTTTGCCAAAACTTTGACATGCATCACTATTAGTAGTTCTCCCCTCTCAAAGAACACTGCTTGCAGAAGGTGTATGTGGGGTTCAGTTAGGTTGCAGTGACCAAAAAAAAACCCAGCAGCTATGTTAGTAGGTTAGGAAAGGCCACAACATGCCTTCATTCCTCTTCCTAACTACTGTCAACAGCCCTTTCTACCAAGATATCATCTTCTGGGGCCAGTTGCAGTCTGTCCTCATTGAATCTGTTGGCTTATGAAACTAAAACTTACCCATGTCTCATTTCTGGAAAAGAAGTGCACCATCCTCGTCCCTTTGATAACTTTGGAAAGCGTAGTATCTCCACTGCTCCATTTATATTGCACTTCCTATGAGGTGTAGGAGGAGCAGGAAGCTGGCAAGCTGCTGCAGCTAGCAAAGCACTGACATAGAGGTGTCAGCTGTGTCTCTGTGACCTTGCACGTGTCCCCTGCTGTGCCAATATTTCTCTTCTAGGTTTAAGCTCCTCAGGTGGCACCGTCTCACTAGCACGTGGGACCCTGGTTTCTGCTGACGGCTCAATTCTACATGATAATGACCTGACACCATCACATCTGTGGAGTTCAGACAGGTGATTAAAGCGACCACTATGCAACACTTCAAAGGACACACAATCAGCTACATGGTGCCTAGAAGAGCTTTAGGCACCTGACTACTCTGAAGAGAAGAGAAATGAGGTCTTTGCTCTTTGACCTCTCTCCAGTGCCCGCATATCAGCATTCCTCTGCATGTCTTCCCAGTGGTGGAACTCCCAGCAGCAGCAGGATGAGGCTGATTGGATTCATGGCAGCTATGTGTTTTCCACAAGTCTTAATCAGTGTCTGTAAACCTGAAAAGGGTGGTCTTACCCATATCACGCTGCTCCAGTTTGGAACAGCTTTGAGCAGTGAAAGAAGCAGTGGTCTTGGCTGCAGAAAAGGAGGTGGTGCCAAGTGAGATTTGGATCACATTTTCAACTTAACAGTATTAAGAGACAGATTTTTTTTTTTCTGGGCTTTTTGCTTTTTTCTTTTAAATAAAAGCATAAACTATTTATGTTCCATATTTCCATGGGAAAGCTTCCTATAGCTACTTTAGTGCCAACTTGTGAATTTGTTATACTTTGTCATGTTCTTCCAAAGTATTAATAGATGCAGGTAATCAGTCCATAATTGTACTGAAGTACTAACCTAGAACAAAATACCTGCAACCCTCAAGCAACAGATTTTAGGTGAGCATGCTGTAAACTAAAAACTCAGTGTTTCTCCTCTGACTCTAGGATCTATTCAACAGATTATTCCTGTTATTTCACTTCCATAAACCTGTTTCCTTTATGAAAGATACTATTTATCATCTTTGTAAAGTGCATTGAGATCTGATGGTGAGTTTTATAGCTCAGAAGCCAAATTCATTATTGATGGAGCCTAAGACAGGAGTTTTGAATGTTTTCTTTGGCAAAGCCTTTGAGGTGCATTCAAATGACCTTTTCAGTCTTTGACCCACAGATATGAGTACTGGAAATACAAGTCCAAATGAATCTTTCTTGCTTTACTTGCTCTTTGTCCTGCATCAGTTTGTACTCAAATTAGTCTCCCAAGTAAGTTGTCTGTGTCTGAGTTTCATGTACTTGATGCTTCAGCAAACTGGGAGCAAAGTGGGACTGGAACTATGATCATATACACATGTCATCAGTTCTCTGTGAGGCTGTAGCTGCACCCCAGTACTAGCAGGTGGGAACTACCTTGTCCGTGTGTTGCCTCCCATCTGGTAGTAATGGCAGATGGTTCACATTTATGGATTGGGATAGGAGGAAGACTCAGCAACATTTCTTAATGGAATAATTTACACAAAATTCCAACACACTTACTGAAAAATTGTAATTTATTTTAGTTTTAATTTGAAAATGCCTCACACCTGTGGTTTCACATACAGGTTTTGTCATTTCCCTGAAGAATTTCCTTTTGTTCAGAAATGGCTCCTGTAGCTATTTTTATGTGTCAGTTATAATTCTGATGCACTTGCAAACCCAGCTGAATCAAGGTGCGGAGAAATTAGTACCAATTAGGAATTGACAGAACATGCTTCTGACAAGTGAGAATGCAGATCTTGCAAACCCATTTACCTGCTTCCTGAGCCTGGCAGCTGGCTGAAAGTTCTGGTAAGATCCTGGGCTAGCAGATGAAACCCCAAGAAGGTTCATCATGGCTATTTTGTTTTGAAACAAAACATGCTATTGTGTAAGACTCATCCCTGTGGTACCCTGGCTTTATTACAGAGCTCTGCAGCCATCTCCCTAGAGTAGGTGTTATACAAACACCCAGTGAGAACTGTGCCCTTCCCTATTTAGCTTAGGGCCTCAAGAGACAAGATAGACAAAGAATGGAAGGAGGAACAGAAGCACAGAAAGGTCAAGTGTCTTGCCCAAGGTCAAACGGCAGGTCACTGGCAGAGCTGGGAATGGAGCCCAGATTTCCTGACTCCTAGTCCAGCACTCTATTAATCATCTCTTTACTTTGTGTTCCGTGGCCTGTTACTGTCCATAGGAAATGTGAGAATGACTTTCCGACAGCTTCAGAGCTACTTCTTAGTTTTGGAAATTATTGATCATCAGCACATTATTGAGATCAAGAGGTCCTGTACAAGAATCTTCTACATGTACATGCACTAGGAAATTCAGAACTAAGTGCTCTAGGTATTGATTTCATTCCAGAACACTGTAAAACAGTATTTCATTATCCCAATTTTTTCTTCTAAGTCAGATTTTTAAAGTCTTTTTTCCCCTTACTTTGTGTACAGAGTGTCTGGGTTTTACACCATTACTCATCACAGTTGAACTCCTATACTGGTGCTTGCTCTGTAAATTATTTCTTCCTTGAAAATGAGTTGAAACAGTTATTTAGTTAGCAGGGCTTTTATTCTCCATGAAATTTGCCAATGAAACACTCAGAAAACCAGATAGTCGATAGTCCTGTGACACTTATGGTTCTTACTTATTTTCATTCCTCAGTGTACAATGTATTCAGTTTTCAAAGTCTTTCAATGGATTATCTTGATCACAGAGTTAATTATACCTGTGAGATTTTTTTTTCTTTCCAAAATTTTTGACTTGAGGCGAAACTCTGACTACTATGGTAATGACTTATCAAGAGTCTCTTGTAAACAATAGTATAATCATTTTCTTATAGTCATGGTAACAGTGTTTAAGCAATGAGCTTACTGAACATAATGTGCACTGTCTCCACTGAATAGCTATTGCAGCATTGAAGTGTATGCTGCTCATTTTAAGAGGACTTGGGAACATAAATTATTCAGCAAAACAACACTGCTTCAGAAAGCGTCTTTGAAATTGTTGCATTTTGTACTAGCCAAAGAAGGATGCTTATTTGTGCTGACAAGGCTGTGTTTAATTACTGCACAACAGTGTAGTCTTTGGGCTAGGTCTGCTCCCACTGAATATAAGGGTGTCTCTCTCAAACCATTAGAGGACTGTGCTACCTGTAGGCAGGGTCATGCTTCCCCTAGTAGTGTTTGCTGCTGTGGAAGGCAGAATGGCTCAGAACGACATATCCTGCATATATCCATGGTGTGAGAGATGGTGACTAGGTGCAAAAGAACTTGGTTTAACAAACAGGGGGTTTACTCCAGAAGGGCCAGTCCCTTCCTTGGCACAGAGGATCACCTGGATTCCTATTCAGTGGATTGGGAAGGCACCGTGGAGAGTGGGTGACTTCACAGGAAGCTTTACATTTGAATCCCAAGAAAAGAAGCTGTCTCTGATTTTTCTGTTTATTTTGTTTTTACATATCCCTCATTCAAATAACTAGACCTGGAAGAAAGACCTTTTTGGCAACAGTCGTTCTGGGATGAGTCATTCCACCAGATTTTAGAAATGCCACCCTAGTGACAGTTGGCAAAAATGCTGCTTGGGCTGTTCAGTTTATGTTTTTCACTTTGGAAAATCAGACCATTTATTTAGGGTTCTGTTGCTTTAGAAACCATCTTCAGACACTACAACTTCCTTGCCTTGCCTTGCCTTGCCTTGCCTTGCCTTGCCTTGCCTTGCCTTGCCTTGCCTTGCCTCACTGCTATGATATCTCAACATCTGAGTTTTTCAGTCTTGATACTGATCTGATTTGACCCTCCTGAAACCGCCTATAGGAAACGCTAGGGACGTGGCACTGTGGAACATCAGCCTAATGCAGGATCAAGCTTTTTATTTCTGGTCATTATGCTAGTTTATAGTCAATTATTTTGTTTTCCAAAGAAATGCATTCTCTCTACTTCTCTGAAAGCTTTTCGTTCAACATCCTTCCAAGCTAGACACACTTGGTCTTCCACATGCAGCTGCTTACCTCTGTGGCCCAGTTCCCGGAAACAGTTATGCATGTGCTTAATTGTGCACACATGGGTAATCGCACTGAAATCAAGATGTGTCGAATTAAGCAAGTCTAGAAATATTTGCAGGGTTTGGTCTTTGTTCAACAAACAGGCCTCAGCCTGGCTGAAGTCCACAACATGTTACAAAAAGAATCCAGATTCCAGAAGTAAGTAGTTTATTAATTATCAATTGACTTATTTCCTTAAACCAGTTAATTCTGTACTTTTAAAAACTACTTTCCATTTTTCCTGCAAATCCAATTGCCCTTCCTTTCACACTCATTTTTCCTCTTCACTGCTCAACTCCCAGCAGACCTGAGCTGCCAGCCACATGATCCCCTTTCATAATGATTTGAGTTCTGATGTTTCTTTTTTCCTACCAACTTTGCGTATTACCATAATGGTTCCTAGGACATATTTTGGCCAGCTTTTAGGGAGAGAGAGAGTGTCACGGTGTTTCAAACCTTCATTTCCAAATGCAGTATTAAACATAATCCTTATAATTATAGCACTGCCACTTGGACCACTGTAGTTCAGGCTATGTCAGTATGTCATCAAAAGCTCTCTTTCTCAGGAGCTGGAACTCAGTCATGTTGATTAAATTGAAATTTGATGGCCAGCAGCTGCAAACACACTCTGGCCCCATCCCCCCACCTCCCTGCTTTTTTTTTCCTTTTACCACAAAATCCTCTTGCTTTCCATCAAAGTCATGAGTTTGGAGAACAGAGATAATGGCTGGTTCCAGGCTCGGTTATTCTGAGCCAATTTTTTGGGTAAGTCTAGACTGTCCTTCGAGGGGTGCCTGAGGCAACCTGAAAGTACAGTTTACTGTCTGTGTGGATGGTGAATATGAGGGCACTGCCCCAGATTCAGTATGAAGGCCATCCTCAGACTAGGTGTGACCATCCTCCATGTAGGAGCTCTTAGGATGCCATCAGTGTTACACTCAGCAGCTAAGGAAGCTATAGATGTGCCTGGGCTGGTCTGTGAGGCTCCTGTGTGAGCAGGGCTAGGAGCACCACAGTCCTCTCCCCTCTTATTGCCTTGGTCAATCACCATACAGACTTTGCTATTCATCTATGCAAGGGCACAGATGAGGGTAATTCCCAGCAGCAGTTTATACTGCAAGTTTAACACACAAGCCTTGAGGGACTAGGGGGAAAAAAACAGCTTTGAACTGGGGAAAAAAAAATAAAATTGGTATCCAGTAGTTGTATAGCATGATCCTGTCATTTTTGGTATTTAAAAACCAAAACAACCCCCTAGCATTCACAACATGAGATATGCAGGTTTTAAAAATTACCACTTGCTAATACACAGTAATACATTTCATAAGGCCCTTTAGTCCATGTATTTACAGGTGGACCAGAATAGCTCTGCAAAAGTTAATGCAGTCTCTTGAGTAAACAGTATGTGCTTCTAAAACTTTCTATATAAAGCAGCTATATGAAAGGCCTTTGACATGCATTTGTATGACACACAATACATCTGAGGGACCCTGCTAGAGCCAGCATGGCTACTGAGGTCAGTAACCCCCTTGGTAGTGTACTGGATGCGTGTTCATTCTGCTGTGCCATGGAGGGTAACTGCCTTTGGATGACCAGGGTGCCAAAAGGGCTATTTACTGCAACGGACTATTAGTGGTTCTCTCAGCCCTCTCACAGAACATACTGTCTGTGCTTGGGTCTCCCAGGCTGTCACCAAAGCACAGGCTCTTTGACACAGGTCAGAAGGACTCTTCACCACAGACTCGCGTTGCGACTTCTGGTCACAAAAGTCACACTAATCCCCTTACCGTGGTAAAGTTCTTCTTTGTTGTCCCCCTCCTCCACTTCCCAAAGCTATTAGCCATTCCTCCTCCTCCTCCACATTCACCCCTCTCTCACCTGGGCTATTGCACCCCCTTCTCTCCTTTCATGCTCCTGACACTGCTTCATAATGTTGTTTTTCTAGCTTGGAAAGGCCAGAGGGCCAGGCTGAAAGAGAGATGCTGAACACATGTTTTCCACATGTTCTCCTCATCTTCCCTAGTACTGCTTCTCTAGCTGTCTTTGTCATTTTACTTCAACTGGAAATCTAATGACCACAAGCATATTCTCTCCTCCTCTCATTAGTTTTATAAAGGATGAGCTCAAAGGTCCTACGTTCTTGTCATAAGAAACTTAGAGCAAAAACTTCTGTGAGCTGAGAAGGCTCTTGTAGGTTCTTTGGCCCCTCACCACAAGCCATGAGTGCTCACAGACTGGGCATGAAGTTATGAATGCTCAGGCTCCAGTTCATAAAATACTTAAAGAATATGTATGACATTAAACATACGATTAAATACTTTTTGGGCTGAGTACTGCTTCCTTGAAGTGGACCCCATCCTGGAGAAAGCATCATTATTGGTCTGATTCAAAAAATACTTAAGAGTATACCAAAGATTTAAGAATAGTAGTGCATCCACTATCTTGTATTTTTAATGACTCTTAAATTGGGCTGGGTGGGGTGAGAAAGGCAGAAAATGTGGAGACTCTCCTGGTCACCTTTTACTTTTTGACTCGTGCTCCAAAATATGAGTGTTTCTGAACTCTAAATACATTTTGGTAGTGCTGCTGCCTGCATGCTACTGTAATGTTCTATAATGTGTGTTGTGTGCCCATATGCAGATTATTTAAAGCAATTACAATTAAATGAGGAGCAATTATGTCTTAGAAAGGAAATTTTCTTAGAGTTAGAATTCTATTTCTATGACTGTGATTGATGGCAAGTTGGACTGTTGGACTTCTGGATTCCTCACCTGCATCCCAGTGATCAATCTGGGAACAGCCAGGAGTCCAAATCTTTTTCACCTGTAACACCTAGGCATCTATCTTCTCTGTACTGAACTGAAACCAAGAGGAACTGGACATCTAATTGTATTTTTGAATCTCAGCCTAAAATCTCTGAAGAGCTTTGGAAAATGTATCCCTATGAGATTTTTCTTGAATCAAGAATACAGACTGGAGCTATTGCTCACAAAAAAACGCTGACACATGACATCAGTGCATCACTCAATGAGTCATCTATCAGTGCCAGAGGTCAAAGTATTCTTTGTATCTGCCTAAGTATTTACCTATTTACTTTCGGAAATTATGCCTGTAGTACTAACATGACATTTTGGTTTGCTGTACAGCAAAACCACTATTTTTAAATGCCTTGTATAAAGACAGGCCTTGTTGTTTCTTGAACAGTTAGAAATACTAGAGAACAAATGTAAAAGGCCCATTTCCTTCCTTGCAAGTATGTGTGATCTAGGAAAAATCCTGAACTGTGCTAGTAAAAGATAGTCCAGTCTCTTTTCTTGCCATTGATTTAAGTGTACTCCTTCAGAGAATGCTGAATTATTATCATTGCCTTATGATCTCTCACTGTTTCTGCTTTCCCTTTGCTTTGTTTAGATATACTGAAACTATATAAAAAAAACTGAAGACAATAATTTATTAGAAAGGGGGTTACCTGTAGAGGGCTCTAGGCATATCACACACAGGAAGGTCCCAGCTGGGAAATCCTGTATTAATGCTGAAATTCTGTCTCTCAGGCTCACTGCTTCTCACAGGTGCTTGGACCTTTCAGGGTGCTGGAGTGTCTGGACTTCCCAGCACGTGTGGTAACCATCTATATTAGTGTGGTGTTAGAGGCCAGTGCTAGGAGCTGAGGGCAGAATCAGAGCTGAAGGGCAAAGGAAGACAGTGAAATTTTGCTGTCAGTGCCTGAGTGTCTCTCATACAATCCTATGACATGTAAGCACAGAAAGCTTGGAAAAATTACCCTGGGACCAGGAAAGCAAATTGGTACAGAGCAGGACAGTCGTTCTTTCAAGGAGTAGAAAAATTATTTTTGTCATTTTTCAAGGAAAGAAAACACTGATCCAATTTGACCAACTCCACTGCAGCAGTGCAGCAGGAGCCAAATGGCGAGATTTCCTGTTTTATATGCCACTTACATCCATTCACATGTCTAAAACTTGTACCTTTTCATCTCTTGATATGCTTTGTCACCTCAGATCAGGTTTTCTCCCTCAGCACTTAAACTCTCTTGAGCCATCACCTTTTCTGCTTTACAAACCCTTCCATGCGTGCACTTTGAAGCTTGTGTGGGTGCCAGCTTAATGTGAGTGCTTTGTAGGGAAGTCCAGAGCCATTGACGTTCACAGAAGCAAGGAGCTGCCTCTTAGGACTTGGCTTCTTCTGAAATGGTCTGTAAGGCTACAAGATTACAGGAGAAATGGACTTGAAAGCAAAACGAAGCTGCCTAGAGTAAGAGAGATTTAAATCCTGCATGAGCAACTGTGTCAATCAGTCGCTTGTAACCCTCTCCTGTCTAATCTAATCTAATCTAGCACATCAGTATCTTTACTGCATTTATTACCTTCTTATCAAGGAATGACAGGAAGGAGATTGGGGCCTTGGTAAAAACATGAGGCAGTGAGGCATAAGACATTCTATTGAGCAGAGGTTAAGAGAGCTCTACAAGCTCTTTTACTAAGCACTGAGCATTGCAAACAGCAGACCTTCTTGTGCTTCCCCCATACCACTGATTTTGTGGTGGTGAAGACCTGGTTGCAGAGGTTTGGTGTGGGTGACTGAGACACCATAGCCCAGAAATGGATTGTTCAAAGGTTTCCTGTGACTTAGAGGGTTTCTCCAGCAAAATTCAAATGCAAAATCGTAGATATCAGTAATACCTCTGCTTATCACTCAGAAACGTTATTAATGAGATCATTTTTCTGAACAGGTCCTGCAGTTTCTGCAGTCTCAGATTTCATTTGGTTTCCTTGATGGGCATGAGCTACAGCTATGGTCAGTGTTTATTTTCATTTAGTTTTACTTGTGGCACTCCCAAGTAGCCCATGGTTAGATTGGTCCAGTTAATCAACCCTCCTTCTCACTGGCTTCCCCTTTCATTTATTTGTCTGCTCTTGCATCACAGAAACACTTCCATCAATTCCTCTTGCATAGTTACTGAGGCAGAACTGCCTAGTTATGCCCCCAGCAGAAACTCAGAATCACAGTAAGGTTGGAAGGGACCACAGTGGGTCATATGGTCCAACCTTCCTGCTTAAGCAGGGCCATCCTAAAGCACATTGCACAGGGTTTTGTCCAGGTGGTTCTGGAATATCTCTGCTGATGGAGACTCCACCACCTCTCTGGACAATCTCTTCCAGTGAGGAACTCAAGTGATAAGAAAGAAGCACCATTCACACAAACCAAACCAAGCAGGGCAGGGCATCACCCAGAGATGCTTATGCTCAAGGTCTTTCAAACAGAGGACTGTGCTCCTAGGACACAACATCAGAAATAGACAGTGGCCCTACATGAACCAAGTACAAAGCTTCCTGCCTCTTAGCCCGGTTAGGGGTGTGTTGGTGCCAAGTCTTTCTGCAGTATCCGGGATGGACTGCTTAGCAGGAGATACAGTCAGTGCCTTCCCCACTCACAGCAGGCAGGAGAAGGTGTGCTTATTCATGAAAACCCTCCTGAAAAAGAGACTACAAAATTAAGCTGGAGTGTTTGGTTCCTGTTGGAACAGTTTCAGCTTGCAGTGGTGATGGTGCCCACTGTTGTGTCTAAAGGTTATTAGGCAGCAGTAAACCACTGATGTGGTGGGGGATGCAAACAGGCAAACCAGAGCAACTGGTACCTGGAGCTATTGAGGCTAATGGCAAGGGACACCTTTCATATGAATTGGCCAGGGCTGAACCGTAATGTAGGATGATGGTGTGATGGGCTTCACATTTGTTTTCCCAGTGTGGGCTGATTGATTCCTTTACTTGCACAAGAACTCTAGGGAGATTGTTGAGAGCTTTCACCCCATCTGTCTGTGAAGGGAATGAGTACCTGGTGTTACAGAGCAAAAAGGTATGATCTACTGACAGGGAATGGCTTTGCATGCAGAAAGGCACTTGAACAGCTGGGTACAAAGCGGAAAGTAAACATGAAGACCCTTGGCTAGGGCAGGACCCTACAGTTTTATACCCAATCTCATTACTTTCTTTTGATTAACACCAGTGAGAGAAAGAAGAGACTTTGTACGGATAGCAATGAGGCTGAAATTTCACCTCTGGTTAATAAGCCATTTGATCTTTGCTTTTGTGGTCTCTGGAATGCAATCTGACCTCCTCCAACTGAGGATGCCCCTTGGTTCTCCACATCCTGATGCATGTCTGCAGCCATCACCAGTGGCACATGAGGAAGTGACAGCAGGAATGTCACTCATCCATAGGCTCCCCAGCCTATTGAAGGGAATCTTATCATAGCTGAGGCAGACTAATGCAAAGGTCTAGATTGCTTTTTTGGGTCTGTAGGTCTTGTAGGTTTTGAGACTGCTGTGGCAGTGCATCACAGAGTCACAGGAGGAAGTCGTGTTGTTGTGTCTCAGTAGGAGCCACTGGGGTTGTGCTAGTGACTCTGTTCACAGAGAAGAGAGTGGTCATGTTGCCATTGAAGAAAAAAAGGACTGGGCGCAACCCTAAAGTGAAATTTTATGTTCTTAATATAAGGAAAAATCAAATTAAAAATAATTTTCATAGAAGAACTCTGTTCACATTGACTGCCTTTGTTCAGATCATCAGTACGTAATCATAGGGTAACCTCTTTTTTTGTGTCCTTGTTCATGTTAACACACAGAGACTTGCATGTTAACCACTGTTTTCACCACCACCAAATTTTAGAGGTCAGGGACCTCTAGAATTAAATTTATGAGCTATCATAGTGTGGCCTGAAGAACCAGCTCTTTTAGGGTAGTAGCTGAAAGACTCATTTCCTCTGTGGATGAGCCACAGAAATGGATGCATAACACACACTGACCAGTGGGTTATATTTTGGCACCTGTACTGGGCCGATGTAACCTAGTGGCCAGGGTGAAGCAATCTTAAAATGGCATCAAACATCCCATCAGTAAGACCTCATCACACTGTGGGCATCCTGTAAAGTACTTCTCTTGCCAATAAGAGTTAAACTTGGTGTTGGTTTGGGTATCCAGCTTTGTGTTGCAGCACATGTGTGAGCCATGTGTATGTCTATCATGTAGAAACGTCACCCTCTTGCTGAAGCTATCCACACCAAAATGTTTCTAATGTAAGTTTGAACAAATTAGTTTGACTGAGGGCACAGTTCAGAGCAGTTCCACACTAACCCATGTAACTAAAGTGCTGTTAGCACACTAGAATCTTTCCCACAGTTCTTGTTTGCACCATTCCCCCTGAAGGATGGATAAATTCTTCCACAGGTTGTATTGGACCAAGGCAAACTGCAGAGCCTTTGGATGAGGGACCGTGGCCCCACAGTGCCTCAGTCACACGTGTGGCAGAGAAGAAAAAGAAATGGTGGCAGGATTTTGCAATGGGCACTGACACCCTCGGATCACTGGTCCAGTAGCAGGGGTTCACACCTTCACACAGGCTTACTCCAAGGCCAGGCACACTGAAACCACACGGCTACCTCAGCCTACATTTAAGCTTGAATACTTGGAGTATTATTTCCTTTTTGAACTTTTTCCAGAGAAATAATTTTTTCAAATGTTATAAAAGTAGCTAAATAATTTTTTAAAGCCTGGAGGATATTCTTTTGCATCAGAATTTGAATTGGAAATGGCTGTTTTGGGGCCAATTTACCTTAAAAATTACTTTGCCCACAAGGAGCTAGTTGGCCTATGGCATTTCCATTAACGAGGGTCTTAAAACTAAACAAGCAAAATCTTAGTCCAAAGAAATTATAATATTGCTTATGCCAGGAAAACTATATCCATTCTTGAGTTTAAACAGCAGTTTAAACTGCTGAGGTTTAGTGGCAGAGAACTGCCCATACACTTATCCATGCTGTCACATATACCCTCAGATTATATGAAAACAGGGGGATAGCTTTTCTTGCACAAAACAGATTCTTGCCATGTCTGCAGGAAAGTATAAAGCCTGTGGACATAACTGTCAATCTTTTCCAAACTACAGTTACTCTAAAAGTTCTCCAATGCATATGAAGATTCATTTACAACCAGTTTAAGCCTTGTGGCAATTGATTTATTTTTCTTGCTTAGCTCTCACAGACCTTTCAGAAGAAGTCCTCAGACCCTCATTGGTCTGCAGACCACAGCTTGAAAACCACTATCTCTTAGTTTAAATAAGGTATTTTGGGGCCTTTTGGTCTTAATTTTCTTGCAGCTTGTGAGGTCTAATATACCTATGCAAAGTGTGAGTAAAATGCTGCCAGATGAGCATGGTGGTGTTCAGTCCTGGTGTTGGCTCTTGTTTGGACAGGCATGGAGGATGCCAGTGCAAAGCAGTGACAGATCAGGACCCAGCACTGTAAGTGCTCACCTCCATGAAGATTGTGAACAGCGCTACTCACAGCAGAGCTGGGGAACAACCCAATTTGCTGAACCATCAGTCTGGGGCTATTCCCTTAAAGCTAGACAGTGGCCCGGCACAAATGCTCATTGATAGCCCCTCACTGATCGGTGAGGATCAGGCTTTTAGACACCTTGTAGTGACAGGTGATTCTCTTGGGCTAAGGGACTCTACTCAAGGTTGGACTCCTGCTTTGTTATGCTACTTGCACCCCCTGTTCAGTCTCAGCATGCTTACACTTTCTGGTGTTTCATGTCTCCTACATGCAGCAACAATCTTTTCCCGTTTAAACAAAGCACGCTGGGAAGTGTTGAGTGTTTCAGTGCCTTTTCTTTCCTTTGATCTCACGTAAAGCTCCATGCAGAGGGCAACGTGATCTCCATCACTATCTCCTTTCATGCCTGATAATTAGCACAGGTCCATGGGCTGGATGCAATGCAATCCTTCCCTGTGCTAAGAGGGAAGAAGTAGAAGGGGTTAGAGTGATTGTTTGCTGTGTTGATGACTGTGGTGTTGCCATGGAAAAGCTGGAGACTTCAGGGGAGTTTGTGTTTTGTTGGGCAGGGAGCCAGCCTGCTCTGACTTATTACAAGTGTGTGAGTGAGTGAGCCATGCCGAACTTTATCCCTCTGTAGCAATTCCAAGGCAGGGAGAAAAAGAAAAGGACAGGACTGCTTTTACAAGGAGGAGTGCAGTGCACTTTGCTAAGGCTGATTGCGTTAAATACAGAAGATTAAAAAAAAAAAAAAAAAAAAAAAAAAAAAAAAACCAACAACCTTTGCTATTTTCCACTTTTTTCTTTTTTGGCAGAATGTGTCCACTCTCTTCTAAGGACTGAATTCAGAGCAGTGCAAATAATAAAATCTCAAATAATCCTCCTGGAAACTAACAGGGCCATTTAATTGGCTGTATCTGTACAGAAAGGAGCATTTAGAGTTCTGCTGAGTCTGAGTCCATTAAAGTCTGATCTGTTCCAGAAACAAAAGTGGAAGCAGACTATATTGTTTTCATTATCTATCCTGAATGAAGTGCAAAAAATAAATACATAGTGTAAACAGGGAAAAAAATGAATCAAGGCCCAGGTCCAGCAAAAAGCTATCTTCATACTGAACTTCCCGTACTCTGAGTAGCGCCATTATTCCCTGGGGGTGGAATGAATAGCGATGCATGCTTTCTACAAATCACTTTCTATGGATAGATCTCAAAGCAATTTACGAAAGCAGCCAGTTCCATTAGTCCCACATTAGAGAAGGAATAACTGTGGCCACACGGCTCATCCAGGAGACTAGACCCTGCCTGAATCCTTGGTTAGCCACTGCCTTCTCACCACACTCCCTCTGAGAATACAGAAACTAGATGTAGGGTTATTTTGAAGCATTAAAATAGCACTGCATAGTATAATTTGTTGTAACTGTGACTTTTCCCTGATAACCCTGGCTGCCATGTCATGTTCTTATGTTGTATTTAATTGAGATAGAGGCACATGCCTCTTCCAGAAATGTACTTGAGCAGGTGGGAAGTGACGGGATTTTGTTTTGGACTCTTTTTGCTTTCAGGGCTTCTGGATGTTTCAAAAAATCCATTTTCTATAGAAAAGAAATGTTGTGGGGGTAATTTTCTGATTTTCTGCTTTGAATAGTAATTTCCTACCTGTCCAGGGTTATAATAGACGAATCTAGGAGTCCTATTTTAACATACACTTCTTTGGGAAAGGTGTTCTAAATATTCAGCATAAAATGTCATCTCGCAAAGCGCTGATTTTTATAAGAACAGGCGAAAGCAAAATTACTTTCTATAGGATTTGGCCAGGGAACACACAGGAAAATCTTGGCTCTACATCAGTCAGTGACAAACTTCTGGTGCTTGAAGTCTTCCTGCGATCATAGTCAGGAGGTAGATCCTGTAAAACCCCTGGCAATGTGAGACTCTCATGAACTGTAGCCAACAGCATCATCACCTGTTTACTTCCAAAGGTAAAAAACTGCCTGGGTACCATCACAGTCTCTGATGTTAGGCTGGCTTGCAGTATTCCATGGTTGAGCTGGGAGCTCCTGCTCAGAAGCTGGGGACAGATGTTAACAATATGGGAGGTGACAGAAACTCCTTTTGATTTCACTGTGATCTAGGCAAGATCTAAAGATTAGGTCCAGGATCCAGCTATGGTTTGTCAGTGAAGCCATGGGCTCATTGCATTTAACAGGATTTGTCTTGGGAGATGATTTTCCAGTTACTTGGTGGCTGTGATGTCTCAAGAAGTTGCAACATGAAGTGCACTAACCTCGTGTTCCAAATACAGCAGGAAAAATCAATGAGTGTGAATAATTTGACTTCATGGATTTGTGACAGCTTACACCAGCAGAGGACTTACTCAGGGAGATGAAGAGTTGTTGCTTTAAAGCTAATCCTCTACTCAAAAGAGTTGTTTTTATCCTGCCTTTTTTCCCCCTCTTTGCTGTTACTTGTTTTTATGACACTACTGGTTCAGTACAGAAATTTGTGTCCTCTGCACAGAGTTGTAGTCGCTACGTGTTCAGGGACACTGCAGATTAATGAGATCTGCAACATCTTTAATCTTTTCTTGCAGCATGCTGTACTTGGGATGTAATGTGTGAGAAAGACCAAAAGTGAGGGATGTGAGAAATGTAGTCACACAGGAAACTGAAACTGCGTTGTCATTCATTCCTGTAGTACAAAAAACCCTTTCTGTAACCTCAGTTTCCTGATTCTTGTGTGGCTGGGGCCAGATTTGCCACTGGCGCAAACTGGTGCGGCACTACTGACATCAGCTGAGAACACACCGGTTTACTCCAGGAGACAATTTGTTCCAAGTCTTTTCAGCAACAAAACCAAGAGGACAACAGATGTAGATGAATCCAAAAGCAGTGACATCTTATGAAATGGACTGTTTTTCACAGTTTATGAAAGTAAAGGCTGGGCTCGTTTAATGACACCTGGACCCAGTTCTACCTCTGTGTTTCCAAAGGAAAAGCTACTATTGTAGACAGTGAAAGTATCCACAAAGTTGTTTATCATTTAGGGAGTCATCCTTAAACTGAACGATGTCTAAAAAATGCATGGTATTTTGTATGCTGCTTCACCTTAGGAACTACTGAAGTTTCCTTCTCTAAGGATCTTAACATTTCTCAGGTTTTCCTCCACTAGCCAGAGAGGAACTGGCTGGTATAAACTGCAGCAGCAGTTTTCTGGGGTCATGGATGCAATAGTGTCAGAGAAATGTGGGAAGTTGGCTTCCAGAGCTCCTGTTTTGTTTTTCTTCCCAAGGGAAAAATGGTTTTAATAGTTACGGAGTCAGACCCAGCTAAGGATATGTCCTACAGCAGGTCTAGCTATGTTAGCTTATACCATTTTCAGGCCCCCAGACATGTGTGTCAATGGTGTTTACATTCTTCTACAAGTATCAGGGAAGGAAAACTGGCAGAACTGGGGTGAGGTGGGGAGAAAAGGGAAGGAAACCTCTGCACACTCCTTCCTCTGGCCCCAGGGGATTTACTCTGTTTGCATTGGGCTTGTCTGAGCTTTGGGGCAGTGGGCAGAGGGGAAGTTGGAGTCAAGCTGTAAATTCACTTCAGACCTAACTGCATGCTTGTCCTGATGTCTTATTTTACTAGGCAGTGGTGTACAAAGCTTCCCTGCACACAGTGAAGCAGTCTCATTTGTCTTAGTGCTGTCTTCTTACTGAAGTCCTAACTTTTACCAGCTAGCAGCATTTCAGGCTAGGCAAGTGAGAAGAAAAGGCCATGGTTAGGCAGAGACTCATTAGAGGGACTAACCAAGGGTGCTGGCAATAGTGTGAACAGCCTGTGGAAATGAGGGATGAGGAAATACCCATGTTTCCCAGCGTCCCACTAATAGAGCTTTGCTGCTCCAAATGGCTACTACAAACTTCTGCAAGGGCTGTGAATTTGTATGGTGTTTCTTTACCCCTGTCTCAGCCAGGTAGAAGTTCTGTGGAGGCAGAATAGTTCATGCTACACATCAACACAGCTGCAGGAGGGCACCTTCCTGCTCCTGGCCAATTCATCAAGTTGAACAAGGCAGATTTTCTGCCTCCATGATATTACCTAAATCCCTCTAATGGGTAGGAGACAGTAAAGACAAGCTCACAAAGTGGGTATTCTGAAGTTTCTGGGTGCTTGAGAACTTTTTTGTGCTATCTGGAAGTGCTATTTCTTAGAGGTTGACCCACATGTAAACCAAAGCTCTTTAGATCTTGTCACATTCTTCACTCAGGGTGTTGCAGAAACTCTGCTGAAATTAGGGAGAACTACAACAATCTTACATTTCTTTATGCCATCTTAAAATAGGCCCTCTGCCCAAAAGAATAATCTTAAATTTAATCTAGAAAGGATTTTAGGATGTGCTGAAAATTCATCTCAGTTAGGATAGCTCACAGCCACATAGTGCAGGTGTACATGACACACACAGCTACATGTGAATGGGAGGGGAGAGGGGAAGGAGTAAAAAATCAGACCACTACAGTGCCCTGGGCCTCTTTGGCAAAATTGTAGAGGACTTGAAAGGAGTGATAGACTAGGTGGAAGCAGAATTAAAAATAATTGCATTATGCTGCTTTGGTTATAACGTGTCCCTTGTTCATAACTCCATCCGTGACTCAAGTGCCCTGCAGTAGTCTGGACATGTGACAGCTAATAAATTCATTTATTGCAAGAGCTGTTTGTTTCAAATTCAGAACTGAAAGTTCATCTGCAGGTGCAGCAGGGCTGTGCAGGGAAGCAAACACAGATTTACAGCTGTTGTGACTTACTCCACTCTGCTACAACAAATCATTTTGGTCAGGAAAGAGGTTTTGCTGTTGGCCAACCAAGATGTGGTCAGGAATTTGAAATGCTGCTTTGTTAGTTTAAAAGAATACATTGCCAGACATTTTAGGGTGGGCTCTTTTTTTTTGACATTTAGTGAAATCTGTCATAAATCAAAGACTGATTGAAACTGAACAGAATGTGCCTTGCTTTTCACTGTCATTTGCTATCTTCTTCCTTTGCCATTGTGCGAGTGAATCGAGATCAGGGTTTTAAAGCATTCAGCTCCAAAGGACAGTTATTACTTCCTCCTATGGTCCCGTTTAATTTTCTGAAAATGAGTCATTTTCTGCTAGAGTTTGGTGCAGGCTGAGCCTTTTCTCTGAGCTCCATTCTGCAAGACAAAAAAACATATTGCTTCACAGGCAAAGCAAGTCTGCACAATAGAAGACTTCCTTACAACTAGGCTCTGCCAAGTCTGCTCTTAGCCCTGCAAGGAGTCGTGTTACTCCTCAGCAAGGTCATACAGGCCTAAAATAATCACTGATGTTTATCTTTCCCAGAGGATATTAAGCACCCCCAAACATCAACTCAAGAACATCTATTAAAGAAAAAAAGGATTAAAATAGTTTGCACCTCAGCTATCAGTAGAAGAACATTATGGCTCTGCCTTTTTCCATTATTATTTTATGATCTCACATGTGAAGTGTTGAATTACACCAGCAGTGGGGGAGGAACAGTTTTGGGTTTTTTTTATATTGATGTTATACCTCCCTATTAGTAAATATATAGTATAGAAGCAGGCTGTGTGTTTTCCTCATCATTATAACACCGTGCCTTGGCTGTGTGCTGGTTTTCCACTACTTTTGTCAGAGAGAGAACCAGAAGATAGCTTAGTTAGGGCTGTGCTGTGGCTACTTTACAGCCTAGATACTTGCCTGAAGGTGCACTAGCTGAGCACTTCATGGATCTAGATCTTTGAAACACCCTTGAGAAGGAGCAAAGTGCTGTCAGCCTGTTTCCACAGACATAGAAGGAGGAGGCTTGGGAGGAGTGTGAACTGGCAGTCGATTCTGCTCTCTGCCCGGCGCCAGTGGCTGTCGCACCACAGCTCCATCACCTCGCTGCTGCCTTGTGTGCTCCCAAGTGGCCTGGAGCAGTTCCAGATGAGCAGAAGGGCTGCAGGATGAGCTGCTGATGAGGAAGGGAAGAGTGAGCTGGCCATGCCCTGAGTCAGGCTTCAAGGAAAGAAGCAGGGATTTCTGGATACACAGGATTTTTAAGCCTGTATCACTGAGGCTCCCAAATCACAGCAGTTTTAGCCCAATCAAGGGTGTCCAGCACTGCTGTTAATAATTTACACTTCAAAAAAGCAAATCTCCAAATGCTTTGCAGGCCATATTTTCCTGCCTCTCACACCTGCATCTTTGAACACCCATTTACTTCAGCCTTCCCTTCAACACTGTGTATTTGGCACATCCTCTCGTTCCTACATCCCCAAATTCACAAGCCTTCTCTGGCTAGTTGGGGAGCGAAAGACATTTTCTTGCTGCAGTGGTGTTCATGGGAAGATGTGCACGCAGGGGGATGCAAAAAGCTTCAGGCAAGTTCTTTGTGTTTTGACAGACTTTGCTGAAGGTTTTTGCTCTGACTTGAGGCAGACACGGTACTGGCAGATGCTGTGCAAGCTTCCCACGCAGCGCTGGCAGTGCCTCTCTGATCTGACCCACGACCACCACCCCTCCCTGTCCCCCCCCGTTCCTTCTCCCCTCCCAGCCCAGGCCAGTGTTTATCTTGAGCAGAGAGAACTCTGTGCCAGATTGCGTGGTGGTTTTCTGATGTGAACAGATGGGACTAGGGGGGCAGGCTACATCTGTTAGCTGAATTCTTCCACCTTCGCAATTGTTTGCAAATGGGTGAGAGCTCTGGGAGGCTGGGAAACTATGGGTTTGGGCTCAAAATGTTCTTTTCCTGTAACATGCTCAAAAGTGAACCTGTGCTGCATAATTAAAATTTGATGCTGACGAGGAAAACACCTGCTGGTGCAAACAGCTTGCCTCTTTCCCTGCAGAAGCACAGATTCTTTGCAGGAGTAGTGTAAATGCTTTCTTCAGTCCAGTTTGGAAAGGCCCAAGTGAAGAAACATCCCTCTGGATAGCATTCCACAGCTTCACAGCATCAGGGTGTCTTTTTGGGATTCAGCATTGATTTAATTCCTGTTTCAATTTCTCATTATGTTTATGTAACTGGTTTTCAGAAGGCCTCAGTTCTTATTTCCTTGTGAGTACTAGTCACAGACAGATGTAAACAGCAAAGGAAGGCTGAACCCCCTATGAAAAATGGGCAATAAATTCTTTGCATTTCAGGTTTTTACATACTTTAAGCATTTGCAGGTTGTTATCATCCATGTTTATTTCTCCCACTGATTTCTTGCCAGATTCTCCATACAGTGCATCAGTTTTCTTCAAAAATTATGCCACCTTATCTCCTAGGCACAATCTTCTCTTCATCCTGTACTTGCCAGGGCATGAACAGTCCCCATCTCTCTCATGCTATCTTCTCTCCAATATGGCATTGCCTTATGGGCCACCCAAAGTCTTAAGGGCTGGAGCTGCACACGCTGAGCTGTAGCAAACCCACTGCACACCAGCTGCAGGCAGGACACCTCTGTTATCTTGCTGTCAGATGGGAATGCCCTCTCAGACACCCAGCATCTCAGACACGCAGCATCAACCACTTGAAACCATGTTGTATGCCTGTGCTCAGTCCCCTCATGCTTGTTGCCTCCCGGCACAGCAATGCCAGGACTTGGAAGGCAGTTGTTGGTGTGTTGGGCTTACACACCGGTGGACTCATGCGCTCTGGTTGGAGATACTGTGCTATAGGACTGATTTCTCAGGAGGACAGAGGTACCTACTTCCTGTAAAAAAGAGCGTAAGCTGAGAGCTTGGATACCTTTGGTGCCCTGGTTGTACATGTTTACAGCACTGATCTGCTCTTCCTCTGTACTTTCATCTTCTCAGAATCTGCATTTGGACTCCACCTTGCTGAGCATATGTAAGCCAAGTATTTTCCACACAACAAGTTGCCTTTTTTGTGCATGAATTAAACATCAAATTCGTACAGCTTTTAACTGCAGGTTTCTTTCTATTTGCAACATACTGCTGTTTTCACTGTTTCTTGATGTTTCTCCAATTCTGTTAGCAGCTGGCGATTTCATTCCTGAACTGTTTATTTCTTCTTTTACATTATTTGTAAGTACTAAAAAAAATTCCACATTAATACACTGATTCATGCATTGCCTCACAAGGCAGAACTCATTATATTTACATGAGCATTAGCCTTTGGTTATGAACCTTCAGCCAGTTTTCAAACCACATCATAGTGGCCCTATTCTGGCATGCTGTATTATTTCTCCTTTAAGATTTTATCCATTGGTAATAGTGTGTGTTTTAAAATAAAAGGAAACACTCATTTTAGATCTGTGCTGCCTATTATTTGGGTTTCCTTTTCCCTCTAGATGTTTAGCAAATTATTATGTCTTGACATCGTTTTCATTATTTTACTGTGAAGAGTGGCTAGATATAAAAGATTACAATTACTATAATCACTCCAGGATCAAAAAGCAGTAGTATGCTTGCTTTTCTTTGGTCTTTCACTTCCTTCCTATTTTAAATTGACTTAAAAAAATAAGAAAAAAACTCAAGCAATTTAGTCAGTCCATTACCAAATTCCCTGAATGCTCTATGAAGCTGCTGAGCAGGGCAGTCAGTGCTGTGGTTGAGCCCAGTGTTAGGGAATTCTGAACAACTGCCTTTCATTCAAAGGCTTAACATTTGTGGCTTAATGTTGTCCGTGAGTGTTGTGGTAGCTAACTCTTTCAGGAAAACAGGAGTATCCGTATTTTAATCTTTCTGGTGATATGGATTCCAGTTTTGGCCCCATCACAATAATTACTTACTCTTCATATCTGAGTTAACCGTTATGTTTGTTCCTAGATCTGAAGGGGACTGAAGTGCAGAGGAAGGCAAGGTTATATTCTTGAGTTAAATGGTTTCACTAAGTGCCAACTGTGTCTTCAAAAACTCTGTTCCTAGTGAGTATCAAGAACCTTTCGCTGAGCTCGGTGCTGTTCCATGTGACCATATTGGACAGCAGTCACTTTTAGGAACTGTAGTGAGCAATGTCCTCCTAAATATGACACTGGTTGTTTAATTCTCCTATAAACCTTCACAAAATACCCAGGACAGCAAGAAGCAGAAACTATAATCAAAAACGTTTTTGTCTTCTCATTAGGAAAAAAACTATGGGCCCATAATTCACACAGCTGTGGCCAAATTCTTATGGGCTTTAGTCAACTCTTTCTAAAAACTGGCTGGTGAAAATCATTTTTGTGTTGTCCAAAGAGTCCAATAGGAGACATATGATGCTATAAATGACATTTTAGGTATAGTGCTGTTTTCTTGAGCACAGAAATGGTCTGTATCTGAGTTGGATGCAAAACATGCTTTGTTGGTGGTTACAGGCTTGGTTTTTCCTGTTGTTAGGGAGTTATTGTGGGGGTTTGAATGGTGACTTGGAAAATGGTCGTCCCTCCTTGTTTCTTAATCAGGCAGGTGCCAGTCTTATCATAAAACCTTGCAGAGGCTTTGGCTTAAATAGAGTTATCTTATTGTACATGCATCTATTGAGTCCTCCAGTGCCCTCCTCCAAAACATGTCTTAGATGTGTATAGCAGAGCTGATCTTACTGGATCCTGCTGTGGTCTGTGGAGGGAAATAAGAACACTGTGTTTGATCAGTGAACATTCGAAATAGGTCAGCAAATTTATACCTTAAAACTGCTTACTTTTTTTCATTGAATAAAATCAAAAACAGTTAAATTGCTCCTTCTTAGAGCTCTATAAATAGGTGAAATATGCCTTAGCCCACAGTGTTTGCCAGAGGAGAAGAAAGATAAATATGACCATTTAAGATACAGGTGAAAGCTTTCAGAGCACTTCTATGATGTAAGTCTAAGACGCCCTGGAGGCAGCCCTTGAGGGCTCCTGTATAGGGCATACTATCAAAGTTTCCGAGGTCTTCCCTGCCTAAGCTTGCCCCTTGGCTCAGCACCTGCCATCATGCATGGCCAGACAAGCTCTGTGTCTGCCAAAGGGTCAGAGGTGGTTGTGGGGTACGCATGGAGCTCTTTGCCCTATGATGGTGACCTCATGGATGGTGACCATAGCACATCCTGGAGCTATGGGTCTGAACTGCTGTTGGTTGTAGGGAGAGGAGGTCACTGTAGGGACTGATTTGCCTGGTGCAAGGATACATCTCCACCTTTTTCTCTGGCTACATGGTGTGTCTTTCTGGGATTTATCCCAGTGTCATGGTCTCAGGACTTGAATGTCCTCACATCCCGGTAACAACCCTAAAAGGACATTGAAGATATCACAAAAAGAGGTCTCCGGTGCAGCTCTTTCTGTAGATGACTATGCTGCTCAGCAGTGATGGTTTAGTAAAAAGAATTTGATCCCTATCAAATTTAATGCACGGAGCAGAAATTGAAGAAAAGGTCCCTTTATTTTTTATATGCAAAAAGCAGAGTTTGTTTAGAGCCTTTTGAACATCTCAGTGTTTTTTCCTTCTTTGCCAAGCTTTTAATGGTAGGAGAAAAGTATCACACTAGCGGTGTTGCCAGCTCAATGATTTTATCATGAGACAAAATGTTTTCTATTTTGCTTAAAACTCCAACTCCTGGAAACAATGGATTATGTGAATATCATTCAGCTCTAACTTGGAAAGGAAAGAAAATTTCTAGTTCTTTTGGTGTCAGAAAAATGATTGAAACACGACCTCAATTATATACTAAGAAATCCAAAACCATATTTGGAATTGATTACATTTTTATGTACATGTTTTGAAGTCAGTTGTGTGATTTTTCTGTTGAAGGGAGACATCTGACTCATGATTTTTGAATGCTTGGGGAGTGGTGCTATTACATTGGGGATACCACTGATGTTTCTAAATCTGTTGAATGATTTCTGGCACAATGCTTTAGCTCCTTAAAGCAATGTTTTTAATTGGTAAGACGTATAGGACAGATCCTGCTTTAAAGAAATATGGATTTCGTTTTTATTTTGGTTTTGCTGAGCAGTAGAAGCATTGAGCAGATCCCATACAAATCCCTAAAGATGAATTGTAATGCTTTTTGATGTGCACAGAGAGTACCTGAGTTGGCCACAACATAAACTTGACCGAAAGGTCTAATCCCATGTGTATTAAATTCTTTAAGGAATACTGAGCTCCTGGGTTTTTTCTACTTTCTAAGAAACCCCTTATGCACCTTTCAGAGCTAGAGCACTTCATAAAGACTGTCTAAATGCTCCTTTTGGGCAGCATAATTCACTGTCATGGGGAGGCAGCAGGGTAGGATGCACTGACTCACATGTACATAGCTTAGTTTTAACTGAGGCTGCGAGCCACACATTTCCCATTGGACCCCTGCCTCTAAAAGTCTGTGGCCAGCCCAAAGGAGGCTGTGAACATACAGTTCATGTGGGACTTCGACAGGATTGAGCATGTTGTGGTGGGTCAAGTGTCAGAAAGCAATACCAGCATTTGAGGGCAACAGTAACTATTCTATGTTAAGCAGTCAGTGTTCAGGTTCTGGGTTTAAACAAAGGCAGCTGATAGCAATAGAGGGCAAGGCTAATGAAGCTGCTCCCTCTGGTAACCTTGTAACACACAGTCAACACCTGGTAGAGGATGCCATTCACTTTGATGCCAGTGTTTGTCCAGAACACATGGGAGGTCTGGCGTTGCTGCTATGCATGCAAGGACTCCTAAAACATCTTCTGCCTTTTATTTATTGAGAGCATATTTTCATTTCAGCAACCGCCTGCAGAATTACCTGTAAGATAGGCCTAAAGAGCGTTTTTCTTGCTGAGTGCTCCACAGGCCTTTCAGATTTTTTGGGAGGAACCATGCATTTGCAAAAACACATCCTGGGTCCTTGCCAGTAATAATGTGAAGAATCACGCATGGACTGTAGCTGTTCCAAAGGCCTAGTGTTCTTTCCCCCAATGTAGTTGAAAGACACTGCCGGAGTCCAGGGGCCAAACGGTGTCCCTGATTACTTAATTTGTTGGGGTTATGTATATGATCCTGTAATTAAATGAGACTGCCAAGATTGGTGCTTGTTTTAACATTCATTGCACTGTTGGAAGGATTCTAGAGGGAGTTTCAACTATGTGTTCTCGTCTTATTCTTAAATAACATTTTTCTTTCCTTTTTATGTTTGTTGTTTTTGATCAAAATTATCAGAAGTTAATAAGAGGTACAAATTAGAAGCAAGACTGATTTATCCATGACTGTGCGATTTGGAATGTTTAAATTTTGTTATGTTGCTAATGGTTGAGATGCTGGTTGCTCAGTACACGTCAAAAGCAGGTCTGCTGAGATCTGCAGGAACTGAGTGCCTGAAGACAGTATGAGATGGATGACGGTCCCAGTGTGGTGTGAGGCACCTTTTCCTCCTCCACATGGGGATCAAAAGAGAGGTGTGAGAGGGGCCGAGGCAAGAAAGGCATCCCCTGCCCTCAGTCAGTGTAGGAGGCTCACAGGTCGAGAGACCATCTGGGTGTCTCCCATTCAGGCACCACCAGGGCCAGATTTACACTGACAAAAGTGTTTTACACTGTGGGAAAGCATCCCCTTGAAACACATCTAGTTGTTCTGTGGACTGTGAAGAAGTGAGTCCTGGCTGCCTTGAGTGGATTCACTGATGTCTACTAAGGAATAAATCATCTAAAGCACTTTTGTCTTAGTAGGATCATGAATACATTTCTGTTTATCTATTGTCAATAGCCATACAGTTATCTAAAATGTTTTCAGATTCTTTTTTTATCTCAGTGTTTGGTTAAAATTGGCCAACAAATGCAAGAATTAGGGATTAAGACTAGGCAGATGCAAGTATTCTTGACTAACTTCATCTCCTTCCATGACAAAATGACCCACTTAGTAGATGAAGGAAAGGCCGTGAATGTTGTCTACCTGGACTTTAGGAAAGCTTTTGACACCATTTCCCACAACATTTTCCTGGAGAAGCTGGCCCCTCATGGCTCAGAAGGGTGCAGTCTTCACTGGGTGAAAAACTGGCCGGACAGCTGAGCTCAGAGAATGGTGGTGAATGGAGTGGTGAACTGCAGCAAACTCCAGCTCATGGCTGGTCATGAGGTGGGGTTCCCCAGGGCTCAGTGTTTGGGCCAGGCCTGTTTAATATATTTATCAATGATCTGGATGATAGGATCAAGTGTACCCTCAGTCAGTTTGCAGAAAATACCAAGTTGGGCAGGAGTGTGTATCTGCTGGAGGACAGGAAGTCTCTGAAGAGGGGTCTGGACACGCTGGATCGATGGACAGAGCTCAGTTGTATGAGGCTCAACAAGATGAACTACTGGGCTCTGCACTTGGATCACAATAACCAAAGGCAGTGCTCCAGGCTTGGAGCAGAGTGGCTAGAAAGCTGCCTGGAGAAAAAGGCCCTGGAGTTTCTGGTCAAGAGGGCTGAACATGAGCCAGCAGTGTGCCCAGGTGGCCAAGAAGACCAGTGGCATCCTGGCCTGTATCAGCAATAGTGTGGCCAGCAGGACCAGGACAGTGATTGTCCCGCTGTACATGGCACTGGTGAGGTCTCGCCTCAAATGCTGTCTTCAGTTTTGTGTCTGTCACTACAAGAAAGACATCAAGGTGCTGGAGCATGTCCATAGAAGGACAGTAAAGCTGGTGAAGTGTCTGGAGCACAGGTCTGATGATTTGCAGCTGAGGGAGCTGGAGGTGTTTAGCCTGAGAAAAGGAAACTTGAGAGAGAACATTATTGCTTTCTACAACTATCTGAAAGGAGGTTGTACCTAGATGGGAGTTGGTCTCTTCTCCCAAATAACAAGGGATAGCACAAGAGGGAGCTACCTCAGATTGTGCCAGGGGAGGTTTAGATTGTACATTAGGAAAAATTTCTTCTCCGAAAGGATGGTCAAGCATTGAAACAGGTTGCCCAGGGAAGTAGTGGAGTGACTATCCCTGGAGATATGTGAAAGATATTTAGATGTGGCACTTAGGGATGTGATTTAGTGGTGGACTTGGCAGTGCTGAGCTAATAGTCGAATCAATGGTCTTAGAGGTTTTTTCCAACCTAAACAATTCTATGATTCTGTGATTCTCATATAAGAGCACATGGAGTAGGATCACATATACTTCTTTTCTTTAGAAAACCAAGCAAAACAAAAATACTACCCTAGTTAAAAGGAGGCCAAGGGAAACTACAATGGCAGTGTTAAGGAGAGCTTTGTGGAGGGTCTTTCTGGTTCCAGGGTGCATGAGGCCCTCATCCTTCCTCCACACACTGTAGTCCCACAGAGGACCAGCAGTGACTCAGCTCCTCTACCACTCACTGTGGCTGCTACCTGTGGTGAGTCTTTACCACCCACAGGCTTTTCTAAATTATATTTTTCTTCCTTAATATTTGGTATAATGGAGTACAGCAGATACTGTGGTATCGTGTCCTTTTTGAAATATGCCCAAGACATCTTAAACACCACATTCCATCAATGGAAACCACTAATACAGTTTTCATTCATTTAATAACCCAAAGTCACATTTTTACCTCATGTATCTTAAATAGTTCTTTAGCAAGCATGCTGCTTCCACATTAGTGTTGATGGCTGATACTGGTAGTAAAGCTTCTTTCATTTCAGTACCCAAGAAGGAAATTGTACATGTGTTTAGGAGTGCAGTTAGCCATATATTCTGTGATTTTGTAGGTATGAATAGAGTCAACAGTCCCTTCTTAAACTGCTGAATCTGAGCCAATATTTAAGAAGAAAAGCCATTGTAAAGGACTTAGTGCAGCAAAATTATGGTCTTCAGTTTGTAAGTGGGTGCCAGCATTAATGAATAGACGGTGTTGTCTTCACTGATTCCTGTCTTGAGAAAGATAGAAATTATTGAATAGAGATCCTACAACAGTCAGGTAGGTAGAGTAGGTTGGCATCCTGTCTAAAGCAGAACATCCCTTCTGCTACTAGTTTTAAGCATATATTTAAGACAGTTTTAAAGATTTTGCTGCTTAAGAATGGTTTTTGCTGCATCAGTGACTGGGTCCTTTAAGAGTCTGTCTTTTGTCTGAGGTGCATATTCAAAACTGTAAATGAGAAAATTCTTTCTGTTGCTACTGTTTTTTGGAGAGATTCTATTCCTACTCTGATATTTTTTCCTAATTAAGTGACAATTAGCAGCCTTAGAGTTTACTGTTTATTATTTTGTCTGCTTTTCCCCTTTGCTAAATAAATGATTCAAAGTTAAGCTTTATGGATCACACCTCTTTGTTTGCCATTGTTGATGGATTGTTTTCCACTCAGAATGGAAATGATTAAACCATATAAAAAGGATCATGCTTGCCGCTTATTCTCTGGCATCATATATGGAAAAATATTGCAGTTGGTTGAATTGTCTAGTTGAAATTAGCCTTTAAAGGAAAACAAAACAGAAGGGAATTGTGCAAGTTGGGTTCATTAGGGTTTTATCAGAACAAGGACTGAGTAGTGAAGAGGGAGAAAAGATGACGGAGTTCATGTTCCTGCAGATTAATTTATCAGTCTTTATGGGCACATGAAAAGAAAATTATGGCTACCTATAAAGGTCTAATTAGGGCATCTAGTGTAAATTCTCTGCAGCTAATCTGGTACAGTTCATAAAAAGCTGACAATAAAAACATAATGATGTGTTGCATTAAATGGGCAATCTTCAGCTAATGGGGCTAAATTAAAAAAGGTCTATTGGAAAAGTAGGCTCTTTATAGGCCTTAAATAGAGGATAACTCATTAAATACACAGCATGTTTTGCTGTTTAGTCCAACAGTGACTAATGTACTTTAGAGTGTATTCCTGGGAATGTTTCTGGTCTTGGGAGCAAGTCAACTTCCAGTAAAATTGGTGCAAGTCTCACCTTGAGCACTTGGAGAATACTGCCTTTTAATGCTTCTTCACAGTTCTGACCTTCATTATGTAGCCCAAGTCCTGCTGGTGAGCATTTCTTTGTGTAAACAATCAAAACTGGGACAACTTCTGTGACCCAGCCTTCATATCCAGGGCTGAAGAATAGACATTTGAGAACTTGGCAAAAGTGTGAGTTAAAAATCTCATGTAAAACCCCACTTCTCTCTGAAAGGAATAATTCATAATTACTGTAATTTGAGAGTGCTGAGAATACACTCTGAAAATTCATCTCTAGACAGACTCCAAATGTAAACGCAGTGAGAACAGAAAGGTAAATGAATTTATTCAAAACGATGTCAAAAAGAGAATTTTCCTCAAGCATTGCTGTGACTTCACCATTGTCTTTTTGTCTCATGACTGACTTTCCCTTCTCACTTGCACCAGACATAAGGTACTTGTCTTTGCTTTGTGGACTCTTTGGTCAGTCCCTACATTCTCCAGTTCTACTGTCACTAATTGATTTTTGTAGTTGCCCTCTTGGCCACTAATTGAATTGTCAAGAAAGTATTTTTGAAGTTTTGAGGAGGAATTTATCAAATATGCCAAATATCAAGTAAATTTTCTCTCTTATCTTCAAACTCTCTGTAAAACTGTAATGGACAGATGCTTAAACACAGTTCAACAACCATGAAGGAGCCAAGACACCTTTCCACTGGTAGTCTCCTTGTCAGGTGGTCTCCTCTGCTGTCCTTTGCTGCCAGTCCACCTTCGACAGAGAGGAACAATTTCTGGAAGGCTGCTGCTTTGTCATCAGCTTTCTTATAGCATAACATGAAAAATCATAAAAATACATGAAGAAAGGAAAGAAGTCATGAGGGTTGGAGATGCTTGCAGAGTAAGAACTGTGAGTTTTGGGGTCTTACCAAAATGCACTGCAGAAAGTTGGGCTCCTGTGAGCACTTCTTAGAAACGTCTTTGAGACAAGCAGCTCTGTTCCTATGTCCCTGAGCAAAACAGGAAGAACATGAAAAACTACAGAGGCCAAGCATGCCATAGAGGTGGTAGTTTCTTCCCCAAACCTTTCATTGCATACACAAATACAACGATCAGCTTGCTATGTGGTATAAAAATCTGTGTGAGTGTATTTAAGGGGACAAACAAAATGAAAAAGTAGCAGAGTTTTGTGCATAAATTATCCTTTTCTGTGTAAAAGAAACAGACTTAGCAATTATGTTTACCTCCACATCTTTGGAGGCCGTTTCAGCAGAGGTCTCTGCTTCCCTGGTGTGACTGCCAACTTAGAGAATTTTTAGGTTGCGGATGATTGGTCTAATTGGTTGTAAAATAAACTATTTCAAAGTACTGGCACTCCTCACATCTGCTGCTCTTGGCCTAGTGTGTTTGTGATGTATTTGCTGGTAGAGAAAAATGTTGCTGGATGTGTGTGCATTGGAAAGCTGCAAATTGTTTTTCCTTTCTTTTGTTTCTATTTATCTTGGTTTGCAAATATTAAGCAGACATAGTTCTCAATATGGACAAATGTGCTGCAAAATGCCACTCAGCTGAGGAGATCATAGCTGGTTTTCAATTATTGAAAGCATATGCAGAAGAATAAACTCACAGCTAATTTCAGAATGAAGGTTTGCAGCAGATGTGTAAGCCCTAGTAAGTAAAGGGCGTAAGCCCTAGTATTCTCTTACCTAAACAGAAATACTGATGTGTTTGAATACACATAGCAAAATCCCCAGAGACAAGAAGGGTTGTAGGCTGGCACAATCACCACATACAGGTTATACCTGCATATCTGAGAGTGCCTCTTAAATGCCACATAGCCCAATTCTTACAGTTACCCGTTGACAAGTGTGGAATTTCTTGTGTGTTTTGGTTGGTCTGAAGAGAAAATATGTCCCTACAGGTCATGGATGAGCATAGGCTCTGGGGACTTTGGTGAAAAGAGGATTCCCTCTCCCTCTGTGCATATCATCCTTTCTTTCTTTCTTTCTTTCTTTCTTTCTTTCTTTCTTTCTTTCTTTCTTTCTTTCTTTCTTTCTTTCTTTCTT
>JAWWEE010000001.1:38368233-38479265 GCA_035221455.1 Xenops minutus | reverse complement strand
TTTCTTTCTTTCTTTCTTTCTTTCTTTCTTTCTTTCTTTCTTTCTTTCTTTCTTTCTTTCTTTCTTTCTCTCTCTTTCTCTCTTTCTCTCTTGCTTTCCTTTTCTTTCTTTTCTTTCTTTTCTTTATTTCCTTTTCTTTTTCTTATTTCCTTTTCTTTCTGAGTCTTTTCTCATACAAGGCAGCTAAGAAGAAGGAAACACTGCTATTTTTAAAAAAAATAAGCTTAATATATTCCTAGAAGCCTGTAAATAGAGGGGAAAAAAAACAGAAAAGAGGGAAAGCAAGCAAGTTTTGACAGTAATAACAATGAGCCAGAGTAACATCATGAAAGGAACTAGCCTTGTCTTAGGAAATTAAAAAGACATGTGTGTAGCTGTTAAAAAGCCTGAGAAAAGTGTCTATGATTCTCAAGCAAGGCAGTCCTGCAGGAGGAAGTTTACAAGAGCTAGGAGTAGTAGTATCCGTGGCTTTAATCTGGTCTTGGAAATTATTAGTTCTAAGCATGCTGGAAGGAATTAAGCCAAACAAGGGGTTTCAGTTTAGAATCTGAGTCTTTGATGCTTTATGAAAGTAATTTGATTGCATCAAATGGGTCCCAGGGATAGGAACCTTAGTCCATAAATATCACCGATCCACATCATTAAAAAAAACTCAATCTGTGCTTTTTTTTCCTTTTTCTTTTTGCAGTGCTAATATTCTTTAGACATAAGAGGCCCACAGCTGAATCAGCAGGGAGATTGATTTCTCTCTCTCCCTTTAAAAGAGGGAAAAAAGGTCCCTTTGGGTCAGGGTTAAGGGCTTGGAAGGGGCCTAATGGGAAAGTTCATCTCACAGCTGCCAGCGGTATATAGTACCAGGCCCATGGATAACAACAGGATGTGGGTTTTGAGCACTGTCAGCTCCTTCATGATATATTTCTTTTTAATTTTCTCCTTTTAAAATAATACACCAGCAAAGAACATTCTTTATTATCATAACAAAATCTCTGCTCCAGTGACTCTGAGACATTCCTAATTGTTTTCAATCTGTCAGGAGCGCTTTCTGTTTGCATTTCTGCAACCACTCAAGAGATTGCTGTAAAGAAAACAAACAAAAAAAAATAGCTTGGGCTGACTGAGGGGTTGGGTAATGGGTTACAGCACTTTCACCTCGCTCAGCACCACTGAGCAGGAACCAAAAGCTGAATTGGTTGGTACTAACTCAAGTATCAGCTTTGCAACAGCCAATTTTGAACGCTTGTTAGCACTTCAAGTCACCAAATAGGCATAGTGACAGTCAGTGAGTTAAAAATAAACTCTGGTAATGGTGTAAGGCACAGGGAAAACACCCCATTCACCTAAGTACGGAGATGAAAAGTGAAGGGGAAGAGTGCATGCAGCTCTTCACACTGTCATCCTATGAATGACAAATAGCAGTGCATTTCCCACGGAGTAAAACACATCTGATCTAACTTTTCACAGTCTTTCGTAAAAAGTGATCTCATTAATGTAAGAGCAGAATGATTTCTGAGAACAGTCGTTTCCTGGCTAGTTGCTGTTGATCCTACAAGAGCCGGTGATGCAGAACAGCCTTATAAAACCATAGGTGCATCCTCAGCAGCGCATCGTACTGGTCTTGCTGTGTGACAGAGGGAGTGGTGGGAAGAGAGGGGCTACGGGGAATGTGATGCACAGGCAGACCAGGGCCCCCTGCAGATATTTGCTGGCAGAGCTGGGACACATGGGCCATGGGAGGAGCACTGAGGAATTTTCCCAGCGTCGTTCCCTGCATGTGTGGGTGTTGCCTCCCACCATGGAGCCAGCGTCCTGTTATGAGTCTCGGTATTACAGCATGAATGATGTGCCCCTACCCTGGAGGAAGTCACTGTGGTACCACAGGCTGTAGGAGAGAGGTCCTACCTGGAAAAGCTGTAGAACTAAGATGGGAGAAAGCTGCTCTGTACAGCAAGCGAGCTGGGTACTGAAGGCAGCATTCACATTGCCCACTAGAAATGCTCATGAATTGTCAAGCCTGTCCCTCTCCATTAGTGGTATAGGGACCAATGGTCTATCTGCAGACAGTCTGAATCTCTTCCTGAGCTTGGTTCATGATGGCAGTGGCCCATAGCCTTAAAGAAAACCTGAATTCAGACCTGGTAAACCTTGAAGACAACCAGAGAAAATAGAGGAGCTGTGGATCAAGTCCACTGAGTTCTATTCAGGATCTCCCAGGAAGAAGAAGACAGAACTGGGCACCAAGCTCCATAATCACAGCTCAGTGTTGTAACTGCACGTTCCACCAGAACCATCCTCCCATGGCTGTCCCTGGCCATCAGGGTTCCATATGTCAGTGCAGAAGGAGCTGAAGAAGAGTCAGGGCTGATTTTGCATGCACAAACACAAAAGCAGAGCCACCAGAACTGTCAGTTGATATGTTTGGAAGGAGCTCTTCACCCTGGCATTTGGGATGTCCTGAGCTTCTGTTGACTACCAGCACTGAGAAGTTCACACCAAAACTTAAGACCTCTGACCACCCCTGGAGAAAGGTCTGGGTGAAGAGGGGGTCAGTGCAGAGTACCCAGAGCCATGGGCTTGAGTCGGGCCTTTGTTATGAAGGACGGGAAGAAGGGCCTGGGTCAGAAAGGGCTTATCCTGCCAGTTTGGAAGTCACGGCTACTTTTGCTCTGCCAGACTTTCCACATATGCTTTAGGCACATCGTTCAGCTTTGTCTGGCTGGCTGAAAAACAGAAAGTGTTGCTTTACTCTGTCTCATCAGAGAGCTGTAAAAGATGGTCTATTCTGATTTTCAGGGTCTCTTATGGTTGCTCATGGAAGCAACTTTAAAAATTTCAGCTTAAAGCAAACTGTCTTTTAGGGCACCTACTTAGTCTCAGTTCTTGGGAAGAGCCCCCAGTCAGAAAAAAGCATGAGGTTCCTGTTCCCACTGCTGCACAGAGGTGGCTGAGAAGTCTTGTAGTGGGACAGAGTTTCCCACCTGTTTTGCACCAGTGTAAGGAGTTCTGCTAAACGCAAGGCATCGGTTGGGTCCATGCTTTTCCACAGGAAGCACTGGACACAGAGATAAGCTCGTCCAAGTTAACTCCAAGATAACAGCAAATCTCTAACAACTAGGAATGTGAAGCATGGCAGCCGCAGTAGCCACGGGGTATGTGGGGGCTTTGTAACATTTTTTATGAAGAAACAAAATTGCTTTCCCTCTCACCTTCCTGAGAAGGGGGAGTCAGATCCCTGGTTAGCCTGACTTGTCAGGAGTGTTGTTGCTACTACTCCTTGTCCTCCCTGCGCCCTTTGGCTGCCTTTGCTCTCTGCAGCAGCGTACAGAGACACACAGTATGGCTGTGGGCAGAGGAGAAGCAAACAGAAACAAAATGAGCTTCAGAACAAAACAGAAAGCATGTTCTCATGCAAACCTCATTAATAATGGAGAGCAAGTGAAGAGAAATGGCAAAAATAAATTTCTTGTTGGAAAGAGAGAACATACTGCACCACTGCAAAGAGGGAATGTGAAAGGTGAAGCCTTTCAGAGTTTACATCACTCACTCATGAAACAAAATTCAGGTTATTTCACAGTTACTTCAAGATTTAGCCAGGCAGTGGGATCACAAGCATACATCACTTATAGATAAACAAAGAGTTTTTATATTGAGATTTTTACTATCTCAGTTTCTTTCTTTTTTTTTTTTTTTTAAATGCTAAAATGATAATTTCTCTGGTTAAGCAAATATGGCCCATATAGCTCTGCTCAGCAAATGTGTGACTCTTGGAAATGTACTGCCAGCAGGGGCTGTGGCTTAGCAAGTCCTTCATTATTCAGAACTATTGGGCTACTCTCTGGCTTGGTGGCCCAGATAGATGTTGAAAAGATGCAGGTAGTTTTAAGCAGACAGTACCTGCTAATCTGCCCATAAGCCTTTGCCATAGTGCGACATAAAGTCCTCCTAAAATTGCAGTCCACGCGTTCTTTCTCTTTTATGCTGGTCATTAATCTCAGAAATGCATACGAAATTGATTTCCTTTTCATGACATTGTTTTCAAATGACTCTTCTGTTTTCTTCTGCTTGTTTTTTGGCAATCTCAGTGGCTTGGGAGCTACAAGGAAGATAATTCAGAGCTTCTCCAAATGTTTCAGTGCCGAAGTCGTCAGTGCTTGCTCCCTCCCATGTTTTATTGGTTGTGGATGTTGCAAGGAAGTTGCAAAGAGTGGGGACATCAGGGTGGTAAAATTCAATGCAAGAATGTAGTAATCAGAAGCAATTAGATCTTTTTGAGCTTACAGATCCTTTGGAACTTACAGAAGTAGAACCAGGATCAGAACTTGAATGCTAAATCTGGTACTTATTTGGGGTGTTGGGTTTTTTTAACTGCAAAGTCCTAAAAGAGAAAACAGAAGAGTCACTTGCTTTAATATGTGCTGCACTTCTGAACAACAAAATTCCCAAACAGCAAAACTCTCACAACAGCTCTCCCCTCGCCTGCAAACAGCAAGCTTCCATGCAGGGAGGGGGAAAAATGCAGCCACATTCCTTTCGCACTCCCACTCGCCTCTGAGGTTCTTCCACTTCCTTCCTATGGCTTTTTTTAGAACTGTAGTGTTTTTCTCACGTCCGGCAACAAAGGATGTTTTGTGCTGCTCCTGAGGTTGTTGGTTTCTTTTTTTTTTTTCTTTTTTTTCTCCCCTCCCCCCCCCCCCTTCAGATACAGCTATCAAGTTTGAAAATATCACTCTTGTTTGTGTGGAAGTACATTTTTTTTTCTCTCTGATACCTTACAAGTTTGATCAATTGCTGAGGATTTGCTTAGTAGGTTAAATTCTCCCACCAGAGTCAACATTTTTATCTTCCCTCTTATTTACTTGTGAAAACCACCATACTGCAACCCTAAAGCTAGAATGATATTGGGGAGATTGCAGAGATTTTGGTGCCCTGTTAATGAATAAAAAATTGAATCACTCCAGAATTACCATGGTGCAAGTGAGAGGAAAGCATGGTGCATAAATTGGTTCAGAAAATGCATAGCTCATAAACCTCACAAAACTCTTGTGATGTTCCCAGTAAAAAATCCACTGAGGAGACAAGGAGGAATACATCAAGAATAGAATTACAGTTTCCAAACTCTAGAGTCAGCTCTCCCATTTTACAATAGTGTAACATCATGAAATAAGAGTGGAGATATGCATTCAGGATTAAATCTTTGGAGTTTGATATATTCTTGTCCCCAGTCACTATAGCTGGGTCTTTGTCACAGTGATAAATTGACCGTGGTCACACACATTGGCATTACTCACTTTGAGAAGTAAAACCCCAAACATCAGTCATTGCTGTGTCAGGGACCCTGGATATTGGATATTCAGGCATTCAGTGTTTCCAATTTATTATAATTTGTAGGCAACTAGACAAGGTGGCAGGAAAGCCCACGGACAGTCTGGAATTATATCATAAATCCCAAAAAGCTTTAACATAATCTTTAAGACTACCTTCAGCTCCTCAGATAGGGAACATGAATGATACAGTGAGCCTGATTTTGACCTTTTGCTCAGCATTGCTGCACAGGTATTATTACACTGTTGGCTTTGGCTTCTGCAGGGGTTGGTGTGTAAGTGTCTTGAAAAGAAATTACTCAGCTCAGTGAAAAAATGTAAGGACTGCTATCTCAGTGCCTGCTTTATCTCGATTGTCAGGGTCAAGCAAAGAGAAAATGAGAGGCCATGAGTCTCCACTTTCTGGTGTGGAAATCCCTCCTGGGTTGTGCAGGTGGGGATCAAGTGAGGTACCACACACTGTCACTGCAGACATCCTTTGTACTGCACATAACTCAAGAAATATGCCTACCCATCTTACTTGCTGGGTGTTTTTTTCTACATTTCAGAGAAGTACCAGTATCAGCCCTCCAAAACAGCCAGCAAAATCCAGGAGCCTGCTGGATCTCTTCCAAAATGAGCCCTAACTAAGAAAACTATTTGATTGCTACTTTTGTGGCATGTCTGGCTTCCTATCCCTGCTGCCAGATTCCTCAAAGAGGAAGGAGGAACTTTCTGCCATTATATTGCCAAAGCCTTGCAAGAGCCTTGGAGCCTGCTCTGGTGGGTGTGAGCCGACGGGTGTGCTCTGGGGAATCATACTGTCACACACACAAACAGGGGGTGCCTGGGCAGGCCACAGACATCCCTGTGACTTCCTGATAGCTCAGCTATGGTTTTGTTGCCTGTCTTTTCCTCTAACACTAGGCTGAGCAGAGGGAGAAATGTTAGATCTGAGAGACTTTAGTTGCCCTTGAGTACCACCCTCGCTCGGAAAGTATAGTTCTCGGAATTTGTGCTGTAGTGCCATCCATCCCACCTTTTCTTCTAGATTATTTCTCCCCAGCCTCCCAAGCCACAGGCGTCCCAGGAGCCCAGGGCTTAGATAGACTCATGGAGGCTGCTTCACATTAAGATGCCAGGCAGTTAACTGGGATGCCAAAGGCGTGTTTGCTTGTTTTATCTGCTGGTTTGGATAAGGGCTGTGATTGCAACAAAGCCAAACACCCAGGGTGGTAATAGCTCAGACACATCTGTTTATCAAAAGTCAGTCTGTATTCCATCAGGTTTGGCTAACATGAGCTAGCAAATCTGATTTAACCTGAGCCTTTTCCTTGAGGTAGGCACAACCACTTGCAGCTGTTTCTAGAAAGGCATTTTAAGCTCAGTGGCTGGGTGAGGATACCATCAGCTGAAAGGTGGTGTCAGATGGATGTCCATGGCAATACCTGACTGGCACTATTAAACCTTGCCATCAGAAGCTAGTTTTGTCACTATAGTGGGACATGCCATAACAGCCCTATGAAAAGACCTGGCCAGCTTTTCTGTGACCCAAAATGATCCCCAAGGCATCAGCTGATGGATTCTTACTCAGCAAGCACCATGGCTTATGCCAGCCCCATGCCTCAGTGGGAGGAGGTGGTACCCCGTGGCCATAGCCAGTGTGCAGCAGTGCAGCAAGGTCAGTGCTTATCCAGAGAGAGAAACAGCATTGTCAGTGTAGCTGGAGAAAGCAGCCTGATAGTTGATGGTCAACTCACTTTGCAAGTCAAGATAAATTTTAAAAAAAAATTAGTAAAGCTTACTATTTTTTTACTTATACAGCCGAAATGACTTAACTACTTGCCCAAGTAGCACTTTCAACAAAAAGCAAAAGGGAGTGAGGTGCTCCTATGCAGCCCTGGCCATCACCATCGCAGCCTCCAGTCAGCCCAGGTCACAGTGGCAGCCTGGTCTTGCTGCCACTATCACCTTAAAGTTGCTGCCTTACATTTGTTTGGATCCTATTAGAAAAAAAACAATTTAAAACTTCTTCCCTAGAGGCAGTTGTGATTCTACTTCAGTAAAGACAAGCAGGTGTTGCTGTGACACCAGGTCACACCTGTGCTCCTTCCCTACCACTGGGATATTTCCTAGATCAGGAGGGTAATGTCTCCATGACCCTCAAGTAGAGTCTGGCACAAAGGGATGAAATGAACATACTTTGCCTCTTCCAGAAAATGCGATTTATGAGCAGGAAGGATCCACCTTTCAAGGTGGGCAAGCGCTGTGGGAGAGAGCTCCAGCTCACCCAGCCAAGGGCTCCAGCACTCCATCCTGGTCCTAGCACTGCAGGGAAAGGGAGGGTGAAATTGTGTGAGACTTGGCAAATCTTCATGACGCCCCGGAGGAACTGTACTTGGGAGAGAAACACAGCCTCTAGTTCTAGTCTACAAATCCCAAACAACCTCTGGATAAATTTCAGCTGAAAACTGGCTCTTTCATGCCTGCGATAACTGCACTTGACAGCCAAACAGAGACCCTTTCATATTTAAAAATAGAAAAAGCAATTAATTATTGGAGTCAATATAAGCTGAGAGCTGGCGCAGTAGCAGAGCAAAGTCTGTAGTGATCTGACTGCAGCAGAGGCCATAGTGGCTTTACAGCTTCTGTGCCATGAGCCCAAGGGGACATTCTGGCTTTTTGGATGCAAAACTGCTCAAACACAGGCACAAAACAGATTGATGCCCCACAGTGGCAGGGTTGGTAGGCAGCAAAAAGGGAAGGCAGCCTCTGAACCCTGCAAAGAGATTAAAGGAGTCAGTGCTACTTTGTCAAATGCAACCTATCTCAGCATTTGGGCATACTCAGGATGAAATGCTCCCCTGTCTCGTTTACTGTTCTCCAGTGGCTGTATGGAGTACCAGTGGGTCAGAGGCAAGCCTTGGAGGTTAGTGGGTAAGCCCTGAGAGCCAGAGCCACTTATTTCTCATTCCCACAGCTGGATAGTCTGGTTTGGTGTGGGCTGAAGCATTGCACACCAAAGCCAGGCTTAACTTTTTCTGTCTCAGTGTTTACCTGAGACAGATTACGATGTGAGATGGCAATGGGACTTAGGGACTCCTGGCTTGGTTGCCAGAGATTCAGTAGCATTTGATCTTCCATTGACTCTGAGTCCTTTGGACATCAGTGAAAGTTCCAGAAGGGAACTTGCCTTATCCTCCAGAAAAATCCTGCTTTTTCTTTTTACTGTAAAGCCCCGTTCTTGCTACTTGCTATCTACAAGCTGTCCTCCTGGATTAGCAACTTAATGAGGTAATGGAAGCCTTAGACACTTCATTTTCTGTTGTAAGACACTTGCACATGACTGAGGTTGCTGATGTTTGCTGAGCCTAAACCAAGTGCAGAAATGCAAGGAGAAGCAGGTCCTGAGCTGCAGGAGACTGCATGTAGGAAACTGAGGTGGTGCTCTGATGTGAGCTGAGGAGAGACCTTTGAAGTGGAGTATTTGGGCAGCTGCCTGGGCCAAAAGCAAAAACTTCACAGGACTTCCACTTTGCTAATGATAATGAAAGGAGTTCCTGGAATGACTTGCTTGTCTTGACAGCAGCACAGTTTGGTTGAAATATGTACAAATTAAAATTAAAAACAAAACAAAACAAAACAAAACAAAAAAACAACAAAAAAAAAAATAAAAGCAGAACTTGTAAGAGAGGAACTTGTAAGAGAATAGACCATACATTCTCACAGCCTCCTTTCCCTGTCCAAATTGATAATTCCCAGCAAAGCCAGGATGCAAGCACACAGTGACGGCTCTTTTAACATGATCAAAGGAATAATTATATGCAGTGGAATTCTCTGAACACAAAAATTGCGTGTGATCCTCCTGGTGTGAGGAATTGGCTGTGTGTCTGCAGAAAGCTCCCATTTGCTGCGCAGATAGGCAGCCTCAGCCGGCTGCTGCGGTGCTCTTCCTCAGCTGCCTTCCATTGTGCAAACCCACTCGTTGCTTCTGGGCTGGCCGAGTGGCAGGGGGATGTGGAGATCCTTTGTTTCTCTGTGTGTTTAGGGGATGAAGGGAGTATTTTCCTAAAAATCAACCACTGCTTACTTATTTTATCCTGGAATGGAAACTTTATTTATAGAAGCAACAATAGCAATAGGCACCTGGGTCCTAGCAACAGCAAAGTGAACTCTGTAGTTTCTGATGGGAAGTATTGCAAGGTGCTGCACTTCAGCAGCAGATTTTGTTTGTGGTTTCCCACTCTGCATCTGTCCCATCTCTCTAGGAGCTGCAGATCAGAAAGCCAGCCTTTTCTTTGTCCACTGAACTGAGTTTTTTTCTCCCCCTCATCAGTCAGCATAGCATGATGCATCCAGGGTAGGGCACTGCAAAGCTCAGCAGGCTATAGGCCAGGAGCTGTGTCAGGTTGTGTGGACACAGGGGCGTAGGAACTGTCCTAGGGGTGCAAAAGGTTTCTCTGGTAGCTTGAAGTTAATGTGTCAGCTCCAGGCCACCAGTGTTTGAGCAGTATGGGCTGTATTGAAAGTCACCTAGTCCTTTGACTCCAGTGCTTTTCTGCTACATCCCTGGCTGTTATCCAAGCTCAGAGTGTCCACCCTGCAGGATTACTGGTGAGGGATCCAGACACTGGGATCCAGTCTGCCTGCATCTGCTCTCCCCAGACTACACAAACTCCGTAGGAAATCCCTGAAGCTGCTCACACTCACTCCAGCAATAGAGCTCACCTGAAACTCCTGCTGGAGCGCATGCTTGTGAGGCAACAGTGCCTATGGTAGTCCAGTCTGCATTTCATTTTGTACGTGTGTCCTGTCTCCTACAGACTGCTGCTAGCATGTCTCTTTTCATTCAGGCTCTTAGGATGAGCATCTGGAACTGAGATTGCCCATGTAATTGATGCCTTATGTAGTGATGTGAAGTTTTGGAGTGACCTTGAACTCAAACAAATCACCTTCTACACCTTGCTAAATGGAGTTACACTTTGTCAACTATATATAGTTGGCCCTATCTATTAATTTTATCTTCTTTTCATTCAGTCATTCCTTAAACTAGCCACCAAATCAGACAGGTACTGTTAAGATGCTGCTGATTGCTTTTTGGTCTACACTGTATCATCTTCATCATTTTTTCATATCTCTTCCCACATGCAACTGGAGATTATCTAAGTTGTTTTTGTTAATAGGAGACAGATGGGAATTGGGTGTCAGGTTGTGATTCTGAAGCGTAGGAGCTTTGTAGCCTTTTAAAAATGCATGGTATTAAAGATCATTTAAAACTGAATTAGTTTCTGGCATTTGACAATTAGTGAGGTAAAATAGATGCTCAATAGAGAGGCCAGAAGAACATAATTCTTTAGTCTGAGTAGTCACCTCTGGACCCCAGGCTGACATATTCACATCTGGTACAAAAAGACATACTCTTGAATACTCTAAATCTCCCACATTAGCTCTGGCATTGCACAGCGCTCAGTCCAGTGGGCTGCATTACCTTTCTCAGTCAGGTGACACATAGCACAGGAACAATATGGAAGGAGAAATACTGGGAGCACTGGTATACCTAGAACTTTGCACATTAGACACATCAGATTGTGTGGGGTTTACTTTTCCTGGGTGTGTCAGTTGAGCCTTCAAAACCAAAAGTAAGAGGTGTTTCTTAGAGCATACACAATTGCACAGTGAGCAGCAGGACTTTTACACACAGCTGAAGAACAACTATACTGGGTCTGAAAGGGGTATGTCAAGCCCAGGATCCTGACCTAGTTTTGGCCAGGAGTGGAGGGAAAACATGAAAACAGATGAACATGGCATAGTCCTTTTCCCAATGCAATCATAGGGCTTGAGTTCTTCAGTTAGAGACAGAATCTTTGTGTTTATCTTTGCATTAGTAATTCCAGTGCACTTTCTTTCCCTCTTCAAGTTTGTATAATGTCTCTTTTAACTTCTAGCCTCAGCAACAACTGGTGGCAATGATCTCCACTGTTTAATTTGCACTGGACGGTAGTGTGCTTACTTTAGTTTGCTAGAAACCCGATGCTTTCTTATTGCATTTAATGTCCTTTCTTGGAGAAAAAAAAATAACAGGAGGGATGAGAAGCTCCAAACTCACCAGATTTCAGGGGTTCTGGTATGAGGTGTATGCAACTGGCTCACGCTTCACCTCATACAATCACTGTGTGGGTCAGCCTCCTGCCCTGATGCTTTCTGGTGAACTGTGACCTTCTCCCCAGCAGCATCCAGCAGGACAAGCCCCTGTGCAGGTCTGCTTGTTGCAGCTCAGCAGGTGAATGAGCAGCAACTCCAGCTCCCATTTTGCTAAATCATGTCTTTTATTGTTTCTAGCTTAAAGTTAAGTTGATATTGTCTGGGGGCTTTTTCATATGCAATCATTTGCGCTCAGTCATCTATCCCAAACCCCAGCAAAAGGCAGCAAAATGGGATGCTCAAGAAGTGCCCTAGCTTGGGTCAACTGAAACAGAAAGATACTGCAGATCTGAAGTAGCTGTTTTTCACATGCCCTCCAGGTACCTTAAAAGTACAGATATCTTAATGTGGCCATGTGGGGAGGTGCAGCAGAAGCTCTGACAGCAACTGTCTACTTATTTACTTACAGAAAATAATTTATGTTCCTACGTTCTCTGTCAGGTCCCATTTTTTTCTTTCTTAATTTATACCTCTGGAGGAGCCTGATTTAAACCCCAAGCGAAGATTAAATACCACAAGTTATGCAGTACCTTGATGTGTCCCTACTTAAACTGCCCTCCTCCTTTGGGAAGGATGCACTTCACCCCCAGCTTTCATACCCCCAGGTGTCCAACCAATGATTTTAAACCATAAGAAAGATTTGGGGTTTTTTTGTATGGTACAAAAATGCCATCAGACTAATCTGACAATGTAGTCCTAATGTGGACACATCTGGCAAAGCCATACTGGCAGTGAAAAACCTCTTTCCACGAGCAAAACAGATTCAACCAATAGAAGTGTGGGTTTGTCACTGTAACTGGGCTGAGGGGAAAAATGGCTCAGAGCAGGACTGAAGCTCTTTTCTCCCACAGTCTGAGAAAGAGGGTGGATAGTGAGGTGGCAATGTTTGCTATTGATAGTAAGTTATTAATGATAGTAAAAATGGAAGTTGACTGCAAAGACTTGCAGAAGGCACTTACTTTAGTGAGGCAATAAAAGAGCAGATGAGATTAATTTAGATAAGCATGAAGTGTGCATGGGAAAAATTCCTACCTGTAGATGCCAGTTGATAGACTATGAGTTAGCTGTGTCTGTTCAGGAATTAGATCCCAGAGTTGTAATAGCTCTGTGAAAACAGCCGTTTGTTCCTTGATAGCAGCGCAAAACAAGTCAAACATCAGGAGTAATCAGGGAAAAAGGGGAAAACCAGAGCTATACAAATTTACTAGTTCTGCCTTCTCAGAAAGTGAGTATTGGAAATAAAAAGGCACCAAAGTAACAAGGATAATCCAAAGTATAGGACATTTTCTAGGTGTTGAGGACTGTCTTGTCCGAAAAGAGAGTAAGTGAGAGAATAGTACAGAAGTGCTGACAACCATGAGTGCCCTCCAGTGAGTTTGCTGGAAATTATTTGGGCTGTCGCTTTCAATACAAGACCTATGGAACATCCAATATGATGAGATGGTGTCAGGCTTTAGACAGACAGAATAATCAGTCACAGTTAAACTGCAGAACTCATCACCACATGATTCTGTGTTGCAAGGTAAAAAGCAATTAAACATATCTCAGGAATAAAAAAAAAATTGGCAGCCATGAAATGCAAAGAGCCCTGCTCTATCTCAGGAGTTCTCTAAGCTAGCCACAAACATCTGGCAGTTGGTGGAAAATACAAAGGAATTATTTAAATGTGTTTACCCCATTCCCATCCTTTTTCCTGTGTACTTGCTGTCAGTCCAAGATGGAGATGGGACATTGGGACAGAGTAACCTTTAGGCTGACCCATGGCAGGAATTTTTAAGGTTTGGATAACCCTTATTTATTTCACTTTTATTCAGATATAATGCTGAAATCATGAGATGAAGCAGTATTGTATTAAAGAATCAGAGTAAAAGTAAGATTCTCCTCAAGGAAAATAAATACTTCAAAAATTATTATATTAAAATAATTTTTTTATAAGCATCCAGTGAAAAATTGCAAATTAAGAAAGTAGTCATTTGAGCATTGGAAAAGCATAATGCAACTCTCCCTAATAATTTTCTGCTCCTGTCTGTCATCAGCCTCTTTCACATGCAGTCATAGCTTTCAGTCAGTTGCAAGCCATGTCTCACATTATGAAAATTCACATGATGCAAAAAACAATGAAAATGTGCTAATTAGGCTGACTTATTTTTTCCAGTTCCTGAGAATGGGGAAGAATCCTTCAACTCCACTTCTCACAAGTTAGCTGTCTCTCCCTATCCTGACCACTGCAGTCACTGAGGGCATTCTTCCTTGGATAGCTTTAGGAAAAGGCATAGGGTTGGCACACAGGGTGAGCAAACTTGCAGGCTGACCCTTTGTTGTGGTTATGTTCTTTCTAATACAGCTGTTTCTTCTCCAGCCCTAAAGTTTCCAGCTTAATGCCTGCAGTGTCAGGTTTTCTGAACACTATTAAGGTTTGTTGTACAACTCTTAGGCTTCACCCCAGAGTTAGCTGCATTTTGCTGCCGAGCAATGGATTGTCAAGTTTAGAAGTGAGCAACATCCAGAGTGCTTTCAGAAGAGGTACAGAAAGTAGATAATTAATTATTAAGAAGTAATTAGCAAAGAAAGTGGTTTTCGAAGTAGGGATTTAAAATTTCCCTGGAAGATTGGTATTCTTCCCTGTAAATGCTTGTAAAGAAATGAGGAGCTGCTGATAGTGCCAAACATGCAATTAAACACCGTTGTGTTCACCGTGGATTTGTGAGACATTTAAGGACAGCAGGAGGGGGCTGCACAGCTGATATCCCCCACTTGCACAAATAGCTGACTAAATGATCCAAGAAATCACCACGCCATCACTGCAATGGCTGGAAATGGAAAGTTAAGAAAGGAATTGCTCTGTGTTTCTCTTCTAGCCCGACCCTCTGGCCCAGAGGAGCTGGGGTGCTCCAGTGCTCATCAGAAAGGACTGGTGACACTTCCTAGAGGTGTATGTCCATCCCAGCTGCAGCTTCACATGCACAGGAGAGTGAGCGCCTTGGAGAAACACATCTCCCTGGGATACTAGATGGTTGCTTGGCCTTCTTCAGGGAGGAAGTGGCTTCCATTTAAGGAGCTGGAGAGGTTCTTGGCAGGGATTGCAGCAAAGCATCCCAAATGCTAGGTCCTGTTGGCAGAAAGGCCGGGGGCAGCTCAAGCTCATACTTTGGAAGCGCCGTCTTTTGTCAGCCTGAGATTTTCCAGAATTTCAAAGCAGAAAGAAAGAGAGGGGTGTGAGGAAGCTATTAAAGATATATAAAATAAACTTGAAGCAGGGAGGAAAGTGTGTTTCATTGAGGAAACGCACACTTTATTCAAGGGAAGGATTGGTGAACGCTTATTATTTTAACAAAGACTTTTTCTGTCGTGAACAAGAGAAGCAGATGTTTAAAAGACGGACAGGAAGCGGCTGTGACAAATGAAAGGATTTTTGATTGAATTCATGAGCTGTGTTTCCTGCCAGTAATTCATTCAGCTGTAGGCTAGATCAAAACATAATATTATGGTTTAATCAGCACGCTTTTTAACATGAAGCCAGAATATACAAGCTCTTGGTGCTGCAGGTAAAAAGCCATTAGTACAGTTGGCTCAGAAGCTTCTTTTTAATGCATTATTCATTCTTTTTCTTTTAAGCAAATATGTTGTCTATCAGCAAACACCTGAGAACTCCTAGAGAGCCGTGTTTTGGAGTTTGCACAAGCAGGTGTAGAAAGGGTAAAGCACTTTCAGGGCATGGCAGATGAAATAGGCTGCCTGAAAGTACAGTCCTACTTCTGTTGCAGTCTGAGAAAGCTCAGTTTCCTACCAACTGCAGGGACCATTAGATCAAGCTGGTTATGCTTGCAAAAAATAAGCCTGGCATAAGGATTTATTTTTTTCTCATCACAGTTATGAAAAAGCAGTGTGTGTGTATATGCATGTGCGTGAGCACATGTGTTAATTTTGATGTTTTCTGCTTCTCTTCCTTTCTCCTAATTAATTCTGTTTGTTTACAGCCTCAAGAAAAGCTTGTCACTAGAAATTTCCTTTTGAGTTTTCAGCCCAAGATTTCACAACCACAGAGCCATTGCAACATAGTGATAAACAAGCTGAGGGAGGCAACTCTGGAGAATTGAGTCTTCTCATTTTCACCATTTAGTTAAGTAAATAGTTACCAAATGTGCTGAGAGATAGAGAACTTTATCCCTAGCTGTAATGAGTATTAGCAAAGTCCTATCCAAAAACTCAGAGTAGGCACAGTAACTGTTTCAAACAGCTTATCCTTACACCACTCCTTGTCAGAAAGGGCTGTACTCCTGGGACACAGCACTGGGCTGTAGGCTGTAGGGGAGAAGGGAAAAGAGGGGTTTTAAAAGCTGCCTAAAGCTCAGGGTCACAGTCCTGGATTTGCGTTTCCCAGGCAAAATGCAGTACCTGGCTGAAGCTGAGAAACAGTAACCAGGATGCTCCCCATGCACAAATACCAGCTGCCCTCCTACGTCCTACCCTTGGCCAGGCTTTTGGAGGAGGGATGAGGATACTAAAGCAGCCTCTGCCAGTTTTCCTCCTCTGAAGGCTTGCAATCAGCATAACTTGGTTACTGTGTGGGTCAGGGTCTCATTCTGCACTGAGTGTCTCTTCTGCAGGCCTTGGCCCTTGGCTTAAGCACAGCATCCAAAGATATGCTGTGATTACTGGCCAGGCTTTCTCTACTGCATTTAGTCCATTGCAAAGCTTCTACAGGTGACCCTCTTACTACATCAGTGTAATTGGGGAAGCCTTGCAGTCATGATTTCCAGGGTACTCTGGGATAAGGCAGATAAAGGCTGCTTTCTGGAGGTTTGGATGAAATTATAGGGCACAGACTTCCCTTGCGGAAAAAAAAAAATACAGCTTTAGAGCAACCAAAACTTTTTAACAATACTTATGAAATTTAGCAAGTGGTTTTAGTGACAGCATAACAGGCATATCTTGAAATTTTTGAAATAACAGAAGTGGTTTCCTTTTTCACCGGGAAACAATTTTATTTTACTTTTTAATTTGTCTCAGCTTTTTAATAATAACAGAAAGAAATAAAAATCCTTCCAGGGAAAATAAATTCAATTTCAAAATTTCAATTTAAGTGGCATGTAGATTTTTCTCTTCAACCCAAGTGGAATAGATCAGTTCACTTCTTTGAGGAAGAAAAAGGGGCTTTGGGCCATCAAAACAAAACAAACAAAAATCGCCCACAAACTGTCCAAGGAGCAATAATATTAGAAATATTTGCCTAGTTCTGTTTATTTCAGTGTGCAGTACAGTTACTGATATGATGAAGCAGATGAGATGTGGAGGACCAGATCTCTCACTAATGCAGAGGAGACACATCACACATGTAACGATTTACACACTAGACCAAAGAATAAAGAAAGGGGAAGAATAGCCAAAGTATAAAGACAGGGGAACTAAATTTACCTTTCTTCTCTTCAGTAGCAGAAAACAGAAGAACTGCCTCATCTTTCAGTGCACAGCATGATCCCGCATCAGAGAATCTAAAGGTGTGGTGGGATCTGCTTCCAGCCAGCTGTTTGAAGCAACTCAGGTCACAGAATCATAGAATGATTTTGGTTGGAAGAGACCTTTAAGGGTCATATAGTTCCAAACTGTTGGCAGCAAGCAGGAACATCTTCCATTTGATCAGGTTGCTCATAGCCCTGTCCAACCTTGCCTTGAATGTTTCCAGGGGTGGGGCATCTACCACCTTTCTGGGCAACTCATGCCAGTGTTTCACTATCTTCATCATAAAAAAAATTCTTCCTTATATCTAGGGGTTTGAAAATAGTTTGAGTTTTCCAGTCTCCTAGCCGAGGCACAGCATGCACTAATCCTCTCTGTTGTGTAGCTGGGAAGGAGGATCCCCAGGTCCTTATGTTCCATAAAGCATCTTCACAGCCAGAATTGCACCCAGTAAGTGGTGACTCCTTGGCAAACAGTACAATTGTTAAATGTCAGCTACTGCTTACAGTTTAATTGCTTTTGAATTTTAGCAAGCAGCTCTTCATTCATAGCAAATTGGCATTTTGTACATTCAAGACTGTGCTATTAGCTGCACAATAGAGATGCTGGTTTTCTGTAAATATTGAGATTTGGTAATTATAGCCCGAGAGTTATTAACACTCCATGGCAGATAAATGCCTCAGCTGCTGAATCTGCTGTGGGCAAACCTCCTTCCGGAAGGAGCATCTTATCAAGTGAGTGGAGGGAGGCTCTAGCTGCCATACTCCATTAACACCATGTTAATGAGCCAAGAGCCCACGCACCACAATGAAAACATACCCTGAAGTGTAGCAGATGGGCTCAGAAGCCAAAGCCACACAATTGGAAAACCTAGAAAATGATAGCTAAATTCAATAGAAAACAAAAGCTGGGCAGCTTGGCCCTCCTTGTAGTAAATATCCTGGAGTAATAGACATTCCTGGATCTTACTTGTTGAAATTGTGGCCAAGCAGAACCTTCCATGGATTTCAGGAAGACTCAGGTCTCAGCTGGTTACAGGCAGTCTGTCAAAACCCATCCAGAAACCACTGCTGATTGCCTGAGCCCTGCACCAAAGTGTCCAGGGAAATCCTTCAGCAATGCTCACAGAGGACTTATGTTTCAGTCCTTCAGATAACTGCTGCTAACCCACAGCAAGGCTTCACACATCTTGTTACTAGGGATGATTAAAACAAAATAAATAAAATCAAGTAGACAAATGTGACTGAATCAGTGTGGGGTTAAGTACTAACATACTAATCATGTAAATGCTTAACAACTGCTTATTACTCATATGTGAACACTTGGCTACATACTAGTAAAAGTGCTTCATCATTCATAAGCTTGATGTCATAGCAGAAAAAGCCCTCACACTTTTCTGGGAGACAGTGGTACTTGTATATGGCTTTAAAGAATTTGTTCTTTTACAGACTAGTGTAAGTCTGTTTACCTTTCCACCAGTGCTACATCACTGTACCTCATTGTCATTAGTGAGGATGTATGTACATGAAACACAAAATTAAAATTAAGTAGCTTTTGGATGTATATCCCAGACAGAGCGAATGCATCCTTAAAGTCCTTTGATAAAGCTATGTGTAGTAACTACTGTTCTTCCACTGCTGGAGTTTTTAGGCAGCAGTAGGAATATCAATGTGAGCATTTTTTATGTCCGTGTGGTAAAATTTCCCTTATTGCCACTTATGAGTAGAGAATAATTTCAAATGGAGGAAGACAGCCTGTTTTCCAGGGAGTTTTATATGTTCAGGAACTTTTGGACAAAATTGCTTACCTAGCAGGTTTTGATATAATGGCTATTGGGAAAGTTGTTTTGGTCAAAAATGGCATTTCCAGTTATCCAGAGGGAAGCTATTTGTGTCTTCCATCCCTGCCCTAGTCTCTGTACCAGGTTGCCCAGGGAAGAGGCAACTGAAGCCCTGCAACTTCCACTGGACAGTGTTTGCAACATGGAGTTCAACTCCATGTGTGCCTGTTTGGAAAAAGAGCAAAAACCAGGGAGAAATAATACAAAAGGGTCTTATTAAAACCAGAGTAGGGAAGGAGTAAGGACTGCAGTGTACACCTGATCCTCCAAAGGGGCCTCCTGCTTAGGGTCGGTCTGGAAAGTGAGACACTCAGTGGAGCAGAACTTGGCCAGAGTTCGTGGTGCCAGGGCTGGTGAGGTGGGAACACAGCCTCAAACACATGCTTCCAGTTTCCAGTGGCCAAAAAGAGATTTTCGTTAAGAATGCAGATGCCTCTATTAAATATATTAAAGTGATAGTTAACTCTGTGATCTTCCACATCAGACCTGCAGAGAGCGAAGACTTTAAGGCAGCTTCACCATGCTGTTCTGATACAAGACTCTTATGAGGGCAATTTTTTCATTAGCCAAAACTTTCTCTCTCTCCCTCTGCTACAAACAGGGCTTGTCACCTGTTTCCCATCTGTTTTCATTGCAGAGGAGAAGTAATTGGTACATCTGGGCGCTATTGGAGAAATGGCTTGGCTGAAGCCATAATGTGGTAATTATAGACTGAACCGAGCCATGCCGATACATGGTAAATACATTTGCCTCTGAGTGATATTGTCACATGTCTGTTCAGATGGCTTTTTTGGGGGAAGAGGGAGGATACAGAGGGGCAGCGTGGAAAGCTGCCCACATCTGACCTATCCTGTGAATGTGTGGCAAGCCTCTAAGATGCAAAAACGCTGCCATCACAGCAGAAAAAACAACAGCATGACCCACTGTAAAATGGACCAGTGTCTTGTGTTCCAAGTCGTTTGTTTTCCTGGGGAATCAGTTATCCCCTGTATGACAACTTGCTTCTGGTGTTTTGTAACTGCAAGGAGGCACCAAACCAAAACAACTCATTTTCACTGTTTTGATGGTGCTTTCAGCTAAATAGCAACACAAGATAGCTGGTCCACCACTGAAGCCAGTAACCTAAAGCAAAGTGGGATGGCAGGCTCTGGCAGCAGCTTTGCACTGTCTAAAGGAGAGGGGAACCAAAAACCTCCAATGTTTCTGTCTCTGTGTGTGCTTTGAATGGAGCTTCTAGACACATCTCCATGAACTCCCAGCCCTCCTTCTCACATGTGACACTTTTAGTGCAAGAGAAAGTGTTGGAAGCCACAATGGTGTTTTCCATTGTTGGTGCATGTCACATCACAGAACCACTCATGGCTGAGGTTCTCAGGAATCTCTGGAGGTCACCTGGTCTAACCCTCCTGCTCAAGCAGGGTCACCTGGAGCTGGCTGCCCAGGACAATTTCCAGGGGAATGGACCATGTTCACTGTACTAAGCTGGTGGCATCTGCTTTGTGCCTTGGGGTTTGGGTACAGTTCCGCATAGGCCAGGTGGATGTTAAAGTTCAGAGGGTTTTGCCTTGACGAAAACACCGATGTAAGATGCTACTACAGTAACTGAGCCTGCCCCGTACAAAACTGGATGGGTAATGAAAGTTGGATCTTTGGTGGTTTCTTGGCATATCGTTGCTGTGCTGTGGGTTTAGAGAGGTGTAGGATTTCAGAATATAGGGGAAAGGTAAGCCTTCTGGAGTTGGATGTGTTTCTGGGGTAACTCTGGCCTCCAGCCTGCATCACTTGCATAGTTCAGTGTATAGCATTCACAGGTAGGCACCACCATGAAGGGACATTTCCCAAAGGGAGGCTCATCCTCTGCAGCCCATGGGGTGCCATAACCTGCAGTTTCTCCAAATACAAGAAACTTGGGTGCATATTTTGGAATAGTGTCAGTTTGTATTTATACTTGTCCCTGTTTTCATTTCTCACATGAAACTGTCATACCTCTGATCTGTAGTGAGTCATATATTATGAAAAATATCTAAATAGATGTGTATAAGTCTTTTCCCGTACATATGGAAGAATCCAGAATGGGAATGGGGAGAGCTTTAGTGATGACATGGGTGAAAGCAGCATTTGCAGAAGGCAGAAGACAGAGCGGAGCTGGGTGGCATTGGTGCCGGACCTCTGCAAGCTCCACACCAGTTGAATATCTAGCCAGAGACTAACATTTTTATTACTTTCTCTTACCTTTTTGTCTAATCAGGGAAAAATCACATCCTTTTGGGCTAGACTAAAATGGAGCAATCTGTTCATTTAGCTGCTGAGAAGGGAAATTAACTTTATTCTTATCCGTCTAGCTTATTAGCACAAATATTGCAGCTGCATTATCCTATCCCACATAAAACCCTGTACAGTAGAGCCTTTTAATTGTCTGGCTAATTGTTTGGCCTCGGAGCTGTCTATTTCCGATTGTCTAATTCTCATTAGAATGCCAGCTGACACTGAGTCCTCCAAAGCTCCCTTTAGCTGCTTTTAACCACTTCTGGACTAATTTGGTGGTGTTGAAAGCATGTACAGAAAGGCAACCAACAATAAGAAACACAGTGCAAATGTTTCTCTTCTCTAATGCATTCAACATTTTAAATCCTAGCCATAAAGGAGTTTTGATGCTGGTTTAAATGCATGTATCCCTACAGAGTCATGGCATTGTTGTTAGTGTTTAGACGTGTGTAAAATACGTGGACTGAAAACCTAGGCACAAATGCTTCAGTTCTTGTTCTGAAATACCTTCTGAAACCAATGGGTGTTTTTCACCCTATGAATAAGGAATAAATCAGGATGCCAGGGTGCAGGCCCCCAGTGAGAGAAAGGATTGGTCTGTATTACAGTGCTCTTTGTTAACTCTACATTACGCATTTCTGAGGACAGTCTACAAAACCTGAATGAGACAAATCTTGGGTTCACACTCTGAATTTACTGTCATATATTACCCCCATGTAGCCCTCTTTTCACTTTGTGGTACTTTAGCACCATAGTTAGAAAGTTTTCCTCTTGTCAGTTCTTTCAGTTGTCTTCTTTGAACAGCTCTCAGCAATCTAGTTAGTGCCATGAGCGTGGCCAAAGCTTGTTCCATGTTGCCATCAAACTGAATAAACACAAGCGGGAAAACTCAGTGGGGCAGGACTCCCTCAGAATCGTGTTCTCTAACACCTCACTGCCCTGAGAGAAGATGAGGTAAAAATGCGTTCTTGCCAGCTTTCAAGTGAAATTTGCAACCCCAAAACCTAAAGAGGAAGTAAAATGTGGCCAGCTACTGAAACTGGAATGTAGAGGTCTACTGTGGTTTATTGCCAGTTTTAGCACTAGATTACTTGATCAGAAACATGGGAGAAGAGTAGGAAAGGCAGCAGTGCTGCAGTGGTGGAAAGTGTGCTGACTTCCTGCAGATGGGGCACCTCTTGCCTGACTAGGGAGCCTTGGCCATTGGGAGCCAGTGCCCCAAGGCTGCCTTTTGCTGCATCCTAACAGTTTGTTGGGCAGAATGAAAGGTTCCAGGGAGCCTCAAAGCTTGGGGATCTGTCCACAGGCTTTCCAATGCAGTGACCAGGTGGGCAGAAATGAGGGAAGCCCCATCAGCCTCCCAGATACCCTTCAAGAGCAGGCACCACACCTCTGAGCTAGGACACCTGGGACGCCCAGGATGCAGATGACCCATTCCCAGCAGCCATGCAGTGCACTTTGGAAGCATTGCATTTGGCAGCTTTCAAAAGGAAATGCTGCAAGCTTCCTGCTCTGGAAAAATGTGGTCTTTGGGGAATTTCCTCTCAATCATTGGAGAAAAGGGATTGGAATGGTCACGTGTGGAGTTGATGAGACCCCTACATGTTGTTCCAGCCCATCCCAGGACTTGCCTTGTGTTTCTCTCCTGAACGTCTCGGCACTGCCATACCCCAAGCTGTGTTAGCTGCCTACTGCATCACTATCTGCAGCCAAAGCAGTTAATGATATTTCCTGCCAGCAAGGGCAGCTGAACATACACAGCTTCTATTTGTATCTTGTTCAAAAGATGTAGTAGCAAAATTTTCTATCAGCACTTTTTTCTTATGTGAAAGATAAAAGGGGAATAAAATTCCTGCCATCTGCAACTTGGGGGTGCCTGTTCCAAAAGCAGGTTCTGCAGGCCACAGCCAGAGTGATTGTGGTTCAAAGAGCAACACAAAGCTAAGGCAGCTCTTCCTCCCTTTCTGAGACAGACCATTTTCTACATTTTTCAATACAGTTCCACTGCCCTGATAGCCTTCATTTCCCAAGCATCCTTTTTTAAAAATACTCAAACTGCTTTTGCCATGGATTTCTCTTCCTCATTTTACTGCTTTCTAGAAAATCACAGTGTTCTTCCCTGACATCTTCTTCTGTTTCATAGAAGATGAGACCAATTTACTGGTGTCTCCTTCAGCTGTGAACACAGATGGAATTTATGACTTTTGGGGTTGTGTTTATAACTGTTTTAAAAGCACAGCAAATGTCATCTACAAAAATTCCCATTAGGCTGTTTCTTCCCCAGGCACCGCGGGCTTCACAACTACTGCAGCACACAAGGCAGGGATCCTCCACTTGGTGTGAATTCTTGCTTTTGTAGCTGTAGGCACCACCGTCCTTTGCTCAGGGATTTATCTGAATGTCACACTTCCTTGAACCGTACACTTCACGTGAGGCACGTGCGTTCCATCTAGAGGAACCACGCACACCACCATTCTTGCCTGTCTCACACAGGGGCAGGTTAAAATGGAAGCAAATGCCACATATTTGCTATTGTATGCACTTTCCAGGCTTGTGCCTGCATTTAGGCTTCTAATTGCCACCAGGTCTCAGAACCTTGTGAACTTTATTGGATTCATCTTTTGTAGATTTGTTTTTTATTGGCTATAACTCAGGTCTCTAGCCTGAATTCTTCAGATATCCACAAGTATCTGATTAATTTTTCCTTTTAGCCTAGGTTCCTAAGGAAACAAATCTCATCCAGTTGTGTTTCTTATCTGTAATAAGTTCTGGGCAATTTTTCAACCAAATTTGATAGCAGGTTAAAGGTCTGTAACACATAAGTTACTGCAGTTTCCATGAAAATTAGTCTGGTTAGAAGAAAGAGGGAGAAATTAAGCTGGCACTGGAGGAAAAGCAGCTGTCAGTCAGTTTTCAGTGGCATCAGCCAGCTGCCCAGCCAGTCATCAGGAACTGGCCACAGCAGTTAGTCCCACCAAATGGGCTGGCTGTGTTAGAGGGTATTGAGCAAACTGCTTTTTGGTGGTGGGATTTTGACGACACTGGGCACCATCCCTCAGAAAACTCGAGTTTACCAGATCCATTGCTCATGGAATGACTTTATTAAAGAGGAAGGCTAAACAAACATTTTCCTTCCTCCTGTTTGTGTGTCATTTCTTTTCAAGCCAATGCTTTTGAAAACAAGAGTCTAATGTTAGCACAGCTTCCCTAGAAGAGGTTTCCAAGACTTTCTGCTCCCAGCAGCTCTTACTGAAATTAATGGGAGCTGCTGGGGCTCAGTGCTTCCAAAAATAAAAACCCTTTGCCAGTGGTAAAGATGCAGATGTCTAAATTTAAGCTGTAGTTTTTGAGCATCTGGGATCTGGGGCCTAAATCCATGTCTGAGCACTTCAAAACAAGTGGCCTGATTCTTTATAGGTACTGAAAAGCCTTATTGAAATAAAGACTTATGGGCTGTACAGATCAGCCTATGTTTGGAAGTCAAGGGGTAGGTATAGGTAGCTGAAATTTAGGCACACAAATTGGAGCACATGGGCCCTGCACCTGAGAGCGGGGGGTTTCAAAGTGTTCGGCCTTGGCATGAGCGAACTTATTGAAGTTGCTGGAGGCCAGAGGGAAAGAGTTAAGTCAACACAGAGCACTTCAGAAGGCTCCTGGCTCAGCGTGTACATCTGTGGTTTAGAAAGATGCTGGAATAGAAAATACTTTGCAGGTGCAACATGGCCAAATTAGCGCAGTAGAAGAAACTGTAGTTTTTTTAAACCCTTGGCCTGGAGCAGCAGCTCTTGCAGCTCAATGCTACACACATACCGGGGGCTTTTTGTATTTATTTTCCCTGTGTGCCTTGTTGTTTTAAGAAAAAGGAACAAACAGGGAGCAGTTGGCTGGCAGAGCCCGCGAGCTCGGCGGGAGCTGCCAGCGGGCCTTGCTGGGTCTCTGCAGTGAAAGGAAGGGGCTTGTGGAGCTACAACTGCTCTGCACAGCCCTCCTGCCCCATCCTGCCCTGCCTCAATGGCGCTTTGTGTCAGAGACAGGGGCTGCCCTCACAGCAGCCTCCTCGTTCCCTCCCTGGGATGTGGACTCACTGTCTTTAACCCTTTCCTAGCTCTACAGTAGGATTTTGATCCAAGCTTGCCTTTTAGGTTTGCTTTCCTTCTTCCAGCATCAGGGAACAACAACAACAACAAAAAAAAACCCAACCAAAAAAACCAAAACCCCTCAAAAAACCCCACAAAACACCATTCAAAAACCGCAAAGAAAGCAAACAAAGAAAAACTTGCTTTATTCAGGCTGATTCAGCACAAATTAAGCAAATAGGAGTTTAGATGTTGCTTACAAGGGAGCTGGTTTTTAAGTGTTGAAAAGTTCAGTCAGAGCCCAAGCCAACACTTTGTCCCCAGTAATGTGGGAGAAGTTCCATGGTTCAATAAGGAGAGGCAGGATTTATTTGATCAGAGGTAGATGATTTATCACCTTTTGTTTGGCAGCTGCAGGATTAAATATACTATCGAGTCAGAGGTGGCTGTCTATAAGGAGATTTACCTGCGAATGTGGCCCCTGAGTGAAACAGTCTGGATTTACCAGATTTACCACAAGCAAATGAGACACTATAGAGGCACACGTGATTAAGTGACAAAATGAAGGTGGAAACTGGGAGGAAATGAGGTGAAACACAAGGGAATGACAGTTCAAAAATATGCACTGAAAAGCAGAAGAGGATAAAACATGTCAGGAGGAGGCTTGAGAGGCTCTTAGGTGCAAAAAGGCAGAAGAAACACTGTTCAGATACCCTTATATAGCACTGGCCTTGAGTTTTTGCCTGTCCTCCACTGGAAAATGTGGCAAAACATTGCCAAAGGTTCCTAGTGCTATTTGTGGAAATAAGATAAAATTGAAGCCAGGTTTGGGGTAAGCAAAACCTCCTTATTCCAGAGCTGTAAAGCCAAAACCCTGGTTTGGATTAAAGACCCTCTGGATCTGCATCTTCTGAGCTGATGAGAGGAGCTAGTCGACAAGGAATCCCATCAGTGCATTGCTGTGCCTTGGAGAGCTGCTGGGAGCTGGCTGTCATGGTAATGCAATACTGCAGAGTTCTTGTGCTCTACATATTTATTTAAACTTGACAAAAACTCAGGCCCTTAATCTGCAACAGTTTATTTGAACAGGCTGGGAAGACAAGGTTATTGTTGTTGTTTGAAAGCCCTGTAATTTAAAAGCTTGTACTAATGATTTGTGGATGTATGCCCACCGAAGTATGTGGGAATCTGAGTGTGGAGTACCCAATGCTGGGAAGTAAAAATTGTGTCCACACAGGGAAGAAAGAGATGGTACCAAGGTCAGAATTCAAAGGACAGGCTGCAAAGAGTCACCTGGAAGGGCTGTGTATGAGCATCTCAAACAAAAGTCTTCAGGATATGCCCATCCCTATGTCTTGCATGTGGATGTCCATTTACCTCCCCTCTTTTCAGGTTGGGAATGACCCTGTCCCTTCGTCTGAGTTCATGTGCACGCATGCTGAAGGGACACATCTTTGGTGCTGCCTTCTAAAATCTGGCTCTAATTTCAGACCAATTTACTATTCCGATGAAATGAACCTGCAAAACATATGGCCCAAACATCGTTCACCTAAGTGGCCTGCACGGTTCAGGTTTGATTTGTGACTTCTCTTTACATTCCTATTCACATGGGAGCCCATGATAGATCTTTAAACAGAATGAACCAAAACCTGTCCACAGCTGCCTCTCATCAGGGCAAGGGCTGCAGACAGGCTCCAGGGTCCAGCCTTCATCTGGGGCAATTGCTGCTGCTGCTACTACTGTGGAGGATGGTGCACACACACCACGGGCCACAGAGGAGGCAGGCGCTTGTTCAGCTTGTGCCTGTTTGTCCTCCAGACAGGCATTGCAGCCACTTAGAGAAATCCAGTCTGAAGTGGGGGGAAAGGAAGAGAGAGAGAGAGCAGAAAGAAAGAAACCATTTAAAAAAAAAAAAAAAAAAAAAAAAAAAACACCACGGTGGAGATTTGGTAGTGGATTTTAAATCACATTTAGACATAAATCCTTTGAGTTCACAATTTCCATAGATTAGTGGCATCTGTGGACCCCAGATAGACTGTAATCGCTAAGATTGTTCTAATCTTCCTATGGGAGGTTTTTCAAAGGAAGTATTGAATTACACCAATTCTTAGCAGAGCTGGGTTTTAACTTGCAAGAAAGTGCTTTAAATCCAAATGCATACATTAGTGCCAGACCTATAAAGTCAGGGTATAATGCTTGTGACTTTCATATATCCTGATGTGTAATTTGGTATCTGGACAATAAGACTTCACAAGAGACACATGCTCAACTGCATCCACTGGTAAGTATGTCACAAACCATCAGGCCCACGTTGTCACCTTGGACCTTCTCTGTGACAGTTCTTTGAAGCACATCTTTGTCCTTTGCAGACAGCGGTGCTTGACTCGTGCACCTGATTGAATCTTGCTGCAGCATAGTATTTCATGTCATTGCCCTGTATGCCTGCCCTTAACTCAGCTCCCATCACACTCTGGAAGTAAGCAGAGTTGAAAATGATGTCGTTGAAAAGGGATCTATTTGGTATGGAAAACTGTGTACAGAGAGAACAAAGCCATGGTTCCTGCTCATGACCAGAGTGTGCAGGGGAACATCAGAGAACATCAGCAGAATAAACCTAATTCTGCTCACACCCATATAAATGCAAGCTGGAGTCGCTTCTACTGAACACACTAGAGGGATGTGGAAAGCTGGTGTGAGATGGAAATACTGATTGCTGGGTCAGATTCACCACTTGTACATGAAAATGAATGGAATTACACCAGGGATTATATTGTCCCCATATGGGTTTTTATGCCTGGTAACTTTTCAACTTCAATGGGTATCAAATTTGCGCTTGTACTGGGTTGCACAGCTGAATGCTTTTGCTTCAGTGCTAAGGGATTAAATAGACAATTGAGGTTTCTCAGAAAGGATGTAGAAAATGTAAATCAAAAAGAGAGTCACTGGAACTGGTTGCAGTGCTGACAGCCCTTACAATGCATGCTGCCTCCGACCACTCACAGTGACCGGCTGCGGCAGCGCCCACACTGATGCAGAGCAGTGTCGGGGCCGTACTCGGGGTGAATGGGACACGGGAGTGAGAGCCCACAAGTCCCAACAGCCTGCTCCAAGAGATGCCATCTGCAAGCTGGGAAGCTGAATCTGGTCTTCCTGTGTGGCCAGGAGAGCTTGAGTGTACTTGGCGTAAGGAGCTGGCAGGGGATGGCTGTGCTCTAACAAGGGGGCTGTGGTCCGCAGGACTGTGCCTCTGAACTCAGTGGCTGCTTTGTTTGCCATACCACTCACCAGCCAGACAACAGTGTGGGGAATTGTTTGCCTTTGCATTGCATTCCGATAACTCTAAAATATTATGGGCCTGTCAGGAAAGTTTGGAGGAGTCTAAGGGAATGCTATGGCATCCCTGAGCAGAAATATGCTGGAGGGAAGGACCTGACCTTGAGAACAAGTTCATGCTGTGCTTTATTTCTGTATGATCAAAATGATCTGCTTTACTGAAGGATAAACATTTTTGTTACCTGCTTGGGAACCAGTCAGCACTTCTTTTATGACAATGCAAGTTTCCAGTTTGGGGTTTACTTAGGGGGGAAAAAAACCACATCTTTTTGGTTTCATTTGGTTTGAGGTTTTGTTTGTTTTGGAAGAACACTACTTCCTTACAAGGGACCACAGAAATTCATTCTCCACAGCTATGTGAAAGCCAAGCTGTGCAGAGAAAACCTGTTCCAAGCACTTGTTGGTGTTCATGCAGACTCCACTTTGTGTGATGGGGCAAGCAGTAGCTATGACAGAAGACAGTAATGATAACTCCATGCATCACTGCGATGTTGTCATCACCATGAGGTTGAGCCGGTTGTCTTGTCTTAAGTAGATGAAAAGCAGATAAGGAGTTTGGGAAAAACAGTGCCAAACATGACCACAACGTGCCTAGTGTTAGTAACTATGTGCTGTCTACCATGCCATGATGGCATGAAACGAATCCCTAGGCTCCTTTCTGAATAGAGCAATGGAGTGCAGCGGGTGGATTTGATCCTCACAATCTACAGTGATGTCAAGAGGGCTAAGAGGAAGATGGTGTGATTTCATGAGCTAAGGGTGTTACTACACAGTTTGGGCAGCCACACTTAGTTATTTTACTTTCCCCTGTGAGGTTAACAAGGTTATAACCCAACTGTGCCCCTGTGTTGGACTCGCCAAGATACCGCAGAGCTTGATGTGGGCTTCCTGTCCATGCGCCCTGCCCAAGGATCTGAGTACTGGTGTGCGTATGAACAGAGGAAGGTGGCTGTGGCTTGTGTGGTGGACCTTGTGCTTGTCAGTGTGCAGAGAGTTTCTCCCCTCTGTCTCCCAAGGGAAGCTTAGCCTGATCCTGTGTGCAGAGCTTATCCTGGTTTCAGTGATGGTGAGATGCTTCCCACAGTCCCTTAAACTGCCTTGGCTCTGAGTGGGTTTTCTCACAATGTTCAACTACTTGTTCATCATACATGTCATCTTTCACGTACATCCTGGCTTAAGTGACTTGCCATGGTATAACTCTTGCTGTAATGCATGTTTGGAATGGTTATCTGTGTTCCCTCCTAGCCGAAGCAGTGCAACTTGTGTCTGCAAGTCAGCCCTCTTCGCTGGGAGCTGCTTAAGTGACCTCTTGGAAGTGATGGTAAGCACAGAGCTTCTTGGAAAGCAATTAAACATTTGAGGAGACAGTGCACATCCTGGTTGCCTTCAGGTGGCACCAAACTGGAGGGCTTGTGGTAACCTCCATGCCTCTGATTGCTGCATCTCCAAAGCTGTGCTATGGAAAAGCAGCATGCTGCTTTTTCTGCACACACACCCTTGACATGTGGCTACTTCACTCCCATCCTCAGAGAGCACTGGACAAATGCAGGTGTGTAGGAACCAACAAGCTCTTTCCAGGGTGTTTTGTCTCTTGAAGAGAGACTCAGGGCTTGGTAAATGTGTAACTAGTCTCAGAGGTTCAAATCCTTCTCCAGTGCCTCCTTGCTCTGTGGGTCTTCTCTTTTTCACCTCTTGTTTATTTCCTCCTTGCTGTCAGCAGATCAGCAGGATGCATTAGCTCAAGCGTAATTCTGGGCTAGAGCTGGCTCCCATCCACTCAATTGGACTGGCCGCACTTCATACGGCCATATACACATGTCCAAAAATATTCTTCAACTTCAGCAAAGACAAATGAAAGAGCCATATATATAGATGCAAAAAGAGTAGCAATAAGACTGACTGAGTTGCCTGAGTTGTCACAGGTTTTGTACTGATCTCTGTCTCTCAGGTGAAACTGCATTCACAACTTAAATATATGCTTTTTTCTTGATTTACTGGAGGTTCACTTACAAATACAATAGGATTATGAGATACAGGTATCCTCAAGTAGATTAGTCTTCACAGAGGGGTTATTTTCTCTGCCTCTTACCTTTCTGAGTTTAATACCAATGATTTATTGGCTGAGAACTATCAGGAGTAGATAGCATTCCTGATTTTTTCTCTGACATGTGCTACAGTGAATTAATAATAATTTTGTGGAAGGCAATGAAATAGTAATAAGCAGGATAAATCTTGGTGAGTAAGAAACACGTGATTGCAAGTCCCTTTTATATCTCACAGCACTTATGCAAAAAACTTTACCCCTAGTAGTTTCTATCTGGATCTAGTTCAAAAGATGCTATGGTCAGATTTAAGCCCAAATTACCATGATCGAAGCCACAACACCTTAGCTGAGCTGTGGATTTCTCAATTTGCATACAAACTCTTAGCCTGGGGCCAGTAAAAGGCTAATTTCAAACCCAGTTAATTACAGGCTGAACTAAGACAAATTACCTTGCTGCAGTCTTCCAGTAAGTGCAAGGTGAATTACTACAGCTCAACTGACCCATGCATTAGGATCCAGCTCTGGATTGCTAGCACATTGCTGTAGTATCTAAACTCCTTCTTTACTCAATGGAGACCTAGCAAATGCAGTTAGTAGAGTCCTGAGAACATTTCAGCCGGCCCAACATTGCCTTTTCCTATATATGAATAGAGCTGTGTTCATCCATCTTAGGATGTTGTTCATGTTAGAGCCTGCCCAATCTCTGAGATATCAGTTCATATTGCTTGATTGCCATTGGGACCATTTATTTGTGAAACAAGGCTCTATACATCCTGGATAAGGGTATCAAATACACTGAGATAGTGAGATGCGAAGTACTGTATCGGCACACATTCATATTTGATCTGTTTCCAAAGGGCTGCATGCTATCAGTGCTTTGCACCCCTGGGGTCAAAACTGCAAAATGCATAGCAAACTTTGTTGACTCATTGGATAAAATAAATCAGAGGCATATTGGAAGAATGGAGCATTCCCTAAGATTATACTCATATTGATCATTCCTACTTGTGATTATTTCTGTTACAGAGAGATGACATATTATCACATCTTAACTCCATGTCATAGGGAAAGAACTGCTATGATCCTTCATCGACAGATGGAGTGCAGACAACCAGAGACTAGACACCACAAAAAGTGATGACGTAATCATCACCCAAGCTAGTGAGACATGATTGCCTGTACAGATGTGATTATCTGTTTGAAAGGCCCATGGTAGATTTCTGTCTCAAACCAACTTAAATGTTTCACTGGCACAGTCCATCATCCCCAATAGACAATTTCAATGCATGTTCAGACCCTACTTTGGAAGTTAGAACAGTGTAATGATTTGAATGTGGTCTGTGTTGTGTTAGTGCTGGTGAACAACATAGGACAACCCCAATGGCATTTAATTTCCTAGTAGAGATACAAGTATATTGGTTGTCCATAAAGTTGCACAATGAGTTAGCACCGAGCAAGAAAATTAACTCAAATCTTGAGCCCTCTAAATCCTTGCTTTAACAGCAGTTTAACATACCTGGCAATCAGATGAGAAGAAAGCAAAGCATGACTTGTAGGGAGATGGAGAAAGCTATGGCACTTTCTCCTCTTGGACATGATTGCAGCATAGTGGTGCCCAGGCTTGTGGGGATCTGTGCTGTTGAGTCTGCATGGCACAATGTGGAGTAATGCTGGCAGCCATCTGGGATACATGAGAGTGTTAGGGGAAGCTAGTATGGAAAATGTGGTGGTTTAACCTTTTCGTACATTGTTTTCTAATTGAACATTGTCATTTTGTTTGGTGTCATACAACCATGATAACCACAGACTTTTCCCATAGGACTTAGTGATGAGGGATCATTCTCTGAGCTTGCAATTTATTTCACCACAGACAAATCTTAACATTTCCCCAGTTAATCTGGAGAAATTCAGCTAATATGTACAGTCCATCACCAAAGAACTGTGCTGCTTCCTCATATTTGATGACTAATAGTAGAGTTCCTTAAACCTTATCCCTTGGTATCATTTGGATCCTTGACAACTCCACTCTCTCATGGGATGAGTAAATATCAGTCTGTTCCCAGGAAGATTAAATAGTAAAATGATTGAGGAAAAAACCAAACCAAACCAAACCAAAAAAAACAAAAACAAAAAACAACACAACTTTTCAGCATGTTGCACTTCGACTGCCCTCCAAGACTTCCTTTAGGCTCTGTAGCCTTTATTTTTAAGGTACTTTAATTTGTCTACATTCGTAAAATCCCAGAGTGTCTCAAAAAATAATTTTTTTTCCTCACCAAAGCAACGAATTTGAGGAGGGATTTAGCACTCTAAATAAAAGTCCTTGGTCTGCTAGGGAAAGAAATGGGTAAAACCACAGTTACTTTTTTTCCTGCAAACAGCACAGACTATATCTTGCCTGATTAAAGTCAAACTCACTGCACTTGAGCAGTAACAAAGTGTGGAGCACCCGATAGGGATGAAAGCAATCTCTGTCCACTGCAACCCCCTGAACTTCAGTGAAAACAGATTTCCCCTCAGCATCCCTGGAAAGAGATATTTACTTCATTTTAGTGATTAGAAACTTGTGCCATTTGTCTCAGCTGCTTATCTAGACTATCTCTGCATTCAGTATAACAGACAAGCACATTCAGAAAGTGCCTGGCCTGGCCTTTAGGTGGGTTGAATTGCCCCTGGGAGGTGCTTCTCTCCCCACTGTCTGAAGGACTGTAGTCCCAGGGCAAGGATGGAAGTTCAGTCCCATATTAGATGTTGGCACAATCTGCATGGCTGTTTAGTTATGAAAAGGGAAATGGGAAGCAGCAAAGGCAGGGTACAAAGATGACAAAGCTTAACACAAGCCTCACCACTGTTACTCTTTCTGTAGACTTTTTAAGTGTTCTTTGGAGCATGTCTCCGTCATGCTGAATGTTGCTTCTCCCTGTGTCACAGTGAGGCCCATATTGTCCACCTCTGCTGAGGGCACACTGGCTTTTCTCTTCTCCTTTATGGGCTTTGCAGAAAGAGCTTGAGCAATGCTGGTCCTAGGACAGGGAGAGACTGTGACTGGTCTCAGGGACGTGTTCCATGCGGTAATCTTTCAGTTACTTGGCCAACTTGATGTTGTCTCACCAGCTGTGTTTTTGCTCATATTGTGCATCCAAAGCCTCCTACGTGTTCAGAAATCTGAGTCTTGGGCAGCCACTTCACTTGGCTTTAAAATCCAGCTCGGTGTTGCTGGTACTATGGAAACATGAAGCGCTAGTAAAGTGGAGACCTTCATTTAAGAGACACTTGGCTTTCCTTTTGCGTTTGCAGCAAAGACCCAGGATCCAGCCTTTAAAATTAAGTTTCTTAACTGCATTTCATTGAACATGAATTATAATAGACATCTCAAATACAATGATCTATAGCATCTGACTGCAGGCTTCTGAGATCCAGTTTACTTAACAGTTGCTCTACATACACCAACTAATTCCTGCTGTGGACACCAGCTGAGGATTGTTTCCTTTATTACTTAGGCATGATAATGCCATGCTCTTACTTCCCCAATCATTTCATCCAAGGAATACAAAGATCTCTCCTAATGTAAATGAGTTAATCAGCATGACACCCTCTGAGCAAGTTTGCCCAAATACAAAATGAGGCAGGGAGAAACTGAAAGATCCACTCGCATTCAACCTGTGCAAAATGGCATTGAACTGGAAATGCCAACTACCTTGTCCCTAGTTGTTAGAAATTGTCTCACCTGAAGTAACACAACTACACCCACAAATGCTACTTTTCATTTGTTTGGGGGGGGTGGGGGGATTGTTGGTTTTGTTTATTTGTTTTTGTGGCAATGTTACTAATGTTTAGGAGGATCACTTTATCTATCAGGTCTTGTCTTTTCCAATTGTAGCTAGCAAGGAGTTGGCATACTGAACACCAAGCTGAGTCATTTCTTCTTAGATTTCTTCTCAGGATGACACATGTACTTTTGCTCCTGAAATATATAAACCTCTGTGAGACTCAAGGCAGTACTGGGCTTTGAGAATAAAAGAGAGGAGAGAGAGGACTTGGTCTTTCCCTTGGGATGTAAGCTTCATGTCAGGTAGGAAACAATTTGTATGACTTCAGGAAATGCCCCAGTTTGAGAAGGGGAAGTTCAGGAGTTAAATCGGTACTTCTTGTAAATTAAATGGAGCATGCACATCTGCCTTTGAGACAGGGTCAGGAACATGGATGCTGCCTCTCCAGTGCAGCTGATGGTTAAAGCTGTATGGTCTAAACCACAACACTCATTAACCTGGGTGATTTCTTTCTGATCACAGTGAAGGTTTCCAGCTCAGTCTGGGAGAAAGCTATGTGTCATGTACAACAGACATGCATCTTTCTCTGCTCATTGCCTCTCCAGAGGGAGATAGCAGGTGCAAGGAAACTGCTCTCCCAACAGCCGTGTTTATTTGATCTTGGGCCGTCTTGCTGCTGAGGGAGAGTTTGAAAGTTACCACAAGGAAGTGTATATCCGAAAGCCACAAGAGATACTCTATCTGCTTTGCACTTGTGCATCACTATGGCAAAACATTTAAGCATATACTTAGCTTTATGTCTGCATTGTGGGTTTCATCAACCTAATAGAGCTGTTCACCTAAAATAATAGAAGATGGGGTTGAAAATTACCTCAAAAGGAGACCTAGCTTCAACCTCTGCCATCTTACCTCAAGGTGTAATCATCAACTTCTCAATCAGATACTTGTATAGCCTATTCCAGCAAACCTCCAACAAGATTCCCAATGCTCTGAAGGCAACCTGTCCTATGGTACTTATTGTGTTTCAGTTTTCCTTGGTGGCCTGGGGCCAGATTAAAAGAAATTATCGGCTATTACATTTCAGAGAGTAGTTTTATGACTGGTTTTACTCATTCACTTATTTCACTTGGAAGCAAGGCTCTAATTATTGTTGATTCCAAACCCTTAAGGTGTAAGGGTGTTTTCTTCTGGGTACATGCATTTACCTTTATCAGAAGGTCTGGCGAACAGGCCTTAGAAAAAGCAGCATTGATATCTAAAGTAATTGTGACAATTAAAGGTGTAAACTTTGTAATTAGGTAATGTCTGGTAATTTCCCACCAGCAGCTTCCTGGTCTGTACTTTGAACTTAAGTAAATTTGAGGTAGTTTTAAAACTGGGTGTGTTTAGTAAAACAGTATATAACAGTTTTTAGTAAGTCTTTTATGCAATACATATATAAATTTTGCAATAAAACTAGTTATGGAGAGAAGGTAGAAAATGCCATTTGAAGAGAAAGGAGTGTTATTTACTTCAAGTGAATTGCTTTTCACATTATTCTGCTGCATTACACAGGCACTGTTAGGCACCAAAAAATAGCAAATATTTGCAAGAAAACTTCTTTACATTAAGTTACTGGGAGTTAATTATTCGTTGGAGATACAGGAGGGAGACTGTGGCCCCTCTAGGCAGGACATAAGCACCTGCAGGTCTGTATCTGTCACCAGGGATCCTCTTTCACATGTGATGGTGGAAGAGCAAAACCAAGTCTCTGCCCTGTCTTCTGACTCCAGTAGGGCAGTGAGGCCTGAGGAGCACAGATGACTTATGCCTGTGCCACCATCAGACCCTAAAAATGCACAAACTTTCACCTCTTGGCAAGGCAGACCTTTGAGGCCATAGCAGTGGTGAGACCTCTCTCATGGGATTTAGCCCTTCCTGAACTGGTTTAGGGTTACATCTACTTCTCTCTCAGACTGAGCAAGGTCACAGAGCAATTGATTTCACTTCAGCTTCCAGGCAGTTTCTAGCCTGGGTAGCCTAGATGTGGTTTTGACTGTAGACTCACACTATTCAGATTTAACCCTTGCATGTTCAAGGATGCAGTGTTCATTTAAATGAAGAGCTGTGTTCTCTGTCCTTAACATTTTGAAGCAAACTTTCTGTTGGGAGATGGTGGATGCCAGTGCAGAAGGACCTAGACAGGGCACTGACAGAGTGGTACTGGGATGCTCTCCCATCCAAGTATTGTCCTTCTGATGAGGGCTACCCCAGTCCTGGTTCTCCTGACTGGAGGAGCAAGTCTGGCATGTGTGGTATAGTGAGGACAGCTGGTTGGGTTTACTGTCCTGATTTAGTTTGTGGTGGTCAGGTGCAGGGATGCACCACAGGCACCTCCAGACAGCATTGTTCACAGCTTGCATGCCTTATGAAGCCTTTCCCATTTCTTGACCCTCCTTTTCATCACTATTTCGCATCCCCATTCTTCTCCCAAAAAAATGACACTTTTCCCCCTGTTGGTCACTTCCCACAGCAGCAGATGGGCTTCACAGACAATGTTAGTCGTGGAAATGGTATCAAGCTGCAAGCTGAGGTATAAAGCATTATAATTTTTTGATGCACGAAGCCAGACTTTGCTCAGTTTAGGATTTGCAAAAGCATCTAGAAAATGACTCATTTTTTTCCCCAGTTCTCAAAAGAAGTCACTGTTGGACTACATCCCTGTAGCAAGTGTTGGCCACATCTTTCACGATATTGTTTATAGCTCATTTTTAGGCTTGTTGCACGCAGTGAACACTTGTGTTATTTCAGGCAGCAGCAGGTGAAATAGTGAGGAAAGAAAAAGATTAAAACTTCTGGAGGAGCACTCTGCAGCATTGTTGCTTAGCCATGCATGCAGTACAGCTAAAAATAACAGCTAATGGAAGGGGAAGCCAAGACGATCTGTTGATTTATAATGGCTTTTTTCCTGGTTTATTGCTTGAGTGCCTTGCCCACTGAAATTTGACATTGCAACCTAACTGCCATTAGATAATCAAAGAATGCTCTTCTCTTTGTTACTGTAGAGCCCTCTGAATTTCTTGGCATGAGACATTCTTTTCTAATATCATACAGGCAAATTAGAAAGATGACTTCTAAACTAATCAAAACATTTAGTTCTCTTCCAGTGATACTTACAAGATGATGCATATAGGCTAAGAACCAATGTGAGAGATACACATTTGAAACTGTCCTGGATTTAAGAAATGTACTTTGTCTGGATTTATAGTTCTTTTTTGATTTGAGTTTATATCATTGGTCTGCGTCAAGAAACATGGAGATAATAAATGTAGGTGTCCAGACTTTCTTCCTTTCCATATTAAGAATTAATCCTTAAGTCTTCTTTAGAAAAGGATTTTGTTACTAGCAAAAGGAAAAAAAAAAAAAGTGAGGCTATTGATCTCTTTGTATATTTTTTACTTTTAAAGGCACAGTAGATTGTATACTGAGAAAGTAATATTTTATATGGTTTGTAGAAAATAAATCTGTTTTATCACTGCAATAAAAAGGGAGCCAGATGTTTAGAGGAACATGTTCCATATGGAAGAGGCTTAAAATTGTGGAACTTGCTAAAACCATGCAAAGCTGCAATTATGGAGAAAACAGGAAGGCAGCTTCCTCCCTGAAGAACACCATTTCCCAAGGAGGAAGCGAGCCTTTTTATTCTGCTCTTTGTTGATTTTGAAGCAGAGAGACAACTATTAAGTCATGACCATAAAAGGCTTATGCTGCCAGTGACATCAGTGGTAAAACCACCCTTCTTCCCTCCCCACAAGTCTAACTACACTTTTGAGAGACTTCTGCTTCCCCTATAAAGGGGTGGAGGAAGCCTGGATTTCTGCCTAATGTAGGGCTATCAGCACTGTCACTTTTATGAACTTATTTCCAGCTTTGCAGAAAGCTAAGGTGCCTACCAAATTTCCATGAAACGAAACCGAATGTCACCTTAATTAGCTAATTTGATTTCACTTTACAGGCAAACCCACTGTCCTGAAGTGTGGCCTGCCACGTACCTAAACGTGCAGCCTTGCTGCCTGCTGATCTAGGTGGAGGTCTGCTGGCTGGCTTTAGCCCAGTGAGCACCATATGTTCGTTGCCTAAAATGTCGTTTAAGAGGAGGAGGAACAGCATGGCACCATGCTATGGAAAGCCTGTAATAGCATTTAGTTTTTAATGGGGGCTCAAACCAGTCTATGTGCTACTAGAGGAGGGCAGTCGAGATCCCGTGGCTTTTAGAGGACCTGCATGCTGCTCTTCTTAACAGCCCTGAGTGAGGCTGGATGCTGGTGTTGTCAGCACTTTGGGTTTAATCCAAAAGCCCATGACATTTTGCTCCAGTCCTTAGGCCAATTCCATGAGAAACAGAATATTTAAATTCTGAAAATGCCCTGAACTCGTCATCATCCTGCACTGGGTACTGTAATATAGGCAGTGCTGTATCTTTGCCTTACCTTTAAAGCAGGGTCTTGTTAGCATAGTCTGCTGTAATCTAATTTGGAAGTGCCATAGGTAGGCATGAGGAGCAAAGGAAACCTACTAAATCCTGACGCTATAAACCAGAGTTGAGTATTGCATTTAAAAGTATGCCACGAAGCATTTGATTTCTGCCTGTCATTGTAGCTATATGTTTTGAGCAGAAAAGGGAGGCAAAATATGACTTAAAGTTGATCTTTGTGCAAATGTATCCCAAGGAGTCAGTAAAAAAAATCCCAAACTGGTTGTGCTGCTGTTACCTTTGGTCTCTGAGAAGCTGTAAGTGGCTTTTTGAATTGTGTAGTCATGAGGGAAGGTGTTGTTTCAGGACTCGCCAGCAGCAGCATTTGACTTTCTTCTCTCCTCCACCTGGGTCACCTGCTGGTCTCTCCTGAGGACACCAATGAACTGAAATTTTGGGGGTCAGTGTAGGGGAATCTGGGCAAAAAGAAACCAGAAGATCAAGCTAGGTGATTCAAGAGTCAGCCGTCTTTATAATCACCAGTGCTTGCAGGCAAGGGTGGTATGCTTGTGGTCTGGAAATGGGCCAACATGAAGCATCATCAACCTCAGTTCAATTTAACTAAGAGCATTTTTGTTTCTAGCTTGTTTTATCACACTAAACCAGCTACGTTCATGGGATTTGGAGTAAGTGCTGCCGCACTGCACTGGAAGTTTTGACAGTTCTTTTAGTACCCTTTAACAGGCTTAAGAGATAGGCCAGCAAGAAACAAGGATGACATCCTCTGGAGCACAGGGCTTCAAAGCAAATGGATCCCTCCTCCCTCTTCCCCCTCGCCCCTCAAAGGGCAGCGCCTTGATGACTTTGGAGTTATAGATTTTGCAGCTGCAGTGAAAAAAAAAAGTGTTGTAAGGAAGCAAGAAGTATTTGTGAGATCAGAGCCAAGTGATTTATGAAATAGTGAAAGGAAAAGATGTAGCGGCTTTAAATTCTCATGCACACATTTCTAGAAAATAAAGTTTTTTTGGTGGGGAAATAGTTTTTAAAACCCCCACCTTTTCTTCTTCCTGTGTCAGCTGACTCTCAATACCATGCAAGAGAAGCAAAGTCCACATAGAATGGTTTTTTCCCTTAGGCCAGCATCTCCACATTCCCCAAATACATTTGAAAACGTCATTTTCCCCTTTTCTACATTTTCATTTTTAAGTCTTTAATGTAGAAACAACTGTGTAATTATTATTCTTCATATATTTTCCAGTATTAACATAAAGTCATCCTTCAAGGATTTCTTTCATAGCCAATGTTAGAAAGTAAGACAACAATTTTGAGCTCATGTTGTTAGGGGTTTTTACAGATTTTATCTTATTTATTTGTTGGCTGCATTGGAAATTTGTCCTCTTTTATAAGCTAAAGGTTTGCCAATACTAATCTATACATGTAAGACAGAATGAGTTAAAGTACCAGTCACAATTGTGATTTAAATCAACAAGTAAAAACCTTCAGTTTAAATAATCTTTTTTAGGTCTCGATTTGCTTTGTATAATTTACATATTTTCCAAATGGAAAGTTTAAGTCATTGTTTCATAACAATTGAAATACATTGATATGCAGCTAAAAATGGATTTAACACTATAATGGGGGGGTGGTGGTGTTAACAATTTAGAGAGTATTTAATACATACACATTAAAGCCATAGCATACTTTACCACATATATATTCGAATTTCAATGTTATCTGTAAAAGTATAACACTATGGATTAAAGCCATTTTTATTATGGACATTTTTCTGGTAATTTGTATCAAATGGTACATACACAGAGTCAGAATAAAAATATTAATTCAGAACTTCATAATAAGTTGCCTATTATTAAGGGAATATTGGTTGATAATTTAAGAATACATATGTAAAAAATAATCCATTTTTTAAAACCTACTTAATGTATTAAATTATAGAAAACATATCTTTAGGGATGGATTGGACAGATTATTTCAGGCCATCTTGTCTTTCGGTTTCGAACTCAAACTCATGGGTGAAAACATCTTGTATGTAGTTTTTATTCCTTGACTAGAGAAGGAAAATTGGTTTGCTTTTTTCTTTATTTCCCAAGGGATTTCTTAGCACTGAGTGAAGTAACTACTGAACTGAATAAAGCTGAAGGAACTGAGAGGAAGACATGCTTTCTGCACCTGCAGAACAAGTTGCAGCTGTCAAGCATTGGTTTATCACTTCAGCAAATTCTTGTTCCAGGTGCTCAGCAAGTGGCTTCCCCGAAGCCTGTTGTTTTGCTTTCTTAAAACTTCAGTAACAGCATGCACTGCCTGAAAGCTATTTGTGTTTAATTTAAATTATAGAAATAGATTGCTTAAGTCTCACATAAAAGATGTCAAGATTTTCAATGTAACATAAACGGGTTTATTCTTAAACAAAAACACTGTATTTAAATTGGATTAAAATAGCACCACTGTTTGAATAAAAATAAAGGAGCAAAAATACCCAATAACCCACACATTCCCTTTAAAAAAAGAGAATGAAATAACATTTTTCTTAAAATTATTCTTTAAAATGTAATCCTTTTTTACTTGTCAATAGAAGGAATGTGTGAGCTACCAAAGACTTTTGTATCTCCACTACTCAGTTTATTAATACATTATTAAAATTTTTAATGGATTTTTGAAGTATCCAGAGGCCTCTTGACTATGGCTTATAGAAAACTAAAAAAAAAAAAATTAAAATACTTTCATTTTTACTGGAGGGAATTCAGATGATAGTTTGAAGAACACTCCTCTCACTACCTTTGCTGAAAGTTAGCCCTAATTTCATATTTTTCTTTGTTGGTGGTGGGTTTTTTTGGTTTGGTTTGGTTTTCTGTTTGTTTGTTAGTTTGGGAGCTTTTTGGTAAGAAATCATGAATTCATCTGACTACTACAACATTCAGTAGGATTTACTTACTGCACACAAGGATACCCCTCGAGGTGCAAGCAAAAGGTCTGTATAACCCGGTCCCTGTGTCTAGTGCTGACCAGGAACAGCTATTTAGACCAGAGAGCAGGAAATCAGATGATCATTCCCTTGGTGAACATTGCTAGTTGACAGTAGTCACCAACATAGCAAGACCAGCTGTGGACACCCCCAAGTCTTCTCTGTGAACTTGTCCATTTGCTTTTTGAACCCATTTCTTTTAGCAGTAAGTTCCCATTCAGCTCTGCACACAGTTTAGTTAGCTTGTGAGTGAGATGGTTTAAATGGTGTAAAATAAACATAATAAATTTCTCTTTTTGCAATGCCATTGGCAAATTTTGGATGCCATTGAAAACCTTGCATTAATTTTGATGGACATCGTAAAACACAATCAGAGAAGGGCATTTGCCTGGGAACACAGGTGTGTATCTACTTCAGCAAGGTTTGGTCACTTGGAGATTGTTATGTAGGTGATGCCCTTCTCCTAGTCTGACTGGCAATTTTCCAGCATTATAGCAGCCTTCAGAAGCACTAATTGGTGTGTGGAGCACAGAGGGTGCTTTCAGAAGGACTGAAGGGTGAATTTCCCACTTCTGCATGTATGAAAGAATTATGGCAGAAAGACTCTTATTCCCCAGTGCTGTCAAACACACAGACTACAGAGCAGCTCAAAGCAGAAAGTTTTGGACTGCAGTCTATAATTTCCTTAAATCTGAACCTTGACCAGAGCTTTTGGTTTAGTTTTACACTCTATGTGTGTGTGTCTTGCTCCAAGTACTGTCAACACCCAACCCAGTAAGCAAAGGCAAGCAAGGAATTAGGGATCACCAGGCATTTGTAGCACAGTTAATTACTTGTATAACATATAATGACTTCCTGAGATCTACTGAGAAGGCCAAAAGTAGTGATGACGGCTAGGCTCTCTGTAAATCCCACTGAGTGGAGGAATGCATTCTCCTCCCTCGGATTGCTGAAGCAAGCAGAATTTTGTCTGAACTGATGGATGAGATAAAACCAAAGCAAACGTAGATTAAAAAGTTATATTTGATCAGAGTTTCTAAAGCACGTGAGGAGCCAACCTGCAGTCCCGGCTCTCCAGCCATCTGATGTGGGACCTGTTTGGGGACAGCCCATGGTCCTTGCCATGGAGTCAGGGGATCAGCAACAGAGTGGGGAGTGGTGCCTGTCTAGGTTTTTTCTTGGTGCATTGTCAGGAGGGGACATGAGGGTCATTCAGAGGGACTTGGAAGAACTTCAGCTGTAACCACTGTGACTCCAGTCTTCCATAAAGGTGAAATTATCCATGTGCCTTAAAACTCCTGGAAGGGATGAGAAGGCAATTGGACAAGCAGGTTGGCAGCACAGTCATATAAACATCATTCCGCTGGCGGACCAGGCTGGAGACGTGGTTTTTGGTTGTCCTTAACTTAGATGTACAAACTGGTGTGTGTGAGGACCAGCAGGAGTAAATTTAAATTAAAAAAAAAAAAAATTACCAGCTAATACAAGAGTGAAAGGTGAGACCAATTACCCTTGTACCAAAAAAATCCCTGATACTTACAGGAAGACAGCTTTGCACAAGGGAAGATCAGTGTCAGAAAAAGGGAGTACGTTTTGTTAAAGAATCACTGTTCTTTCTGCTGAAAGGTAGAATGTATTTTTCCGAAGGGTCCAATAATTTGCTTTTGCAGTTATATACCACTGAACATTGCAAATAGTTAAGGAATGGGGGTTGGTGTTGGCCAGCTCAAGTCTGAAGGCCATTTTTTTTAGCAGCTAAGGAAAATAGGTTTTACAGTCCAGGAACAACTCAATAGCTCCTTCTCTGAAGCATAAAGCATTCACAGGAATCAGTGGGGGTCCTGGCTGAAAAGGGAGTGGAATTCCTGGTTGAGCTTGTAGCCCCATATAACAATCTGGCACATAGCGTGCTACGTGTCTGTTGTTGGACAGGCAAGGCCATGCGATGGACTTCATGGTTCACATACAGATCCTGAACCATGGTGGTCTATACAGACTAATGCTGTTCCCACACTGCTGCCCTATAAATCTGTCTGATTGAAGAGCTGAGAGGTGGCCTGTAGACACAAAAATGATTTACCATCCACACCTGCCCATGGAGGGACACCCAGATTTCAGGCGCAGCCACAGGAGCTTGCACACCAACTCGAAAGGGTCTGAACAGCAAATCCACCCACTGCCAGCATGAGGAGGGGATGGAGTCCGACCCACGTGCTGCTCTTGGCATCGAACCTACTTACGGGGAGCAGTAAGAACTGCATACACCTTTAAGATCAGGCAACCCGTAAAAGGCAGTGAACATCAATTTAGAAAGGAGAAAGGCAACTAAAGAAAAGACAAACTGACAGTGAGGTGGCTCACTGGGGTTTATGAAGAGGAATTACCCTGTTTTTAGCAAGGTGGAGGGAATTTCATGGCACCAAAAGGCATCATGGGAATGCCTGCACGGCTCACACTGTACGATGCAAGGATGTGGCTGGATTCCAAAAGGAGTTTGCTTTGTGGCTGTCGATGCAGTCCCTTGATTCATGGTTGGGTTTTGTTTCTTTCTTGACTTTTGTTTGAAACACATGTGCAAACTGGCCTGAGTTTTGCTTTTCGTACTTTTCAAGGATGATCAGAACACAAAGTGCTGTCTCATGAGTTTTGTCGACCCAATTCCCTTCCAGAAATTTGCTCACATCTGATTTTGTTTCCTCTGCCCACTCTCTCTAGACACTGAGTTTCCAGTGTCATTTGCCTCCTACACATGCTCATTAACCCATTTCCCTCCACCTCTGATCCTACAATGCCCATTTAATCCAATTAATGGTAGGAAATAAGTGGGGGTTTTATGACAAGGGTGTGAAGTTCCGTCTGACACTTTGCATCTTTCCAAAGAACAATGCTTTCTTAATAATTATGTTCAGATGACCATTAAGTTGGTGCTGCCACAGTTCTCCCTTCAGTTTTAATGAATATAATAAACAGGAACGAACTTCTGCTATCTGCAGCTGCTGTCATTGTCTGTGAACTGCATGTTGCTTCAGAGAAGTTTATTTTAGCCTTAAACCTTTTTCAAACAATGTGCAAGAGAGTGAAAAAAAAAAAAAAATTGGTGCTTTTTTTGTCAGCTCTCGCCTTTCCCAGATGTTTTTGGCATGAGAAATGCTGTAGGACAATTAAAAAGAAGCCTCATTTTCATAAGTATTTGGGAAGCAAGACTCCAGTAAAGTCCCAGGACTTTAAGAGTGCTCATGATTTTGTCAGCTCTGGGGTGCAGTCTCTCACTGGTTGTATGACCATGCAAATCCCAGAGTGGGAGAGTATCAAGGTAGCAGAGCACAGGTTTTTCAGTCATATTCAGATAAGAAGAAAATCCTGGCTTGACAATCAACTTGTTTGGGACAAATTTCTTAAGGTTTTTTAAAATGTTAGTCCACCCCAATAGTTCTTTGCTAATAGGACTCTTCAAGCATGGTTTTCAGAGCATTATTTTGTTCAATATTCAGACAGAACCAGTGCTGTATATACTGTTTTCTCACCATAACCAAGTTAAATTGCTCTTCCCTAAATATTTTATTTCAGATGCAGGTATCTGCAGGAGTTCTGAAAAGTTCTGAACACTGGAAACATTTAGTTTAAAATTATTATTATGTACATACAGCTTTTGCAGCATTGTGATTAAAGTTGTATCAGCAAGTAACATTTAAAAGCCAAGTTTAGGGACTTATAACTCACTGAAGAAATTCACTTGGGGCTAAAAATTGGCTTTTTGAGCAGTTCTGTGGGAGTTAGCCAATATCTTTGAATTTTTTGGCTTCTCTTGGATTTGAGTCACAATGTGACCGAAACATGAATTTCTCATTGTCTCTGTTTAAAAACTGATCTGTTGTCTTCCCGCCCATAATATAAGGTAGCCCCAATTGTTAGTGTTTGACCTAAAAATAGTTATGTTTCTTATTCAGTGGCAGAAAATTGGTCGATTACAGACAGATTAACTGAATAATCAAACCCACATTGTGCACTGTTACTTAGTTTTGTTTCTCATGAAGATGGCTGATGCATCTCTTTGCTCTGACAATTTGTAATACCATTTCCACAGGGCTGATCACGAGCACTGTAAGGTGTTTTGAGATTTATTAATTCCCTGAAGGGACAGCATACATGCATACTGTTATTTGTCTTGCACATACATGGCAGATAAATATCCAAATGATTTCATGTCCAAATGAATATCTTAGGTAACAACCTGACTATTATTTGGTTGATTTGCACAGTTAGTGGTTTGGGGTTTTTTCCCCCACTTTTATGTCTAGAGACTGTAAAACACTGTGTAGCCTCTTTCCTCTGAGACTTTTCAAGGGTTAAATTCAGTCTTGCAACAGCACTGGGAGGCAGATTCTGAAATCACTGATTTTAATGAAATGTATGTTGATATTATACTGTAAGTAGGTAGCTGTTTGCTGTAGAGTAAGCTACGTTATCGCAGGGCTATACATACAGTTTTCTTAAGTTACCATTATGGCATTGTCATTTGGAAACCTCACACTTTTTTTTGCTTAGCACTATCATGAAAGCAGGTCCTGATTAGGAATATATGATGTTGCTTAATTTTCCTTCATGAAAGTATTTGAAATGTCTTGTAATTTGAGGAGGAGGTCTTCAGGGGAGTATTCAGTCCTCTTGTGATTATGATGAAATCTCAGATTTACTTCAGCATCCTTTGCCAGCTTTTGCAGTTCTTTTTCTTATGGCTCTAGGACTCACCCCCAGCCCTGCTATGTCAGTAAGCTTGGGGTTGAATGGTCTCCTTTTCAGGAAACCACCAGCTATGTGCTCAGGAAACTGAGGACACATCCTCAGTTGTGGCTGTGCTTCAATAGGATCCCATGAAAATCGCTTTTGGGTTTTGTCAGCTCTGTGGCTGGTGATGGTTACTTCAAAGATTCCTGCTCCTACTAGAATAGACAAAACTTTTATTGATCCAAAATGGAAGTCTGGCACTGGGAAGAAGTCTCTTGAAGGGAGAAGCTGGTCTTTTGGGAGCAAGACTTTTGTAAGAACCAGCAGAGATGGGAAGGAGATATGGAAGACATGGCTGGAGGTGGGATTGACAAAGGCTGCACTTTCCAAAGAGGAGGGTGCCAGGGAAGCTTCTGCAAAAGAAGGTGCTCACAGGGACCTGCACAAACAGCTCCAGAAGTTTTAGCCAATGGTTAGATTGGATGATGTTTCACCAATTGTTAAGCCTCAGAAAGAACTCTTTCTGCTACTTTTAGTTTTTTACTTAAATGAAATATATCTTAAAGATTAACAGCCTTTGAGCTCTAGCATTATGTTATCAAACCCTGACATACTAGAAGTGATACCTGTCCTAGCTTCCCCAACTCCATTTGCTGATGTTGTTCACAGACATATCCCCCAGTCCTCTCTTCCTGAGCTGAAGAACAGCAGTTTCCTTCCTTTCCAGCTTTTCATCCACTTCATTGTCTTTTCTCTATATCTGCATGTCTGTTCACTGGTCCTCTCCATGTTTCCTCCATGCTTGAGGTGAGGGGATGGCTTCACAGGTTAGAGGGATGTCACCTTTTAAAAGTAATCCATGCACGTTTCACACAACACCTCCTTGCACTCAAGGGAGGAACCTAACTCATTAACATGGGCAGCATAAGGGCTTAGCACTGCTCACTGCTCTGCCAAGCTTCAGGTCACCATAATCATTGCTGTCATTTTGTAGGCCACAGGAATACTCCCAATTTAATATTAAGAGGTTCCCATGGAAGGCTGAAGATATGTGGGGATTTCTGTGGAAAGAAGGGAACATCAAACTCATGGAAGGTGTCACCGTAACTTCTTCATTGTCTGACATCAGAGGGCAGAAAGAGCTGCCTCTCAGAGCTAGGAAACACAAAATTGTTGAGTGACCTGGTACGTTCATGCCCATGTCTTTCAGCCTGGCCGCTGCAGCTCTTACCCCAGCACCAAGGTAGGGTGTGCAGATGGCCCAGGTGTTGGTGCAGGGGGCTGAGAGGGACGAACCAAGGTAGCTGATGAAAACTCAAATTCGTCCTGTGCTGTTTGGTGAAACGTTTACCCATGGCTATTTACTGGGCTTTTAAGAGAAGGTGGGCAGCAGTATTTGGTACCTGCTAATTAAATGCAATTTGAACTGTCTTGTGGTAATGTAGTGAAAATCTGGCCCCTGCTGTGACATCTGCAGCCAGACAAGTGACACCACCCAGCCTCTGGTCAAAGTCTGTGTTTTCAATTCAGCAAATAACAGCTAAAACACAGTAAGGACCTCAGAAAGACAGAGACAAATGACAGACCAATTCCTATTATTGTCCTAAGAGGACAAATAGGGCTGAAAAATGTATCCCTTTTTTTTTTTCTCCATAAAGGTGCTTTATGGACATTAAATTTTTTTTTTTTTTTTTTTTTTTTGAGAAAGGCTGTTGGTATTCTGTTGAGTAGTTCCATGTTTAAAAGGAGAGAAGATGCTTCCTTAAAGAAGTTAGTAGATTTAGAGATTTGGAAGTAATTTGTTTTCTAATATTGAGGTCGTCTTCCTAATGTACATGTTAATTTAAAAAACCAGCATAAACCTTGCAAATGGTTCACTAAGATGTTAGAAAAATGTAATTGACATTCACAAGTTTTGGTGTTCTTTTTTCAAGAAGCAATGGTGCTGTCTCCAAAAGCACATCTTAGAGGATCTCAGGTTCCTACACTCCCTAAATGGAGGGCAAGTGCCACAAAGAATAGAGAATTCATGAATGTTGCAACAATATCAGAGAAAGTGGAATGACTTTCCCCAAGCTCATCAAGCTGAGCAAAGTTTCTCCAAGAGGTTTTAGGACTGTAAAACAGCTGTGGATGTCTGGCTGAGAATGGTAATGCAACCAAATGGAAGCCACACTAGGTAATGGAATCATACATTTGGTAAATGGGAGATCTATAAATAGTTTTTTAAGGCCTGAAGAATTACTAAAGGAGAGCTTAGTACCTTGTTATGTGATCCTTCAAGAGCTACAGCTGCTCAATAGCTTGTTTTGGACCACAGCACAGAACCGGAGGCAGTGCATTTTACAGATGTGCTTTCACCCTTTGCAAACACATTACTAGAGGTCATTGAAGAACGTCGCCATAGTACTGCCAGGGTGCTGTGTGTTGTAGGTTTCCATATGAGGCTGCTGCCAACACAAGAAGACATTCAGTCTGTTGGCTGGCAGCATAACTACCTCCCAGGTTCATCTCTGATGGTCTGTGGTCTTCAGTGTGCTGGCAAGGTGGCAGCTGCCACAGAAACGCCTGTCACCCAGTCGTGTAATAGGCTGACCACTTTTCCTAACATTAATGTTGATTTCCCTCTCTCGCACACAGAGTGTGGTGTGGGACAGAGCAACTGTGCTGTCTCACAACAGCTACCATGGAACACATTCAAGCATTGTTCGTGCTGAAAGCTGCCTCCAATTAACCCAGCTGCACCTCCTTATTAGGAGCGAAGAACCAGCTGCCAGTCAATGTGATGCTAACCACAGCATCCCGCCTGCCACCAGCCAGAGAATTCGGTGTGTCCTAGCCACATCGGCTCCACAGCCAATTGGACTCCCCTTCCATGAGGTTTAACCTCCTCCAGTCTACATCTGCAATGAGGTTTAATTTCCTAAAGGTGTAGAGAGCTACTAGGATTAGGAGGTCTTTAGTCAAATCGCGTTGATGCCAAGGGGTTCTAGGTGCCAGCTGGCACAGAGCTTTTGTAAAGACCAAGTTTGTTGAAGCCAATGCACACCAGATTAGAAGAGCAAAGCAACTCTTAGTGTGCAGTTGCCTATTTACATTGCAGATTCCCACATCTTTTTGAAGCCTGATATGTGCCTGAGGGATATCATTCATGACACCTATCTGAAATGGTTGGAGAACAGTACTAACTAGCAAAGCTGGGCACTACCAGCCCTTCAGCCATTCTGTCTAAGCCCAGCCTAGACTGTGCTCCAGCACAATCATCTCCCTGCCCATATATTAGTGTTAAGTGAAGTCCAGAGTAGCTGAACACCCTGCACTGAGTTGTATGGCAGGCACACCAGTGCTGCTCCAGAGCCTCAGCCGTTGACTCGGGCTGTGCAGACAGCTGGCTGTGCTAAATCACCCCTACATGAATTATCAGAGTTTATGAGTCAAAGCTGAAAGGTCCTTTTGCAAATGGGACCTCAGCTCCTACAGCAGTTCATGGCTTTTGTAATGTTAAAATCAGACTGCTTGGCTGGGTCTCACAAAAGGGGCCTTGCTCCCCTTGCACACGTGCTGGCTTCCTCCTGGAGCACAGGGAGCAGGGATGCTCCTGTCAGAGTGAGCACCAACAGCTCCCTCACTGGAAAACTCATCTGAAAGCAAGACCAAAGTGCTGCTGCCGGGCACTGCCAGGGAAATGGCTCAGTTGTGTGCCTCCACAAGGCTGGACTCTTTCAGAAGAATAAACTTTATCAGTAGTTTTCACCCTAGGGCTTCCTTACCTAGAAAGGTCCTGCCATAAGAGTGTCCCATAGCCTGCTTTATCTTTTCCAAGAGCCATGCTAAGTCCCTGGAAAGGGTCTTTCAGCATTCAGGCAGGGCTCAGCGTCCATCTATACAGCAAGAAGCTGGAAAGCACATGAAACCAAATTACTCATATTTTCCCATCTGTGCACATGTGCTTAGCTGGTTTTAAATTATCAGTGTAAAGGCCTAGTAGCTTCGTAATGTACACACAGAAAGATTCCCACAGATTTTTCCTTTTTTTTTTTTTTTATTGAAGCCAGCTGAGTAAATTCATAGGAAGTTGTAACAGGACAAGTGAAATGTATACCCACATTCCCTGGGAATCCAAATGCCTTTAACACATACTGTATTTCATGTGAAATTTCTTTTAGAAGACACCAGAACAGTGTAACTTCTTCATCGCTTTGTTTTAAAGCTATCGCTTTTGAAGGAATGAAGGTGACAAGAAAAAAAAGAAAATGTGAAAATCCCAGAACTTGATACCCTTCTCCCACATTCTAAGAGAAGAGATTAACTTCTCCATTTTTCTGGGTCACTTTCAAATTTATAACTAATTACAGAATAGCTTTAAAATGCAGCCCCAATTTAAACTACCGTGAGTGAGAAGCAGCTGGAATGACAATTAACTGTGGAGCTGGGTGTTGTCTTGCGCTTATTCTCTATTTTGTCTTAGAAATTTTTGCAATCCCACTTAAATTAAATTAAAACTATTTCTGGCTGTGGCAGAAAAGTCGTGTCTGAGCACCACACAAGTGCGGACCATGCAGGGGGAGCTGCCTGATAAATTGTGGGGTGATCAAGCTGCTGAAGAGCAATGTCCATGCCAGTTCGTTGGGCTCAGCAGACCTGCTGTTGGTCCCAGCAGATGTGTGGGTCTGCCTTGTCACACTGGTGAGCGGCCTGGTGGTCAGCAGCAGCTTGCTAGTTTCAGCATTTGCTTGGCAATGGTAACAGGGTATCCTTCACCCAATACCTACCCTGGCTCCACTGCCTTTTGTATTTAGCCTCATAAAAATCTGGGAGCCAGACCTCCAGCCTGTTTGAGTCAGGGGCTGATTTATGCTATCTGAGGGATCTGAAGGTCTCCACAATCAGTTCCTCGTTTGTAAAATAAACTGAGCTGAGCTTAATGAAGTTGTGTGAAATGACTTTGGTGAACTTTGCATTGGACACAGTAACACCTAGCCCACTGCAGCGAGGGCTGATGCTATCTGGTGCTGCCTGCAGCTGGGCAGGTGGCCCCTGCATTCACAGATGGACAGTGGTCACTGATGGGAGGAAGAACTGCAAAAATCAGCATCTCCTTGGGGCTGGCCCTGCCTGCTCATACAGTTTGCAATGGGGATAAATGATCAAAAGGGCATGATCCTTCTCTTGTTATAGTCATTGTGATGTCCTACACCTGGATGTAAGTCTGGGTTTTCCAGAAGCAAATAGTATCTGCATCCTTTCTGAAATTAAATGATTTATTACTCAGCTGCGTAACTGTAGATGCTTCATAATACTGCATGAGCTGCTTCTGCAATATTTTGCCCATGAGTCTGCATGCTGCTGAGCTTTGAGAAATTCTGTGCCTGAGGAAGGTCTGCAGGGCTGGGCTGCAGGTGTTTGTTTGGTGGGATGGCACATTCCCAAAAGTGCATATACAACACAGGGACTTGTCTCACTTTGTGCAGAAAGCTAGACCTGCACTTGCTGGGCTCCTGACCTTTCCCCTAATGAACTGGAACAGGAGTGGACTTGGCCAGGGCTGAGTTCAGGCTGTGAGCCCTGGATCTCTTCAGCAAATATAGATTTAGTTGGCATGTTTGGCAAACATAGATCTGACTCCTTCTCCCAACACCTTGTCTTTCATCAATGCTATTGCTTATTGGGAAGACTGATTTTGAAATCATCCCTGGCTTCTAAATGAGCTCGGTCCCAGTGTGCTGATCATCACATACTGATCTAGCAAGGATTCCCTGCTGCCCCCTGAAAACAAATATATTTGAATTAAGGTGGGACAAGGCAATGATATAAAGGCTTTACCTTATAAAATAACTGTTGCTTTGCAGTCGTTGAGGCTAATTTTTGGAGGCTAAGAGATCTTTTTTATGATTGCAGTAAAAGTCCAAGTTGCCTGGAGGATCTGCCCCACAGATTTGTGCTGTGATGTTGCATGGCTGTGAGTTTCCTCAGGGGCAAGGACAATTGGTCCTCCTGCTCTCAGAGAGACTCCCATGCTTCATTTGCTCAGCAGAGTGCAGGGTCTCCCTGCACAGCCGTGCTCATGGCCGTGCATGGAATAAAAATTTGCTGTTCATTTGATTATGAATTTTGCTCATTTGGCAACTTGTGATGGTCATTGGCATCAGCTGTGTTCCATGTGTAAGGAAAGGATGAGCATGTGAACCAGGAGCAAGACTTGCAGTAGTGTGATTTTCCAACAGTACCACTCATCTGTTCTCTTTGGCTTTACCCCCATGAGAAGTCTTTGCACAGTACCCATACCCTCTCCTTCCCGCACTCTCTGCTATTTGCATTTTCTGTTCTATATTCCTGGCTCTAAGGTCCAAATGGGATTTTCATCTTGGGTGAGGGAGCTCAGCACTGGCCGGGTCAGAAGAAAACACAGGAAATGGTGCTTTTCTGATGGAATTTGCTGGCTCAGTGAATCTGAGCAGCCTCACAGAGAAGCTTTGATTTTGACATGGTTCTGCTGGAATGTGATGGACTCACTGCCTTTTCCCCTTTCATTCTCCCTCTTCACCAGCAGCACTGATGGAACTAACTCTCCTAGGCTATCCAAGGCCATGAATGCCAACAGCCACATAGCCCAGCTCCAGCTACTGGAGTGTTTTGAAAAGTGTAGGCTTTCCTTGTAAATCTCTTATGAAAATCCAAAGCGCGAAATCCTCCCCAAAGCTGTCCAGTTACTCTCTCCGCTATACAGGATGGGGCCTTTCCACTGTGATGTGTGGGCTCAGCCCAGCTTTCAGAGGCTTTGTGCCCTGAAGGGGCATAGATTTGGCAGGACTCACACACTGCTCAGCACCGCTGGTTCTCATGCAGCCGTCACAACAGCCCTGATCATGCTGGCAGTCTGATGAGGGACGAGATCTCCTCAAAGGGGGACAACTGTGGGTACAGTCAGGGGATGCTGCCTCCTTCCTTCCCCCACATCTTCTGTTGCTGTTTCCTCAGCCATCCTTGCAAACACTGCTCCAGAGGTGGTTTTGCTCTTCTCATGGGAATAATGGCAGCTGCAGCCTCTCTCTTTTGGAAATAAGTTTGGCATGTGCTTCTCCTGTCCTCTGCGATGGAACCCTGGCCCTTAGGAGAAGTTCTTCTCCCCTCCATCTGCCTGAGCAAGGGGACATGATTAGGGTCTTTCAGGCAGCAGTAGTGTGCTAAATGACCTCAGTCTTTGTGCAACGGCTCTTTTTTTTTTTTTTTTTTCATTTTTAAAGAGATCACCCATCACCCCAGTGTCTGAATGCACATTTCTGAGATAAACCATCTGGGGTGGCTGTTATCCCACAAAATAGAAGTACCTGGTCACATACACCTGGGAAAGAGAGTACTGGGTTTTGCTTTTAGAGATTTGCTTTTCATGCAGTACTTTCTTCCCCTTGTCAAATGCTAGGAACTGAGAAGGTCACAGGGCTGATTATATTGGCTATATGCAGGCAGTACTCAGGCTTCCCAGCAGAGCTCTGTCAGTGCAGTTCAGGCCTGACCATAACTCCCCTGAGCTAAATCTGTCATTTACACTTAGTTTTCTACCCATGAAAAATATTTACTGGGGCTTGAGTTAAAGTTGCCAGAGAAAGCCTTTGTTTTACCCAATAGTCTGGTAGATAAGGGAGCTTTCTAGGATGCAAACAGAGGTATTCATCCTAATACACTCGTGGCATTCAATAAAAGGAAGCCTCCCCTAATACTGCAGAGGAGCTAAAATCCTCAGGTGCTCCCTGTCTAGCTTAATAACATCATCACTGAGTTTCCTTGGCTTGTCTTCTTCTTGAAGTGAAACATGCCAAAATGCTAATGACAAGGGATTTTTAAAAAGTCCGTGATTTGCTATGCTGGAAAATGGATGACTGTGGAAGAAAACAGTTTTGGAAAGCTCACACAGATCACCAACCTCCCTCAAAGTTTTAGCAAGACCTTGTAAAAATGGACTGTCAAGGTTATCAGCGCATGGACAATAAACAGTTCAGGAATGCAAGGTTTTGTGGGGAAGATACAGCTCTAAAATATCCACTGGGAAGACCTTGGAGGAGGTTAGGTTTGGAACCTTCCAAAGATAAGCAGCCATAGCAATATTGTAACTACCATCCCTCTGTCTTTTACAAGGGAAGAAGCACTCTGCAAGAGTTTGAAATAAAAACCTTGCACACAGATGGCTGTGGTTAGGGACTTACAGAAAATGCTGCACATTTAAGGTTGCTCCCTAAATCTGGTCTAAACCAAGGCAGTCCAGTGGGTTTGCTTCTCTAAGGATATTAATAGTCTTTTGTGAACCTTGCTGGGATCATAAGTCATTGCTGCCTCAGCTATCCACCCCACTGCCCTAGGAAGGTTGTCCTGCCTGGGAGCCAACACTGCAGAAGGGAGCATCTTCTCCCACCTCCTGCTCCCAGTGCCCTGACAAAAGTCTGAGCTCAGTCTACAATACCGGACTCTGAGTTAGGTGGCCAAAGTACTGACCCACATTCACATCCATCAGCTGGTAGAGGGAAGAAATGGAGTGCCAGCACTCATGCATCAGACCAGCAAGATTCACCAGAGCCCATCTGCCAAAGCCCTTGATGCCTGAGGTTCACTGCATAAAAAGGATTACTGAGATTGCTAGCTTGAAACAATTTTATTTCAGCTCTTGTAAACCTACACTTTGTATGTCAAAACCCCTTTAAGAAGATACAGAGATTTGGGGGTGTTTTTTCTCCTTTCTGTCTTTTGCTTGGTGACATGTTTGTTCTGAGATCACCTTCTAGGCATCTTCTATTAAAATATATGTGACAAGCACCAGATCCACTTTCACGCAGCTGTGCAGTATGTTATTTTTCATGCTAATGCACTGTTACAATTCTACTGAGTGCAGTTATCTAGAGATCAAATTCGCCACATGTGTGCTGTGTTTTTTGGCTACCAGGTCAAGAGCAACAGGGAGAAGGAAACGATGCTTGTGTGTTAACTGTTAGTGTTGCCTTCATGAAACATGGGCTTAATTTTCAAGCAGTCAGAGGGACTTGTGCTTTGCCCCTCCTGCCCTCTTGGTTTTTTGTTTTTTTTTTTCTGTCAGCACAGCTGACTGCTTCATTGAGATTTAAGACCAAATGGACTGTTATTACATGAGACAGAGTCACTGTCTGCCACCAGGAGATGATTTAATGTTATGTGATACACAACCTTACTCTATGCCCCCCTACTGTTTTCCACACAAAAATCATTTTCCAACTTACTTTGCTGTCAGGTTTCACCTAGGAGAAAATTTGAGTCACTGACTACAGCAATGACAGCAACCAGAAGTAATGATTAAGGACCTCCTTGTCATCATTGTGCCAGATAGTTGTGGGTGAAAGAGGCTTATGAAGACACATTCAAATCTCATTTCCCCCTAGCCCAGCAGCTAAATTATGCCTGGGATAAGATGCGTGCAGCACACAGCAAGACCACCATGGAGAAGTTGCTAAAATAGCCAAAATCTCAAACTGCACTATTGAAACGAAGATGAAATACTAGCTTTGGTGAAATACTAGATATCAGCATGGTCAGAGTTACACTTCCAAATTGCTCCTATAAATGCAGAGAGAGCTTTCAGGGTTTCAAAAAGGACTCAACGCAACAATATAAAAGCAATGCAGCCTATCTCACGTATACCAAATCCCTCTTGCAGCCACTGGTTTCTTTACTTCTGTGTGAGCTAAAACCTGTCACGATGTCTGATGTCCTTTCTGTATCCCAGGCTACTTACTCAGCTTGTCTAAATAAGAACCAAAGTTTCCCTCCCGTGGGGTTATAGGTTTGAAGTGGTTTTCACCAGTTTTGGCCTTTGAAGAGGAATCATTTCTCCCCAATGCCTGTCCCATTGCCTTCTTCAAGGAAAAGGGCAACTACAAACTCTCCACCTTCTGAAGACAGATTTGTCTTTCACAGCTTCCACTACTCTGTTATTTCTTCTTTTATCAGAAGAGACCTTGCCTCTTTCCCTTTCCTCATTTTCTCAAAGTCTCAGATTGATACACCAAAGCGGTGGAAACTATTTCACAGACTTTTCTATGACTCTGGATTGCTGAGTGTACAAGAAGATGCCTTTTAACTTTACACTCGATAAAAAAATCATGTCTCCTTCATAAGTTAATTATTTGAGAATGTCACAATAATAAACTTTAACTTCTTAACCTTTTCCAGAAATGATGCCAAGACCAAATCCTGAGGCTTCTTTATAGCTACTGATTAGTAGCTAGAAATCTGACCTTTTCTGTCTATGTAGAAAACAGAGGCAATGATGCAGCTCTCCATGCTGCTAAAGTCAGCTTGATTACAGCTCCATCTTTCTTTCCAAGTAACATTAGCCCTTGGGTGTTTTGGTCTGTCTCCCTTTTTTTCTTTTGGAGAAAGACACAGACCTGAGCTAGACTTTGAAAAACTTCAGAACATCACTACTGCTCTCAAATTAGTTAGGTTCTATCTTTGCTCACTTCTTACCAGTTGCGTGCTCATTGCTGACACGTTTGACCACCTTTGAGTAGTGTGTTTTGCAGCAAGGACTGTCCCTTCGGCACGCACCATTTGTTCTGCCAGCCTCTTCCAGGAGAAGGTAAGTATCAGTGGTTGAGAGCTTGGAAGCAAGTTTAATTACCTGTTTGTTAAATGAACATGCCAACACACATTAAACATATTTCCAAGAATAGATTGAAGAATGGCATCATGCCAGTGGACCAGACAGTGGTGAGGTCTGTGATATTCAATGACTGTTGAGAGGGTTTGTACCTGTGAACTGGACCTGTAGTACATGATGTCTTCTGCTCAGATCTGCTTATGTAAAAAGCCACATCTTGCAGAGGAATAAAGTTGTCAGAAGGACTCAGTTTTACCCTGAGACCCACACTCCACGTAGAACTGCTCTGCAGTGCAGAGCTGGCAGCAGTGACTGCACTGAAGAGCCTTGTTTATCACATTGTTGTGCTCTAATGATTACTCAGCCTCAAAACTATGTGTTCTTCAGGAGTGATGAGGTTTGGGACTGTCAGTCAAAATTTGTTATAATGAGTGATGTTGTTTTCATCCCACTTTAGCTAATGTCAGTGAGGATGTTCCAAAAATTGTTGTTTGTCATCTGTGTTTTACAGTTTAAAGGTGATCTCTTTATGCTATTATCCCCCTGCCACTATTGCAGAAATAGTGTATTCTTTTTAAGGTGTTCAGAGTCATCTGCTTAGCACTGAGCTGATGACAGCCTCATATTTGTCTCTGGAGGTTGCATGGAAATTAACCCCTCCCTGTTTAGCTTGTAATGCGCCTTGTCAAAGCCTCTTCTGGGAGGGAGGGAGGGAGGGAAGGAGGAAGGGAGGTAGTACAATGCTGCTTGGTGAGCTTCTGCTGAGGAGGAGGAAAGATCAGGACTGTCTTGCCCAACATCAGCTATTTCTGTAGGCTGAAGTTTGCAAAAATTGAGGTGCTGACAGACAAAGCCCTGATGAAGTTCACTGCAAAAATTAAAGCATCCCCCACTTGCAGTGCTCTGCTGACTCCTGTCTCAGGATTACCAGCCTTGGCTCAGCATGGGTAGCAGCCAGCTCTGGAGCCTCCGGCTCAGCCTCTGCAGAGCACTGTTGAGTGGCTGTGTAAGACCAGCTTTGCTCTGTCCTTCAGACTGAACATCCATCCCATGATCCAGTCTGGAGCTTTGGGGCAGAGGCAGTAGTTTGTGGCTGAGGAATAAGAAAAGCTGGTGGCAATGTCTTGAAACTCCTGCTACCGTGTGCTGAGTGGCTGTGACTCAAAGCCTCTTGGCTCTGGAATTGCACTCAACTGCACCTTGGGGAGCAGTGTGATCTCAGAGTGCTGAGCAGCAACCCCTGACATCTGCGGAAACTTGTGGGTTTAGCATTTATCTGCACTAAAGCAAAAGGGAAGGGAGGCCAGTCTCTGAGTGTCACAAATGTAAAATTACTCACCAATTTTCAGAATGTAATTACTTCTCAGTTAATCAAGTCCCTTTAAAAGTCTCTGGACACATTTTACAGCCATAGCTAGTGAAGTAATTTTTGTGTTAACAACATTTATTTTGGTCCTTAACATGTTTAGATTGTGAGTAAACCCTTATGCAAAATGACAGAAATGTATGGCATACCTCTGGAATTCAGACCCAAACCAGTTTTGCACTATAGCCATGATGGATTAATCACCATTTGGTTCTGCATATAAGCAAAAAGTCTTTTAAGTCAGTTCTGTGCTGCAGAGGAAGTCACTGGAGCTTTCCCTGTAACATGAGTAATGAATCTTGGCTGGGATGAGCATTTTGGAGTCACAGTTCTGCAAAAATTCAAATCCCTGAAGGAAGTACGGTAGCATGAAGACCTGCAAATAATGGATTACAGTAATCCCGCCAGGAAGTGATAATGGCATGTATAAATATTTGCTTTAGTTGATTGCAAATTATGTCCTCCTAAAAGGTGTTTGTCACTGTCATTAGTCGTTAGCATTTTCTAAATGCTTTAACAGCTGTGGGGTCATTCACAGTGAGGAATCCGTCTCTACTAAGCATGACCAAAGTGTCTGAACGGGATCAGATTAGTTTTTTCCTTGTGTTCTTATTCTGCTGTTTATCATATAATCATAGAATAGTTAGGGTTGGAAGGGTCCTTAAAGATCAACTAGTTCCTACCCCACTGCCATCGGCAGGGACACCTTCCACTAGATCAGGTTGCTCAAAGTCCCATCCAAGAAACCAAAAGCCTGTGGTGTCAATCTGGAGTATTTTTTTGAACACTACAAAGCGTGCAAACCATGAAGTGAAATGTGGCCATATAGAAGTCTGCACCTAATCAGAAGATGAAATGAGATTTGATTCATATATGCAAAGGGGAGGATTTTATTGCCTTATGCACTACCGCCCTGGTTTTGGTGGTCTTGGCTCTTCAGAATCGTGGCTGTAGGTGGGGATGGCTCTGATGAATGGGAACAACCTGTACCAGCAAAGAGCACTTGCAATTTCCCAGAGTCCTGTCAAGCCTGGCTAACTCACAGCCTTTTACATCCTGCAGATTCCAAGAGGGATTAAGTCTTCATTGTCAGTCTAGTGAAGCAAGTTGAAACTCAGCTGTAGTTTTAAAGAGAAAAAGAAGGATCCAATAGTCTTCAACAGAGGCAGAGGACTAGGAGAGAATGGGATTTAGAACAGAAGCACAGCCAGAAATCAATGGAGCTTTTATGGCATCCTTCATTTATCTATAAATCCCATTCTTTCAACTATTTAGGCTTTATCTCCACACAGAAGCTGAATTAGGTTTATTTTGTAAACCAATTTAAGAAAGCTAGTGCAAAGCCCTGTATAGATACCCATATTTCAGTTTAAGAGTGGCAGTAGAGGTTAAGCTGGCACCTGAGACAAAACCTCAGTTAAAGTGGTATTGGGCATATCTGAGTGGAAGTTAGAGTGAAATAACTAAAATGTGAATTTGAAGTGTTTGAGGTAATACCTATTAAACCTTTGGGTGGATGCTTTTATCTAGACATAAAAGAGCCTTTAGTTTGCTTGATTCATTCCTAAAACAAGTCACAGTTACTTTATTTTGGAATTAAACCTTCCATGTAAGCATTTAATGTCCTTTAACTAACCTACTTGAAATTCACATCTGTTATTTAGCTTTGTTTTCATTGTGTACAAACCCTTTGTATGTAGTCCAGGTCATATTTGCTAGAGTGGAAGTCACAAAAATATCCTCACTACGCTATATGATAGTTATAAATTTTTCAGTAAAATTAAATAAAAGTCTCCGGTAGCCCCAAAGCATCAAGTCAGCTGGGTTGTCTCAACCCTATGAGTTTATACCACTTGCAGATCAGTCCCTTTGCCTGTGGTTTACATTGATGTTTTCACATTATTCCCTGCTGGAGATGAATTCCAAGTATCAAAAAAGCATTTCTGTTGTGCTAAGTATCAAAAAAAGCATAACTTGTCTTCTCCCACATTCAAGCTACCCTAACTGAGTGCAGCTTTGCTTTTAAAGGTGGCAACCCATAGCCTGTCTCATGCTCCTGAGAGCACTGTGTTTCTGCCTGCTTCCTCTCAGGCAGGAGCTGGGTCATTTCCCTGCTCAGAGCTGTTAGTGGTTGCACAGCGGCTCTACTGCTGGCCAAACTTTCTCTTTCACCAGGTTCTCAGTGACAGGATGTGGTTTGATGTGTATATATGTAAAGGGGAGAGGAGGATCTGACCCTGTAGTATATCAGCTCGCTTCTAAGATACTCTAGGGTCTTTGGCTGTGCAGTTTATCTGGCTTTTTTTTTACTACAGTCATTTGTTAGTGCTGATGATTGAATGCTCATCAGAATATTTCCTAGTGCCTAGAAATTTACTTGCTAATTCAGGGGAACATACATTTACTGAAACATCCTCTCCATGACAGTGACTACTGGAGGTATTACAGGAAAAAGGTGCAAAAAACCAAAGTGAATAACCTTTAGGGTAGATAGTTATGAGTGAGGCCACCCCAAGGTCCTTGTGTTGAATGCTTTAACACATACCCACATTTATTCATGTTGTAGTGTCACAGCAGAATTAAACCACTGAAACAATTGCTACAGAAGATGCCACTTTCAGAGATACAAGGCTCTGACTCTGTTCTTCTTTAGAATTCAGAGGAGGGAAAATTAAAAGATAAGAAATAAAAGCTGGTTGAGAGAAGTTTCAGGTCAGCTTTTGGTGTTCTTTTTCTTAAGTGACAGGCATCAAACTTTTTGAAGACTACACATGAAAACTGGTGCTGATATTCCTGACTTCTTTTCCCTTTTGTGGGTTGCAGTTATACATCTGCATTTGTCTCCAAATTATCAGCAGAAAAATGGGCATAATATTAAAATCTCCAAAGTATGTAAAAATAACTAGGTATGTAAAAATAACTCCTTCACTGCTTCCTTTTCTTCATCTCTGGTTTTCATGCTCTGCTGTCTTCATGGAACTCTGAAGACCTTAAGCAATGGCAATTCTTTCCTTCTTTCTCATTCCTGATTCCCATTTGCACATGCTATGCCAACATCTCTGGCATCTACTTACTGCTGTAGCAAATGTGCTCACTCCTCTAAATTTCTTCAAATGATAGAGTGTGAAGGCAGTCTGAATTTGACTGCCAGTGCAGTGTAGACGGGTACTGCAGAAAGTGTGAACCTAATCTCCTTAGTGATCTGCACAAGCCTGCTGGGGAAATGGATCTGGGCTCCTTCAAAGACTGCAGTGAAGTTGTCGTATAACATTGCAAGATACTTTCCTGACAAAGGCTGCTGTTTGGTAAGCATGGCAACGTGTATGAACACATTAGGATACATCAAATCAAAATTTATGCCCAAACCTTTGATATGCAGGTATTGTCATGAAGGAGCAGTGATAAAAGGTGTGTTTGGCCTGCAACGAATCCCGCAGCAGGAACATGCCCATTTATGTTACCTTCTGTCCTGGCCTGTACCACACAGGCAATCTAGATATCTCCTTCTCATTGCCCATCCATGGTACATCATTCTCCAAGTGTTTGGACAGATGTCATGTTTCACCTCTGGAAAAATGAGTGAAACTCCTGTTCTCTGCTGTCCAGTTCACTCATGTGGAGAGGAGGAGCTGAGGAATGGGATCTGCAAAGTGGATTTCATCTTCAGAGAGAACATTTCCAGTTCCTGTGGTCCACCTGGACCCAGGGAGAGGGGAACTCCCATTGAGATAAGGGGAGGGATCAAAGAGCAGGGGTTTTGCTTGAGGGGGGCCATGGGACAGCTCTGTCATGGGTGATCCAACACCTGCATACTCCCAAAAGCTGGCAATCAAAGGCTGCATAGCCCCGAGCTGAGAGTGTCTATTTTTTGTTGTCAATCTTGTAAGTTCAAATAGAATTGTAGGGTTTTGGTTTTTCTCAGATTTTTCTATTGATAACTTTTCTGTTCATGTACAGTCACATGGATCATTACTGTTTCAGCCTCTAGTTAAATTCAAGTGCTGTGAAGTATATTGGGCAGGATTTAGAGGTGGTCTACATCAGGATAAACCTACAGAGACAAGGATCAGATCAGACCCATCACATTTCTAAAAAATCTGGTGCTTTCTTGCCAGGAAATAAAGCCTAAATTTCCCACTCTCCTAGTTTTAAACCAGTACAGTTACACTGGAATCACTCATAACTAAATCACCACACTGTCATGAACTTAGAGTAACATGAGTGTGAAACAGTTTTCTTCCACGTTGTTGTAAGTTTAATAATATCTTGGGCATTGTGGTTTGAGGCAAAAAAAAAAGCACTCTTTTCATATATTCTTTAGTCAATGAAACTTTTCAACACCCTAGTCTTTATACTGCAATATTTTAATTATTGTTTACTTTATTTAATTGCTGTTTTCCTAAACATATATCTTTCCTTTCTACTTCAAGGCTTTTGGAATTTTTCCAATCAGTCCAGTATCAAAGAATATTTATGGTCTTTTATTTAAACTTCTGATGCTTGTAAACTAAAAGCTGTGCAAGCCCCAAGGCCAGGCTTTGGCTGTATGTTGTTCATAGCTGATTTTTTTTAATCTATAAGTTAATCTTCTAGGAAAAAAGTCTTTTGCAGAAGTAAGAATATTATCAGAAAGTTGGTGCTTACATTTTCTGATTGGGATGGAAAGATAAAAAGTGAAAATTCTGACGCTGATAAATGAAATTTCTTCAAACTTTATTTTTTCCCTTTATTTTTTGTCTTTTTGCTCTTTGTTCTATTTACCCCCCTGTTATCTCTATCAAAAGGGTGTGAGAGAAAAACGTGTGAAGACTAAAAGCCTTTCCGTTTCATGTTGAGCAAAAAAAGAACTTTGTTATTCTACTGAACATGAGAGTATTTGGGAGATCCTAGTTTCCTTTTGGAATTTATATAAAAATCACAGAGAATCACACACAAAATATGCCAAGTTAGAAGGGATCCACAAGGATCATCAAGTCCAACTCTTTGCCCTGCCCAGGACCATCCCCAAGGCTCACACCATGTGCCTGAGAGTATTGTCCAAGCACTTCTTGCACTCTGTCAGGCTTGGTGCTGTGACCACTTCCATGGGGAGCCTCTTCCATTGTCCAACCACCCTCTGGGCAAGGAACATTTTTCCTAGTATCCAACCTAAACCTCCTGTGACACAACTTCAGGCCATTCCCTTGGGTCTGCTCACCACAGAGAAGAGATCAGTGCCTGCCCCTCCTCTTCCCCTCACGAGGGAGTTGTAACTGCAATGAGGTTTCCCCTCAGTCTCCTCTTCTCCAGGCTGAACAGACCAAGTGCCCTCAGCTGCTCCTCATGCGGCTTCCCCTCAAGGTGCTTCACCATTTTCACTGTCCTCCTTTGGACACTCTCTAATGGTTTAATATCTTTCTTACATTGTGATGCCCAAAACTGCACACAATATTCAAGGTGAGGCTGCCCCAGTGCAGAGCAGAGTGGGACAATCCCCTCCCTCAACCTGGCAATGCTTTTCCTGATGCCCCCCATGACACAGTTGGCCCTCCTGGCTGCCAGGGCACTGCTCACTCATATTCAACTTGCCATTGCCTAGAACTTCAGAAATAATTTCAGTCATTTTGTAATATTTTTCAGGATTTCTTTTGTTTGAAGAACTAAAGGCACTTTGCAGGAAGGTGATCTTTAAGACTGTCTCTGTTGGGGTAGCACCACACTCACTAAAGTCCATGAAGTGAGACAGAGAGGTGATTCCATGTGTAGAAATGCAAGCAAACAGGTTATTAGCAAGGATTACAAGTGATATGATGGGACAGAGGTTGTGTGGGTGCCAAGAACCCCCCATCTACACCTGTATTGTTATGTGATGTTTTGCTTTGGACCAACTCCTTGCAATTCTTGCAATTGCACATTCCTGTGCAGCACGTTCTAGGATGGCCTGCTTGAGCAGGGAGGTTGGACCATATAACCCACTATGGTCCCTTTCAACCTTACCCATTCTGTGAAGTCTTGTGCAGTTGCATGGGCTAAACTATGGGCTTCCATGCTGGGAAGGCAGAGCAGGACTGAGAGGGCTTCTGACCTGCCTGCTCCCTGCACTGACCTCCCGCTGCCTTCTGAGGAAGTGCTCCCCCATCTTGTGCCCACACGGACGCTGCCCCATCAGCCTCGCTTCTTGTAGATGTGGTAGTTATATCTCAAATTACAGCAATGAGTTATGGACAGCTTTGAGAAGCAGAGCTTAGAGTCAATTTTGTCAACAGTGTAGAACTGAGCAGAACTTTGAAAGATGTGGTTGGAAATCTCTTGATAATAAACTTTCTCATGAGATTTTTGGCAACCTTTGTGTCTTTCCCCAGCTGGAAATGCTATAAGAATGTCCTTTCTTGGGGTATTTTGTCACTCCCAATTTCAGATAGCAAGTGAGAAAACATTTCTTCTAACATAACAGAGGTTAAAAAAATGGTCTAGTAAACTGAATCTTGTAACAGAAGGGAAATTGAGGGGCTTTGGTTCTCTTTAGACTCCTTTACCCAATACTCCACTGAAAATCATCTGAAAGTTGCAGAAATAAGAAATGAAGAAAGCTGTCCAGACCTTTGAGACATCTAACTAATCTCCTTGTTGGATTCAGAGTTATTCTTTGTAGTACATTGTCTTTTATTTTGTCAGTCTACTTTTAAACAACCCAAACAATAAGCCTTTCACTTCTTCACAGGGACCCAAAAATAAGGGCAGTAGATCTCAGAATGAAGAGATCTTCATCAATGAAGAGATATTTTTTTGCTGATATCCAGCACATTATTTTACTTTTTTCCTTACCACTTGGCCTCATGAACAAGTTACCCCAGATGAGCTGGGCTCTGGTGGTAGCGGCCTTGTAGTGATTCATGCAGAAATATTCAGCTTTGTTCTAACCTATTTCAGGGCAGTTTAGGGCAAGTGAGCTTTTGGGCTAAAAATGTTAAAAAAGGTAAAAAAGTTACCATAGGTCTGCTGACACACACTGATTTGCCAAGTGATGTATGCCTTACAAGTGTCCAAGTTTTTACATCCACCCCTGATGTTCTGCAGTTTAACTAGTCTGTCCAGTTCTGTTCAACATCTTCATTAATGACTTGGATGCAGGACTTGAAGGAATACTAAGGAAGTTTGCCAATGACACTAATTTGGGAGGAGGTGCTGACTTCCTCAAGGGCAGAGAGGCCCTGCAGGGAGACCTCAACAGATTAGGGGGTTGGGAAATCACAAACTGTGTGAAGTTTAACAAGGGCAATGCCAGATTCTGCACCTGGGATGGGGCAACATTGACTGTGTGTACAGACTAGGGAATGAGAAGCTGGAAAGAAGCAGTGTGGAAGGGGACCTGGGAGTCCTGGTCAATGGCAAGTTGAATCTGAGTCAGCAGTGCCCCGGCAGCCAGGAGGGCCAACTTTGTCTGGGGGATCATCAGGCAAAGCACTGCCAGCCAGTCGAGGGAGGGGATTGTTCCATTCTGCTCTGCCCTGGGGCAGCCTCACCTTGAATATTGTGTGCAGTTTTGGGCATCACAATGTAAAAAAGATATTAAACCATTAGAGAGTGTCCAAAGGAGGGCAGTGAAGATGGTGAAGGTCCTGGAGGGGAAGCCATGTGAGGAGTGGCTGAAGTCACTTGGTCTGTTCATCCTGGAGGAGACGTTATAGGGATCTTCAACATCCACACGAGGGAAAGTGGAAGGGCAAGTACCAATCTCTTCACTCTTGTGACCAGTGACAGGACTTAAGGAAATGACATGAAGCTGAGTCAGGGAAGGTTTAGGTTGGATATCAGAAAAAAGTTCTTCCCCCAGAGCGTGTATGAGCACTGAGAGAGGCTCCCCATGGAAGTGGTCACAGCACCAAGCCTGACAGAGTTCAAGAAGCATTTGGACAATGCTCTCAAGCACATGGTGTGATTCTTAGGGCATCCTGTGCAGGGACAGGAGTTGGACTCAGTGATCCTGTCAGTTCCCTTCCAACTCAGCATATTCTATGATTCTATGAACAAAACACACCAGTAAATAATAACTCTGCTCCCAAGGCATTTATATTAGCTGGACACTTTAATTCAGTGCTCAGGCAGGCTATGTGTAGTTAACTCTTAATACTTTCGCATACCTTGGTCCTTTCATCTGCCTCATATCTTTCACTGCTGTCTTCTGAATTCCCTGCACTTTCTCTGCTCCTCCAGTTCTGGAGACCACAGCACACTGCTCCACATGCTCACATCACGACCCTTTCTGAGCACATCATTAATAGGAGTTTAGCTTTAAGTATGAGCAGAGTTTTGAGTGACCCGAGCAGTGCACTTTCCATATGCCTAATACTGATTCCACAAAGGGCAGCTGTTAATTTCCAGACTAATATATTGTGTATTGTTCTTCTAAGGTTTCCTCTTATCCTTTTAACAACTATCCTTTTCAGAAAGATATGCATCTAGAGCTCTGTTGTTGTGTCTCAGTTATCTGCAGATCATGTATGATCAACGAAAAGCTCCTCTCTTTGCCCAGCCAGCTCGGCAAGGCTAATCTGGGATCTCACAATGCAACCAGGATCTTTTTTTGCTTATACATGGTTCCCAGGAATCCTGTTTCAGCCTGAGCTCTATTATCAATACAATTAAGGTGAACTTGAGCTGGCGTGTAAAGTTTTCAAAAGCGCTTACATGACCCTAGAGGCTGGGGCTTATTTTCAAAAGTGACTTGGTGTACTCAGGAGCCTAGGTGAATTATCTATTAAATTGGTGCTCTGTTATGATTTAAATGCCTTTGAAAAGGGAATTTTGGGTTCCTTTAACATTCCAGGCATTTCTGACAAGATTGCTAGTGTTATTTGGGTGCAAATGTATCAGATCTCAGCTAGCACAGAAGAACTGGGAAAGTACCAAGTTTAATTTTCAAACTAAAATTTGAATTTAGGGGTGTAATGCTCAGAAAACTTGTGCTGAAAAGTAAGACAATTTGATCCTGAAAGTATGGAAATAAACATAAGACCCTTCAGTCCTGGCTTAAATATAGTCACCGTCTAAGTGACTGAGACACACTGTGTGGCTTCTGTAAATCCCCATTCAGGGACACTCAGTGTAGGTGAAAGAAGTGATGGGGCACAACAACAAATAACACTCTCCATTATATTACAGGACATTTAATTCGAGACTGGCATTTTTTATTGGGTACTTGTCTTCCCTGTAATGGGTTACTTTTCTTTGTGGTTCTTAAAGTTTTTATAACTATTTCTAACAAATAAGAAACACTTAAAATATGCACATATTTTAAAATATTAAAAATATGAAAAAAAAGCACCACAGGCATGAAACAGCAATACTGCATATAGCTGTACTGATTTACTCCTGTTTATCTTGAGTTTTGCCTGGGAATACTATTAAATGTCCTGAAGTTGAGTGATTTTTCTGCTCAGAAGTTTTACCCTATGTCAACTAAACAGACTCTCTTCCTCAATCAAAATGCAATTGTCAGTCATTTTCTGTTTCTCAGTCACTCTCAGTGTGGTGCTTCATTGCTTGTATTCTCTCGTCGAAAAATGTTGCTCACAAATAACTACTGAAATGCTGGTGGATGAAAGATCCATTAACAAAAAGGTACATTAGAAACAACCTTTAGCCCAAGTGAGCAAATTACTCTCCCACGAAACACTACTAACTCCATTGGAGTTAGAATAGAGATCATCAGTACTACGTATAATTGCCATGGAATGAGATTCACATCTGAACTCAAAATGCACACGATCCTACACTATTAAAGTCTTTTAGTGACTTAGTCTTACATTGGAGAAAGATATGAAGAGCTACTTCACTTTAAAAAGAGTTACCTTTTCACTTAGTTTCAAGGTTTTAGTTGCATTCTCAACTCTACATCAGTTCACACCTATGGAGAGAAAGTTGTAGAGGTCCTGAAGAAAAAGCACTGATGCACTTTTGTAAGCAAACAATCAGTTCATTGAACTTATGGTTCAAAATGAGAAATTTATTTTCAGATTTCTTCCTCTGTGTACTTAAACTTGCTTCTGACCTTACAGGGTGCTCATCTTGCTATGGTCAGATGGCCTCTAAAGCCAGCATGACTGCAGGAGCAGGATGTCCTGTGGCAGTGGGTCACTGCAGTCTGAGGAAGGGCTTGACGGGGTCCTTTGGGTGTTACGGGATTGCATCAGTCGTAAACCAGGCAGGATCTTCTCCCTAGATCTTCTGTGTTTATGTACTTTTACTCCATAAGGTTAGGTGGCATTGGGATGCCAGCCCCTCAGTTGTGATGCAGAGATCATTTGATTTTTCAGCAGTGTACATACTTCACAGTGGTTCTCGGTGTGTTTTTGTAATTAGGCATATTTAACTGTGCCTTGTTTTACTGCTGTAGGAAGAATCTCATTTGTCAGCAGTTTTAAGCTTTGCCAAATAAAGGCTTATTGGCAAACTGCATTGAGCACTCTGATAATAACCCAACTTTAAAAAACACACACCCTGCTGTGTTGTATTCAAGCCATGGTGCTGTTGAAATTAAAAGGGAAGACAATGCCTGCTTTCAAAAACTGGAGGTTCTTTGTATTCTAATAAAAGCCTAAATTAATGTTTTAAAAGGTTATTGCTATTTTTTACCAGCTAGCTGGCACTGTGTATAAATCTTATTTAGGCAAGGTCCTACATTATTTCACTGTTTTTAACACGTCAGCCAGTATCATACTGCCATGGATAATCAGTTCCTGAAATTCATTAGTCCAACCCGTTAAATCCCTTTTGTTTAGCTTTAATAGCAGGGTATTTCTGTGTATTTGGGAATCTAATATATGATGTACGTTCTGACAACACCAGCAGGGACCACAAATATTTCTTACATAATCTGAAGGACATATGTTTGGCTTATGGCAAAAATAACCTCATCATTCCTGTGTTTTAGGTTGAGGTGTCCATGTGAGGTCCTTTTATAAGAGCAAAGTAATAGGAACTATGTATAATTTAATCTTGTTGGCTTTGAATGCATTTCCTTCAGCTTTTAAAGAGTGCTCTAGGAAATGGAAAAACACACAGTCAGCTATGAAATTCTATGACACTGATGCAGTCAGGCTATAAAATATTCTTTGCATCTTAATTGCATTTTATATAGCCGTATAACCATGTGTAATTCTTAACTCTATAAATCCTAGCTCTGCATCCCTCTCTGGCAGCTTGGTGAGAGTGGCAGAGGAATGTTTCCCACAGTTCATTGTTCAGTTTGGTTGTGTGGGCAGCGCACAAACGTCAGGACTAAGCAGGGAACTTGCACTGAACTTTGCAAACTGCTTTTGGAGACAAAGGATTCTCCTCATCCCTCTGGATGAACCTGATGTCACATGATGAGATCCGTATCTGAGCTCTCTCCAAAACCAGTTGTGATTTGACTACGGGGAGAATGGCAGAGCCTGTTTTATGTAATGTGCTTTTCTTAAAAGTTTGGAGGACAGTTTGGGGGAGAAGAGAAGGTAATTTTATTGGCATATAACTGTGAGAACAAAGCAGGGCATGACAGAAGCCAAATAGCTATCAGGTGAGAGATCAAGCCAAAGCCAGAACAATCTTTCAGGCACCACCAACCATGTGAAACACTGACATAATGCAAGTGTGCCTGCAGTGATGCTGGACCCAGCAACACAGCAGATGCACTTACCGGTACTTTCTGCCCTCTGACTGCCCTCTTCTAGTGAGAGCTGCATCCCCAGCCAGTGCCACACTCACCACCTTGCACTTGCTTCCCCACTGTAAAACAGAGCCTGAGAAAAGGAGACCCCTATGCAGAGACGGGAGACTGTGGTTTAAAAGTAAGGAAAACAGTGGGAGGATCATAAAGAAATGATGGATGTGATCTGTTCAACTCTGTAGCATATTTCTAAAAATAGAAAGTTTTTTAGAATGGATAGACAGAGGCATAACAGGATCCAGTGGCTGAAAACTGAAGCTGGATAAATTTAGATGAGAAATAATGCTCTGTCTACACTGCATGTTACAGCGCAGTGTTGAGATACATGAACAATAAATGAGCTAATTCAGAGAGCAAAAGCCATCCAACAGCGATGGCAGGGAGGCCCCAGATTTATATCACTCAGGAGAATAAAAGAGCCTGCCCAGAGGTCTATGCTACTGCAGCCCAATCACTAGACCAGGTTGCTCAAAGCTCCATCCACTCTGGCCTTTTCAAGAGTAAATGCAGCTCATATTGCAACATCTCATCAAGGAATGTTGAAATTAGTGAGTGGCATGCTGTGTCTCACTTTACACATAAGATGTAGATAGATTTTACATTAAGGTCCCTTTCTGGTTTTAGGAATTCTGCATGGCTACGTAAAGTGAATGCTGTTGAGAAATTGTCTAGAAATATTGGGGGAGGTCAAGCTGTTTACATAGCTGGAAATTTCTGCTAAACCAGCTGAAACTTAGAATTTTTATGTCATGGTGAATTTTGATATTTTAATGTTTGGCTTTGTTTTACTTTTGAAGACTTTTTTGGTTTCTTGGAATGCTGAAATTCTGAATTTTTTTTCTTTGGAAATACTTTCTGTAAAATATATTACTTTTGACAAATCAGCATTTTTGCAATGAAAAATCCTTCCTGACTGAAAAATTTCCAACTTCTCATCACACAGTTGCAGTCGAAACTCACGGGTTAATCTCTATGAAGTTCCACAGGACCACCATCTGCAGGAGGGACTTTTACAGCCTCTTTTAGAGAACAAAAATAAAGAGGAACTGACTTTGGCCTAAAGGGATTAATTGGTACCCTTATTTCATTAGGTTATTTAAAGCAAAGTTCTCATTAAACTTTCATTGGAATAATGTTAGAAAAAGTCTGTCAGCTGCAGCTGTTGGGAAGAATTGAGAGGTCAGCAAATTACCAGATGATAACACAAAATAGTATTAAAGTCTGAGAGAGAGAGGATAAAGGTGCAGACTGGAGATTTGAGACCTTTTAATTCTGTTTTTATATTGGATATGCGGGCACTGATGTGCCGTTTGTTCCATATAAAGTCTTTTGGCTAAGAAGGTTCAACAGAAGCTGAGGAGACATCACAAGCCCAGAGTGTCAAAATAAGACAAAGTTGCTCATGTGGTTTGTCACTAAGGTTGTTTGGCTCTCTCTGGCCTAATTAGCTGCTGTTAGGGATGTTTATGCTCTCTTAGTTCACTCTGTTGAAACCTCTGCATCATGCAGCATTAATGGTTTAGTCCTGGCAATCCCAAAGTGACCGTGTGCATGTTGGGGTGAGACCAGGCCAGCATGGCAGCATCGGGAAGAGAGCAGCATTAAACCTGAGCTCCACATGCCTTGCATCACTTGCAGCCTTTATGTTTCTGAAGCTGGATTTTTGTATTTATTTTTGTGTTAGATATGTAAATTCAATTAGAAAGCCAGCCTGAGGAAGGAGTGAATGATGGTTGCTGCCTGGTTTGGTTTGGTTAGTTTTGACCCACTTTCTTGGCTGTTTAGACCTGTGTAAAGCAGTGTTTGGAGGGGGCCAGACTCCTTACAAACAGCTTTCTGGGGTCACTGTTGCCATGAGATGGCAGGTCCACAGTCCAACTCATTTGCATTCAAGGGAATGCACAGTCTGCATTGAAGCCATTGGTTGCCTTGGCCAGGCTGCTTTCCTAGCCGTCAGGATGCCTGAGTTCCCATCATAGTCCTGTGACTGCAGCCCTCCACTTCGCCCTCCTTCCTTCGTCTCCTTGTGCTGCTCTATGATGGTTTGGGCTGCGCTCAGACTATCTCAGAGGGTCAACAAAGCCCTGGGCCCACCTACCCAGGACAAATGCATCCAGATGCATCCACACGTGATACTGGTTACTGGTACTGCTCCCAGAGGGCTTACACAAATGTGACCAGGATAGTTTCCATTTGGGAGGATTTAGGGAAAACAAAGGTTCAAAACACTGTCTGGTTGCAGCATCATCTGCCAGCACTACTTGCAGTATGCAGTGGGAAGTAGCTTCAAGTAAACTATCTGCTAGAAAAATCAGATTTGTAGTCCTAAGAAGTGAGGTTGAATTGATTGTTATTCCTTTGTGGGGCAGGAATGCTAATGGTGTCATACTTTGATGCCACTAAATGGACTTAATACTCATCTGCTGTAGCCAAGTTGGGCTCTGCTTATTTCCCTTCCCCTGTTTGTCCCCCCGCCACTCCCTTTCTGCTGGCACTGACAGATTTCTGCCCCCACCAGCAAACGTGTTCAGAAAGCTAAATCAGCAGAAAACTAGCCCTACAGAAAGGAGCAGAGAGCCGGCAGCTGGCTCAGGTCTCCAACCCAGCTCATCTGAGGCCAGAAAAATGCCAGTGCACAAGGAAGAGTGGGAGGAGAGGAGCAGGACCATTTTCAGTGGTGGCTATTGTTTAAATCAGAATAGTTTCCCTAAAGAGCCACAACCTAAAATTCAAAAATGCCAGGATGGGTACCCTGACTGTACTAAGTCTACCAGGCTGTCTGTCAGTTCCTACAGCTCAAACACCCTACATGCGCTTCTGCAAGCCCCTTGCCTCTGCAGCCCCTGGCACATCAGCAGATCCAGCCTGCAAGAATTCTTGGCTAGCGTAATATTCCTATTTCTACTTGCTTTTTTGTATACTTACATTGCGTTGGAGATGCTGATTGTGTTTTACCCTGGAGATTATAAATCCTAATAAAGTACACTGAAATCATTGAGCTATTTCAGTTAGCAGTTCCTGGCCAAAAGAATTTATTGTTTTTTGTTTGTTTTTTTTTTTCCTGTAAGTGGGGTTACAATCAGTGCTTGAAATTTGGCAACTGCTGAAATCCTATGTAGTATCACTGAAAAGGGAATAAAATAGTCCTCAAGAGAGGGAAATCTGACCTGTATCGTCAAACACCTCTTCCATGACCTGTGCATGAAGAGAGCTGAGATTCTCAAGTAGGTTCGCACAACTTCAGTATTTATGCTCTTCTGATTGCCAGTGGTAATGGTCCATGTGCACACTCCCCCTTCCTGACAGATACATGGAAATGTGACTTAGCATAACCCACTGTCATGAAAGTATGACTTACTTTATGATTACTTGAATTATATCCCATTTGTTAGGGACTATGAACACATGCGTGCAGAGTTGCCATGACTGAGCCATCACATGCTAACATGTCATGCTGCAGGAGCTGAGGTGTAAGTCTGAACTCATATCGATATATTCTACTGGAGGAGAACCAGCATGTCTGTGCTGGATTGAGCAAAATTGAAGTAACTGCTCCTGAACTGAATTTGGTATCTCATTCTGGGTTTTTTATGAGAGAGAAGGATGAGGGCTGACTTAATTTGTCTTGTGTGATGCTTCATGAGGTACCACAGATGGGTAGAAAGCCCTGCAGCCACACAGACAGAATTAGAATGGTCTTTAATAGCTGGAAGCTGTATTGAGACAAATCAGTCTCCAGGCTGAATGTGTTGTATATGTACATATATATTGATCTTTAGGAATCGACCAGTGCATTTGTATTGACAGAGGATCAAATTCTTAGTGCGATTATAATGAAGTGTGATTCCACTAATTTCAGCCACTCCCTGCCATATCTCTCTCACAGCTGTTAATATCTTGGGCCTTCAGGAACAGATTTGCTTACTCTATTGCCTTTGAAAAACAATCCTTGTCCTTGATGTTAGCTCCATTACACCTAGAGTGAAGCAGTGGGATTTGCAGGTAATATAAAGTATGTTCCCAAAAATGCATATGTATGGTGAATATGGGTGTTTAAGGGTCACACAGCTCACTCAAAAAACTTCTAGAAGTGCATCACACATGATCAATACTTGCCTTTCTTCTAGGTTTTTACATTATGCAGAGTGGTAGCACAAGATATTTTTAGCATGTTTGAATAAATAGAGCTTTGGGAGTTGGATTTTATCACAGAAGATTTGTGCGTAAGACTTGAGATTGTCTAGCAGATAAGTGAGGATTTCTTTGTCCAGAGTCCCTTCATGTTTGCCGCTCCGGTGGTTGTACAGCCAGAGCCATCATCTGGACAAGACACATGCACAGACCTTCAGTTTCCATGTAGATGATGAATTGGCAGTTCTTTAAGGCGATGTGTGTGCTACAGGAGTAGTGCTCTCCACAGGGCTGCTCCTCTCCTGGTCCTGGATGCACCAAACAGTGGGGCTGCAGGGGGCTCTGCCCACCATGGGCAAGACAGCCAAAGGGCAGCTCTGACATTTCCCTCTGCTTCTTTTTTCCTTGATGGAGAAAGCAGAGCATTTATGAGTCAGTTTCTCAGTGTTGCCAACCTCCGTCACTCGTAATTCGTCAATCGGGCATGCAAAATCATGTCACTTGGGGCTTTTTAGGGCTGTTGTGTTTTTTAACTCTCTATCTTTTGCCTTCTGAGTTGCAGGAGTTATGGGTCCCTTTGTTTTGAAGCTTCTTTTGTAGTTCTTGGTTTCAACAGGCAGCAGTTCCCTGTTCAGCAGCAGTTTCAGGCGGACTGAATCTTCAAATGTAGGGCAACAAATTGGGATATATATATAGGCTGGAGCATGGGATTTCCTCAGCCACTGTTTGATCTCCTGACTATATTTCAGCTCCCAAGCCTGACTTTTGAAATGTTTGAGTTTATAACCAACCTACAGACATTATAGAAAGACATCCGGAGCAGAGTTCATGTGGTCTCTTGCATGTTATAGTAAGCCAGAGTGTCAAATACACCACATAACCCTACTCACTGTGCTCCTAAACAGCATTAGAATTGCCATTTTGCTACTTTGAATCATTAGACACCAGGAATGTAATGCCCATTAGATCATCCCGTTCGTATCCCAATCCCTGTCAGATTGTTCTCTACAAATATTTTCCTCATATGAGGTATTGCACTCAGTTTACTGCACTGTAGACTTTCCACTGCTGCTTCCCTTGGAAAAGAGTGGATCAAGAATACTAGGAAACATCAAATCACATTGAATATGTCATTCCAGACCGTAAACAAACAAAGCTAAAAATAATTTGAGGACCACATATAGTGGAAAACTTCCACTTCCAAAAAAGCTACCAAACAGCTACTCTAAGGGGGGAGCCCTTGCATGTCTTTGGACAGTTGTAGGTTTTAGTTTGTCAGAGATTTTTATTTAAAATATAAAACCAGAAAGATTATGCTAGAAGCTCAGAATAGTGGTTTGTCTTGGAGAGATAGAAAATGAAGCCGACTTGTGGTTCTACTGCTTGTTTACATGTCATCCTCCTTTATTGGTAAATAATTATAAGCAGAATCAAATGAGAGCTATCTGCTGTGCTGAATTCCACTGTTCTGATTTAACTACACCAAGCATGGAGGTTTTGAGTCTGATTTTTAAAACTGTCAGGCGCCAAATGGCATGCTTCACATTAGCCTGCAGTTCTGTACCTAATTTGCATTCAGTTATGCAAATTAAACATTTGACTTGAGTAATCACACACAAATCAGCATGCCTGATCATTTGCACACGTGCTTATTCACTTCATTTGCTCAAATAAAGTATATATTCAAACTAAATAGACAGCTTAGTCTGTAACCATTTTAGTAACCAGATTTAGGATTTCTGACGCTGATAATGTTGTTCCTTAATAGGGCAACTTCAGGCAGTTAATAGTATAGGCATCCTTTAATAAAATTTCTCTTGTGCATTTTTGCATGCCTTTAGAATCTGTTGGTGATGGACATAAGGTTACCTGAATACATGTAAAGTCAAATGCATGGAAGTTTCCTAAAGCTGACCTTCAGTTGTATTTCTGTCTGTTGGTATGCTAAAAGCAAGTAGGGAAAAATAACCCTGAGGACTAGTTAAGCATGCTCATAGAACATAACCTGGTTTGGATAGCTCAAGTAAGATGTGAATCTACACATATGCTAGTTAGAAATGTGCAAATTTAGCATTTTCTTGCAGTGAATTAAGCAAAAAATAAAATTACTTCTTTACCTAAATATTCATTCTGTCAGTAGCATTCCTCTGTTCCAGGAAGTTACAATAATATGGATTGCTATCTGATGAAAGAAGATCAGCTTTTGGAAGAAATGTGAAGTTATTTAGCAACTGAAGCAGAAAGTGGGGGTTCAAAATATTTCAAATACATTCAGTTCTTCAGGGAAAAGTGGCTGTTGGCACAGGCACAGAAAACTGCCTTGCTACACTAATGCTCAACAAATATCTTGTCTGTGAAAAATGCATTTGATAAGCAAGGTCTTTTGAAGTTAAGATGGTTTTGTTATATCTTTGTGTGCAAAACTGGAATGTGACTGGTTCCTGTAAATTAGATAAACAAGCAGTTTAGGAATTAATCCTAAAAAAAAAAAAGGGATTAAAAGAAAATAATATTATTCTCCTGGGGTCACTCTAGGACATCCTGCAGCTGCCCACTCTCAGGTGGTACAGTACCAAAGCTGCCTGCCTGCATAGTGAACTCTGAAGGACTACAAAGGCTGTTTGCCATAGGTAAACCATGTCTTGTACTGAGTTCAAAACTGTTCAGGTAGATGAGGAAGGGTGGAACACATGAGCTGAAAGGAGTTCTTTAGTGAATTCCAGAAAGTTGAAGTCCCTCTGAAACTGCAACAGTGCTGAGATCTATGGGTTCTTCAGGGTGTATTCCTAAGGCTTTGGTACCCAAGGAAATGGGCTCTCAGGAGCATCAGCTGTTGTTTTTAGGCACTAAAATGAGTTAGCTGTTACTTTAGCTAACCCATCTGCATCCCTCTTGGTCAGGTACATTAAGTCCACAGTGGTCAAGGTGACCTCATCCCTGCCAAAATAACCTATGGTCAGGAGAAGATCTGCTGATATCTATGTAATGTGTCGGTATTTAAAAATGGACTCTTGTCCAGAAGGTCCAAGATGGTCATGGCAGTGACAGACAGTCCAAGAAACAGTGCTATCTTCCCAGTATTATCCATGCCTTGCCACACACCTACACAGAGAGCTTCAGGGAGTATTTAGAAGACCTCAAATGATAAAAAAACATAGTGTATTAAGCAAACCTGCAAGGCAGTTTTGGTTGGCAGGAGTCATGCACGCCCTGAGCTTGGCTTGACTTTGGGGGAGGCTGGGAAGCTGCCTGGCCAGAGGCATGCCCCATGACCTCAGACTAAACAGGCGCTTTACAAACAATGGGAGTGAGAGATAAATTTTGCTTTGTTTTGGCCTCCATATTAATTGCGATTAAAAATAGAGCCCTCAGCAGTGGCAGGGAGCAAAACAACTGAGGCATTGTTAGCTTTATCAGAAGAAACAGGGAGCACGAAAGATGAAAACATGAGGCAAGCAGAGAAACCAAGGACTGGGTCAGTCTGGACCACCTGTTCCCCTCCAGGTCAATCTACCTGCTCATTTTTAGTGCAGAACATTTTCCATGTCAGTATTTAGTGTCTGGAGATGACAAGACAGTTCTTAGATCTTCCATTCCCTGCCTCCAGTTTAGGATTAGACAACTGCAACTAAATCTTTTAGTGTTCTCAAGACTCTAGCACTGGGAGTAAAATCTCAGGCCCACCAGGATTTCCAATAACAACATATCCATCAGTTTCAACAGATTTCACTCACAGGAAATAACATTCCAGCTTATTCTGAAAGTCTTGGCTGAGCTGATCTCTAAAAGGTGAAGACTGCAACACTGTAGATTCAGCCTCAGAGCTGTGTAGGGAGATGCTTCTGACAGATCAACGTTTGCATTTTCTAGTGGTTTGTTTCAATGCTGTGTGGATGAAGTTGGGCTTTAGTGATGAGAGAGTAGTTTGGAAGCTTCATTTTAAACAGTATGGGACAAAAATACCTGTAAGTGCAGAAACAAATCCCATCATTAGAATTCATTAGTGTTTGTTTTATTACACCAGCAGCCAATGATCTCTACCACATGAAAGCTCCATTTTCATGGTTGTTATATGAACATAAATATAACAAATGACATTTGCAGGCCAGAAGACATGAGACCTTAAAAAACTTCTTGTATTCCTTACCAATGTATTTCCTAAATGCTCACCCACAAAACTAAGAGCAGTTTGAGATGAACAGAGCAAGTGAAAAAGCCTCATTTTTTCATTTCATTTCAGACGGAAATGTTGTGATTTAAATCTCAAAGCAAGCACAGATATGAAGTCTGGACTAGCTGAGGCCAAAGGTTTGTTTGATTCTGTATGTGGTCACTCTTAGTGGTCATTATTATAACAGCATAATAACCAGATAAGCAAATATGAGACTTCTCAAGATGCCCTCCCAGCCTCCAACCATCTTTGGCTAAGCATCAATAAATGGAGTATTTACATTCACAGAATCATGAAATATGCCAAGTTGGAAGGGATTCACAAGGATCATCGAGTCCAGTTCCTGGTCCTGCACAGGACCATCATCAAAACTCATACCATGTGCCTGAGAGTATCATCCAAATCCTTCTTGAACTCTGTCAGGTTTGGTACTGTGACCACTACCCTGGGGAGCCTGTTCCAGTGTCCAACCACTCCCTGGTTGAAAACGTTTTTCTAATATCCAATCTAAACCTCCCCTGGCACAACTTCAATTAATTTGTCTAGTTGTTTTCTGAATCCATTTAAACTTGCAGCATGAATAACACCTTGATTAAAATAGCTCCGTTGCTGTGTCTCAGACTGGGACCTCCTTGTCTGCTTTTACCTTGCCATGTGCTCATTTGACATGTTGTTCTCCAGCTCTTGCATTTGAAGATTCACTGATCTCTGTTCATATTTATCCCTCAAATTTTCCTTTCCTAGCCTGAAAAAATCTTAGTCTATTTAACTTGTTCCTCTACGAAAGCTGTTTTTTACCTTTGATTGTCCTTTTTGCCCTTCTCTGTATATTTTTCTTTTTATTATGTTCTTTTTGTGACGGGGGTGGATTTAGACACTGCCAGCACATTATGTCTGCTTTGCTCTCTGTTCCTTTGCTGGCATTCAATGTGCTTTCTGAGCACTTGCATTTCTGAGCAATGGTATTATAGCACAGTCTATTCTGACCTGAGGATCTCATTCCCAAGGAGTAAGACTGAGTTTAGGTCCTACATCTGTAGGTAGAGAAGGGCCTGGTTTGTATGTCCTGGATTTTATATCCATCTATATGGAATTCTATCTGCTCTTCTATCACCTAGATGCTGGTAATCTCCCTTTCTTGTGAATTTTCACTCATAATTTGCTCTTACCCTTCTGTTCTGCCTTATAACCAATGTGAAGAGCTTCCCTCTTATCCACAGCAACTTAATTTCTTTAAGCATCTCTAGCAAGTGATCTTGTTAAGTGCCTTTGGGCACAAGCTATCCAGTTAAGCTATGTCAACTGAATTCCTCTTGTTCACATGCTTGTTATCTTCTACAAAAATCCTTACTAGCCTTGTGAAGGACAATTTTCCTTTGCAAAAGCTGAGCTGGACTTCTCCAGTATATCCTATTTATCCTGGTGCTACCTAAAGATATTCTTTAGAATTTTTTTATGTATACATTTTGCCTAGTATAAGCATTTTCCCAAGAGCCTTTTTAAAAATCGGTGCCTTATTTGCCACTTTCCAGTGTTCTGATGCCAAGATCATTTTTAGCCAACAGCTGCACACTATAGTTAGCAGTTCAGCTGAATCAGGATGGAAGCAGAAAAAACAGGGTTTTTTTAAATTTTTTTTTTTGGGGGGGGGATGGTGTGGGGATGGGGGTTGGGGTTTTTTTGTTTCCTGGAAAAGAATTTAGGTTTGTGAGTTTCTGAATAACCTGGCCTTTTAGTTTGCTGCTAGTGTCAACAGGTAACATTTCATGATTATCTGCTATTTTATCTTTTCACTATTTGACAAATATTGTGATAAAGGACACTCAGCCTGTCAGAGGCTAGAGAAGCTGACCTGTGCTGCAAGCACTGGGAAACCTGAAATGAAATTACAAATACAAAAAACTAACAGTAAACTGGAAACAAATCTAAATAAAACTCACATAAAATAGAAGATTTGGAAAGAGGAAAAATAAGGCAGTCAGTTTTATTATGACTCAATATTTTTCCATTTCAAAGAGGTTTCTCCTCTCGGTGAAAACCCAAGTTTGGCATAAATGTTTCTACCACTGTTAGAACTGACCTTGGAGGAAAGCAGTGTGTCCAGCAGTATCTGTTACTCATCGGGGATGTTGTATATTTAAACTGACGTAGAACTGCGCTACAGAGGCTGGAAACATTAAATAACGTGCAAGTTTGTGTTTCCTTGTGAACATAATTGCCTGACCTCTACAGCAGATGCAATTTGCCAAGATTTTCTTAACAAAGGCAGTGACCTTAGTTTACTACATCGTATGAATGTATTCAAGCTTTGGCAGTGGCGTATACCACATTCCCTTTCTTTCCTTTCCAGTTTTCCCTATTGTTTAACTCACTCTATTTACTTGAGGCCCAAAAGAACCAGCACAAACTACCTGCTCCACCACACGTATTGGGCTGATATTGAATTACAGTTCCTTATTTTAAGAAGTTTTGTCAGCATGCAGTCCTGGGGCGCGTTGTTCATGAAATAAGGCTGTTACAAGGTCAGAGGACTAGCAACCCTGTGGGATGCTAAATAGCATTGCAAACCACATACTGTTAATTATTTAACATGTCTTCAGATGAGTGATTTGAACTGAACAGTCTCATCTTTCACAGCTAAATACTGAAGATGACTCAAAAGCTTTTATGGCCTAAATCATCCAGGATGATTTACCTCTGAAAATTGAGATGGTAAAGAAACAGAAAAAGGAGCTTGATTTCTGACAGATTTGAGTCATTGGCCCTTTACATTTCTTTTTCTTACCAACCACAACACACCCAGTTCCTTCTCCTGTGTTCTATAACATCCCCATCAAGTAAAAGACATTAGGTGCCACTTGGGTCAGTTTGTATCTGTGCCAGCCTATGCTGAACGAACATGTCTGGGTTCAACCAGCATCTCCCTTATCTGGATATTCTCTTCCTAGCCACTAATTTTTATGCAGTCTATAAGAGCTTTTCTTCTCTGAGATTCCAGCCAGTCTGTCAAATCCAAATGGAATGGACTCAGTGTTGGTAGGGAGAGGAGGGAAGTGCAAAGACCCTCAGCAACCAAAATTTCAGTGGTGCGGTGTTCTTCCATGCTTATTGTCTCTGGAAACTGAGCATCCCTTGTGTCAATCATGCAGACAGGAACATGGAATTTTAATATAGCTATCTACTTAAAAGTGATTATAGCATGGGCGCATCCTGCAAAAGTTTACTAGTGACAGGCTGCTTCACATATAAATGGCTCATTAAATCTTGAAGGGCAGCGAAGACTTGTCTCCACAATACAGAGAAACAACCATCCTTTGCTTTATTTGCTCATTCTTTCTTCTTTAGTTCTCCAAGATCTTGTTGCAGATCTCTTACTTCACTGGGTTCTGTCCACTACTCCTCAGACTAAATCATACATTGTCACTCTTCCCTTCCTCATTGTCTGAGATGGGTCATTTTTTCCACATTCTTTATATTGTTCCTTCTCCTTCCTTATTCTACTTCGCCTTCTCTTTTCCCTCTTCTATTCCGGTTATGTTTCCTTGTCATTCTTATCTCCCTGCTTCATAATTTACTCTTTTATTCTCTGTCCCCTGTTCCTCTTTGCTATCTTCTTCTTGGAATTGCACCACGCCTGCATGAACTCATGCCTTTAAAATGCATGTCAACCATGTTGGTCAGAAAGGAGAGTGGAGGCCAGGAGGACTGCTTGAATGGGCACCATATTAACTCAGCCTCAGGTTTTCCAGGAGAGTTTAAACAGCTGCTCAGCTTTGACACTTAATCCCCATTAATTTTGAGTAGGATTTAGGGGTCTAAATCCCTCTGAGCCTCTGGTCCCAGGTCAGCAACATTATCCATCCCACATTGCAGCCCCTTAGCAAGACCCTCACAAAACTTACACTGTTAATGACAGAAGTGGACAATGTATGTGGCCACTTTTTGCTGTGTTCACATCGTCTCACCTACTTCCTAATTAAATTGTATCTGTGCTGATTGGCAGGGATGTACTTATGCCTGGAACCACAATATAAAGCTTCTGGGGGAAGAAGCTGAGAGGGGAAAAGTTCAGAGCCATATGGAAACCTAGGCACTGTGGGGATGTAGGACTGCCAGTTTGTGGATTGCCCGGTTTCACTAGGTTCTTAGCAGAATTAAGCCTCTATGCACATTCTTCTCCCTTTTACTCTCTCCAACACTACAACAAGGAGAACTGAAGGAAACTGTGAGTAAGAAGGCAGATTTTCCAGTTCCCTTTGTAGGAGTGACCCACTTAACAGATGATACAATCAGGGTATTTACTCTTTTTTTGCTGCTTCCAGTAAGGGATCTTCAAAAGCAAAATGCCCATTCATTGGGATGCCCAGTGTCCAAACTGGCTGGCACAAAGAATCTAATCCTGTCCTCAGCAATCCTGTTTGTTCAGGTGCAAAGTAAATGTCTGCAGTAGCTACTAATCTAAATACAGATACTGGCACCTTAAAAAAATAAAATTTAAAAAAAAAAGAGAGAGAGAGAGAAAGAAAGAGGAAGAAGACTATTTCAGACAAGCCATAGTGAGCCCAAGCAAGTTTCAAGTAAATTAATTATGGAACAACAGAGAGTACAATTTTGGCCTCCTAAAATGGAACATATTCCTTATAAAATGGGCACACTGTGCAGTTCTCTGACATTTCCAATTGAAACAATAGGACCACTAGAATGGAAAGTCTGCAGAAACAGCAGACAAGGAAAGGAAGTTTAGGTTGAACAAAGGTTTTGTTCATTTTTACAGCCCCTGGAGGAAGACCAGTGCTGTACAGAAGCTGTTAATGATGGGCTGGATTGGATGGCCGAAAACAGTGCCAAGATCTAAATGTGTTTTTACTCCAAACTCCTCCCCAGCTGTCGAGATACCCTGCAGAATTTCCAGCTGGTGTGAACACCATGGGCTTCTGGATCAGCACCAAAAAAAGGGTGGGGGGCAATCCTATCCGTGCTTTCACATCACCTTCTCATTTGATAAGTGCAATTCACTTGCATGAAATCCAAATCATTAAGCTTTGTCTGACAAACTTGCAAGTTGACCTAAACTCTTGGTTTGTAGGAAGGAACTGTGCTGCGCTGACGGCTTGCTCAGGTAACTATGGCAACTCTGCTTCTCCATTAGGCTTTGAAAGAATTGTCCTTAAGTGAAAACAGCTCCAGCCTACTATTGCTGTTTAATAAATAATCTGCCAGTGGAGGAGGATTCAGGTTTGGAGAAGCTGTCCTTCCTTTCAACTAAGCTGGAAAAAATAGAAAAGTAAAATTCAGCAAAGTCGTTTTCAGAATTTCCATGACATGACTTTGTTCCTCCAGCATGTAAACAAATCCCTCACGCACTCCCGGGGCTTGGCAGAGGGGTATGGGCTCTGGGACCTGCTCTTCGCAGCAGGTAAATGCAGAATTAGAGCTCCTGAACTGCTTTTGCTTGTAATCTCCCTGCTGTACTTGAAGTCGTTTCTAAGCTGTATGTCATCACTTTAGATCTACATGAGCAAGATGAGATGTTTCTTTGTATTAGGTAGTGAGGGAAAGGAAAGAAGAGAAGTCCTTTGAAATTTTTCTTTCAAGACCATTGGGGGGGAGATTCAACCTGTGTAATTCTGTGATATGTCAAAGTGCATTGGGGTCAGAAAATAACACTGCACAGTTCCTGAGTGGGGATGATGTTTACAGGCTTTTCTTTTACAAGTTTCGATGCTGCCAGGGACATTACATGAGAACTTACAATTTGTTCTTTATAACTAAGAGCCATTTTGAATAGTAGCCAGGCAGTCCAGGCCAGGTTCTCCTTTTAGGCTCTGATGCATTAAGGATGGGCCTTGGGGCCCATTATGAGTTTTATGTTGACTTCAGTCAGGGTTGGGTTATTTGGGCATCTGAGAGGCACCAAGGTGGGACACACCTTGGTCAATAGCAGACTCACTTCTCCCTGCAGTACAGTGAAGGAGGGATGGCCAAAGCAGCACAGCTTTGCCCTGCTGCTCAAGCACGTCCATGCATTTTGAAGTCTGAGGCATCTCTGTTCCAGTGCACATTTTGTACTTGGCTGTATGACCTCTCTTTCTGAGACAGAATGGGCAGCACAATGTATTCAGAAGTGTTGTCAGATAAATAGAAGAAAGCTTCTAGGGCCAGCTGAGCATCTTCCACAGAGAGGGTCTTACAGCTCTTACAGATATCTAACAGGATCTAAGGTACCTTCCAGATCTAAGTGTTTTAAAACCTTCCTCAGCCCAGTCTCCTGATCAGTAAGGAGAGCTCTCTACCTACCTGTGACCTCCGTTCCCTCTGTCCATGGGCATGCTCTCTGCAAGGGAGGCAAATGCACCGAGGGCCACAGTGTGCCCTTTCTTCCCTCCCTGCCCTCTCACTGTGTGAATCCCATCCAAGTTTGCCTGCCAATATCCACTGGTCTCTGCCAGCATAAACAGTGGCAGAGGGCCACAGGGGCTGCAATTCCACTTATGAGGAGAGCAACAATAAGAGATCAGTTTGGTCCAGAAAACATATGGAAATGGCCAAAATGGAGGCATGAGCAAAACAAAGAGAAGACCTACAGAACTGGTACCTGTATGACCCCTCCAAAATACTGCAGAACCATGGTAGGACCACCTCTGCCTTCCCCAGCTCCACAGCCTGGGTGGGGGACAGCAGTTCAGACCCTTTGAGCATTGTCCCACAGGGTTGCAGGGTCAAGCATCATCAAGGAAAGGCACCTGCCTCACCTTTGTCCATTGGGCATCAAGATCCTGAAGCCATTAGGAGTGCCAGGCAGGAACAGGACCATGTCACCACTCCAGGGCAAGGCAGGGGCAGTGCTGTGGACAATGACAGGATGAGTGGGATGATTGAGGAAGTGGAAGGAAATGTGTTTAGTACTGAAATCCCCAGATTTGGAAGATGTCTTCCACCCTGTCATCTCTCTGCTTTCTCAGGATCTACTCATTCCTGAGCTGAGGATTAAGGCTTGCAGGCTCATAGACACTCTCTGGTCTATGGGCTGGAACATGAAGTCATTAAAAATAACTCCTCTTGCCACTACCCATATAGCTTGGTAGGGTTGAGTGACTGTAACCCAGTCTGACCTTTTGTCATTCTGAGTTCTGCTATTATGAGGCTGCAGTTTCATGATTTGTGGAGAGCAAATTCCCCTCTAAACAAAGGCCAAATCAAGGCCAGGGCCTCATGCACATCTCTGGGAGAAGAGAATGGAATTGTCATGCCTGAGTTCTCTCTGAGCTGAGGTGGTTCCAAAACCACTGTGTTTCTGGGGGACCCCTGTCACTGGGGATGGCTGAGAACCTTCCACCAGGAGATTTGTCTGGAGTGAAGTGAAGGTTTTTCTCTGCAATCTGTCAACATTTGGGCAAAGTGTGCCTTTGTAGGTGAGATAAAGTTTCCACTCCTTATTGAAAAAAGGAGGGGGGGGAAAGGGAGACAGGCTCAGAGCCTAAGAATCCTAACACTTAGATGTCTTAATTAAAGGTAAACTTTTGCTTTGGGGTGGCTGTGGTTAGAGCAGCAGGCAAAGACCTGACAGCACAGGCTAAATAGAGAAAAAAAGACTCTTTCTTTCTTTCTTTCTTTTTTTTTTTTTTTCCCATCAAACATTCACTTTGGCCTCAGTCTGAAATGGCTTTGAAACTGCAGACACCTTCTTGTAAATGTTCTTAATAAAGGAAAAAAAGAAAGTCTGCTGTGGGACATTTGTAATCCTTCTGATTTAGATGTTTTAATAATGTGGGAGTTTATCTTGGAAGATGGTGGCTGACCTGGAATTGAAAGTACATCTCTGCCAACATAAGGCTAAGAGCTCAGACAGAAGACTTAAATATAATAATATAATAGGTGTCTGTATGTGTGTGTATATATATATATACACATACACACAGGTATATACACGTATATATGCATGTGGTATATAAACACATTTTTAAATAATCATAAACTCTCTTTAAAAATTATTTCATCTCAAATTAAGGTATAGACAGCATCTGATTGGCTCAGACACTACACAGTGGTGCCCCATGATATATTCATTTCCTATTCTGGTGTGGTTAATTGGGTATTTCAATTTAATTACCGCAGTCAATAGCACTTTCAGTTGAGTGTCTTAAGTGTTCATTTAATTTACTGTAGATTTAATAAGGCAGCAGTTGTATGTAAAGCTGTTAACCATCTGGATGGGCTGCAAAGCCCATCTCTTCTCTTGGGTAGCTGGAGCCTGATCCAAGACACATTGATGCCTACAACAGTCTTTCTGTTGAGTTCAGGAGCCCAAGACCAAGGCTCCTTGGGGAGCAGGGAGGTGGGAAAATGCCTCTGGCTGTGGGTTTCCTGGCTGGCCTGTGTGAGGGAGGGTTTTTAAGGTGCTGGGTTTTTTTCTGTAGGCAATTTCATATAGCAGTAATGGCCAGAAGAGCAACGCATGACTCGAGGCTTGGTAATTGTGAGCTACAGGACTGATCCTTTTTTGTTAGGATTTTAAGTGAAATTTCAAAAGTCTTCTCACAGCCTTGGTAAGGAGGCAATGAATTGGGTCACACCTAGGAACATTTAAAATAAACACACCAATTTGACAATCCTCATGCAACTGAATGATCTATTTTACCCCTGTCACAAAGTCTGGCAGAGATGTTCGTCCTCTCTCCACCTTCTATGAATCACTAGCTTATGCCATGGGTCAAGAAAAAGGCAGATCTGCAGATTTTCAAATCACCAGCTTACTGGAGAGAAAAAAAAAAAAAAAGGCAACCACTAGATATCAGCATTCCCTCTCATGATTTCGGGGCCTCTCATAAATGGGAGCATGATTTGTTTAAACAAAGGATGATATAGCATGAGGCCATTATTCTAAGGTCTAGTCTTTATGGACTGGGGACCTGGCCATCCTGTCTTCCTGCACAGTCCTACCTGTTAATCAGACTTTGGTAAAATTGTAAAATACCACAGTATCGGGTGTTTTGAAGATATACTGGTGCCTGATGATGTTGGCAGGTACCTGAGGGGATTTCCAGAAACACCTGGGTCAGGAGTGGCCAGACATTACGTGTACCGGTATCCTCACTGCAGGGACCACATGCCTTAGACAGATAAGAAGAACTGGGGAAAAAAGAGGGGGTTTTAGGCAGAGGATAAGTAGCCAAGTTCCACATCTCTGCCATGTGACAAGCAGAAGGAGAGTGTTTGGGGGCATCCTAGAGCAGCCCATGAGTGCAGGCCGTGGTGACTGCATTGGTTGCCTCTTCCTTGAGTCAGCGATGGTTTAGCCAGCAACCCCCCAGTTCACATCCTGCCAGTTATGTGATGCTGCCCAGACCCAGGGCTATAGCTGGCTGGCTGGCAAGCTGCATGTGACGCAGGAGCCCCAGGTTCTTCAGGGCTGCGGGCTCCCATGCTCCCCAGGCTTGTAGCCAGCCTGTGTTTAAAAACAAGCAGCAGGAACGTCGGCAGGAACAGGACTCCAGCACATGAAATCAAGTGGAGAGAAATTCTTCTGCTGCAGAAAGTAGGCAAAAGGCAACTGGAGATGAATAGGCTGCCTGACAGCTGGCAGACATGCAGCCTGTCTGCCATAGATGGTAATATAGGCACTGCAACTATTACGGCATCTAAAGGCAAAAAAGCAATAAAAAGCTTTAACCTCTGCTATCCAGGAAAACAAACAGCGGTTTCAGATGCTGTCAGTAGAGAGGAGCCTTTGTGATGCTTGTGACAGGCAAATGGTCTAGAAAGCTCTGCCGAGTTGTGTTTGGGATTAAGGGCCAGGAGCGCCTGTGTTTGTGCTTTATTTGTACTGGTTACACAGCCAGTTTAAAAAATTATGTTACTGCTGTTATTATAATGATATTGCTATCACTACTGTTATTTTCTTTACACATCAAGAGAGCCTGAACAGCCAGTCTTTATTTCTTACGTGAATGCAAACGGCATTTAGATTTTTGTGGAGATCAGACACCAGACACATTCCTACATTCTTGTCCGATGTTCAATATTTTTCCATGAGTCAAGGAGAACAAGAATGGGCATATTGTGTAAATGCAAAACTCAGCCTTTTTAAACTGACACGATGAATTTCAGCCCTGCTTCTTTGTCTCTCTCCTCCAAGCAGGGGCTTTTCAGCCTGCCAGATTTTGTTACTTACTATCCCTGAAAACAGAGGGAGGGAAAAGTCAGTCCTTGTTAATTCAATGTCCCGGTTACCTAGCTGTGCTGTATCCTTAAGGACTGGTGGATTGTTTGGGTTTTGTTTTTTTTTCTTTTTTTTTTTTTTTTGCCTTTTTTTTTTTTGCTTTTCCAAGATGGTGAAGAGCTGTGGCTTTTCTGCCAGCTCCATTGTGTTCCCTCAGTAAAAGCCTACAACACTAAAGGCACTTTAAAAAGAAGTGAGGAGTCTGTTGCAATAGGCATCCAACAAAAGTTCCTGCTGCAATTCACGGTTCCAGTAAACGCTGGTTCATAATCCAGATTTCAGGCTTCAGGGCTGGTTCTTAATAAAACACTCATACAGGTCAGTGTAGCCGCATCTGTTTACAGCAACAGAAAATTTAGCTCACTGTTGAACTGGGATTCAGTACAGATTCACAAACAAGGCCATGTATGCAGACAAATACCAGCATATAAGGGGCCCCTAGAATTTAAATTTCACATGGGGAATGTGGCAAAACACTTTCCCACCTCTGTATTTTAAAAGTGTGTGTGAAATGTGCCTGATTGATGACCTAAAGACTGAACTCATCCATGCCTGCCAGAGCCACAGCTGCCCTGGAGACTGCTCTGTTTTGGTCCTTGTCCCAAGCAAGACTTCATGGCCAGCCTTTCCAAAGGCTTCTCTCAAGTGCAGACCACTATAGACAGAAGTTTGCATGAGAACAGAGACTTTTTTTCTGGACAGAAATATCTTTGAATTTTTTTCAGATCTTTTAATAGGCTATAAAATGCTTATTTCCACACTATACGTGAGAATAAATATATATCTACCAAAGCCAGCCTAGTCTAAGTAATAGGCAAGCAAAGTTTCACTGAAGTGTTTTGATAACTCTGACTTTTTGGTTGGTTTTTCTGAGAGTGGATAGTTGGTGAGTGCCCTCTGAGCACATTTGACCCAGAGTTTCCTAGCTAAGGCTTATGGAAGAATGGGAAGCATACAGAGGGCAAAAGGAACTAATTATCACCAAGAATGATGTGGTCATTTGTCCACTAGGGACCAATCTACTACCTCCAGAGTTTCAAACATAGAAGTTTGCTGTGCAGCTCCTCAACTGTAATGATTTCTAGTCACCATTAACTGGTTCTGTAAAGGAGAAAGGTTTCACATTAGTTATAAAATGGAAAATTATATTTATCCAGGCTAGTATTTTCAAAAGTATGTTGGGATCCACATTTTGACACCTAAATAGATGTCTGGTTTTCAAAAGCGCTGAATGCGCATTGGTGTCTTTCGAAATTTAGCTGGAAAACGGGGCTCATCATTAATGTGTTTGACAGTGTCTAAATGCATGAAGAGTATTTTTCAGAAAAATATATAGAGATAAAGTCCTTGTCATGGAACCTTATAATCAAGAAGAGAGAAACAAAGTCCAGCAAAGTCCATTTAAAGGCTTGTGTATCTCAATGAATTTTAGATTAGGCTTAAGGAAAAGCATAATTTAGCCACCCAGATTGATCTGATGCAGCATCAGTTTGCTCGGTCAACCCTTGGATTGTTTATGTCATTTAAAAACTACTGATCTGATGCCTTCCCTGAAGGAATCTGCATAGAAACAGAGATTGGCATTTCTCAAGTACATTGTCATTTATTGCTTTCATCTCCTCCTCCTCCCTCATCATATATATCATTGACTTGGAGACAAGTCAAATTTATACATTCCCTCCATTTGCTCTACACTGACAATTTTCCAGTTACTAACGAGATCTATCTTAGAAGTGAACAACAAAAGGATGAGAGGCAAGGAACACAAACTGCTGATTAGACATAAAGAAAAACAGGGGAGCTGGAATGGGGCCCAGAGAGGTTGTAGAGCCTTCATCTTTGGATGTGTTCAACACTTGCCTGGACAATATCCTGGCCAATCTGATGTAAATTTGTTGGTAGTTCTGCTTTCAGCAGAGCATGTAGTGACAGAACAAGGGGGAATGGATTCAAATCAAAAAAGGTTTCGTTTAGATTAGATATTAGGCAAAAAATTCCCTACTATAAGGGTGGTGAGGCATTGGAACAGATTGCTAAGAGAGATTGTGGGTGCCCCATCCCTGGAAGTGTTTACATCCAGATAGTATGGAGCTCTGACCAACCTGATCTTTTAGGAAGATGTCCCTGCCCATGGCAGGGGGCTTGCAACTAGATGATCTTTAAGGTCATGGCCTGTAGCCGTTCTCTGACTCCATATCAAGAGGTCCCTTCACAGCTCTGTCATTTTATCATCCTAGAGGTCTTCTAAGGAACTCTCCACTAAGGCTTTTGCCAGAATACTTCATTTTCTTTCTGTGAATAGTGTGGTACATGGACAAGTAGCAAGCAAACCCTCTACTGTGTTAGTGGTCTGCAGAGGTGGAGTTTAAGAGATGCAGCTATGGAGCTATACAACTGCAGAGGGTTTCAGCTGCATGACTCTTGGTGGGAACTGACTCAGGTGTCTAGGAACTCCCTTATCCAAGTCAGCAGAGCAGTTGAACAGTTCTGCTTCTGGCCACACCTGAGGCATCATTGATTTGTGGGCTACAAAAAGGGTGCAGCACTGATGCAACAAATCCCAATTGTAGTTGAGAGCTCCTTAGAGTCATTGGCTGAACATTTTCACTGCACAGCCAAAGGAATGCTGTTTCTTGGGGTGGTAGTGATAAGTTGGGTCCATTCTTGTAGGACCGTGTCCCCTTTTAACAGTGTTGTGTCAGGGAGAAGACACTATTCCAACTCAGTTATTGCCAAACAAAGAATTTTTCTCATTTTGAATTTTCAAAGTCAGAGATCACAATTGACTCTAGAAACAGACTCAACACTGCTGTGGAGCAAAATACAACTTTGAGAAAGGCTGTTATATTTGAGAGGCCTAGAACTATTAATTTTCAGTGCTTTTTCTATTTGCATAAGTTCACTCAACAAGTAATTGGTGTACATAGGAAAACAAGGCATACAGGAAGCGCCAATTGTAAATGAATCCACTTGTGTCCCATTCACCAAAAACTATCATAGCAGCCAAAAATGCCTGAAAGTTTTGTGGTGACCCTTTTTCATGTACTACCATAGCTGGTGGGGATGGGCTGCTGACCAGGACTAACAGGAGCATCTTCATCAGCTGCTTAGCACCCCACTAATGATGTGTCTCATGAGATTCAGCAAGGGACCTAAGAACAACCATGCCCTTGAAGGAAGCTGTAGGTGGGATAAAGGCATTCAGTACAAAGGCTCCCAGGAGGGTGGATGGCTGCAGAGACAGTGAGCACCCACAGCAGGGGATTGCACTAACAGTCTTAGTCACTGCCATTGCTGCTCCAAGCCACAAGCCATGATGTGTGCTCAGCAGCCAGGCTGTGCCTCAGAGGGACAGGACAAAGTTGCTGAAGGGCTGCAGTGTATAAATGGCATCACCTCATCCCTGGAAAGGTTCGCAAGACCTGTCTAGGTGCGGTCTCCTTGAATCTCTTTTGCCAGAGCAAATCTTTTTGCAAAAGCCAGGCTTTTGCTAGAAGCAATATTCTCTTTGATAACCAGAGAGAAAAAGAAAGAAGATTTATTTTTGCTTTCTTCAGAGATGTCTCCATGCATTTGACTTGTCCACTTGTGCTAACATCCTCTCATCTCCTTGTGCAAAGTCATCCTCTCCACTCTGCCTGTCTTTTCTCACATTCCTTTTAAGAATTATCTCATAAGCTTTTCAGCACTTGAATTGGAGGGCACAGGAAGGTGTTTCAGCTTATAGGTTGCTTTTCCTTACCCTGGACTGCTCCTGATCCCCTCTATTCACATTGGCCTTTTCTAGCTCCTGGAGTATTCCTTCCTGGGTGAGTCTTTCCAAACCTTTCCATTCAGCCTCTCTGGTCATTTTCTTGGGTTTGAATTCTTTCAACCTTCTCATCAAGGTGGTACTCAAAGAAAGACCAAATAATGAAAAACCATCTGAATGTGTGCTATTCCAAGACAACAAAGCATTTAGGGTCCCTGTAACCTGATAATTAATTACCAAAATTATCATAATTCCACATTGACCTTCCATAGTTCATATTTCAGAATTATCTTCTAGATACGGGTCAAATGAATTCCTTTCTTTAGTTTTCTTCCAGACTCCTTAAGTGTTAGAAATGTGGGAGCTGTGAAACACACCCAGACCTGTGTTCTTTCTAAACCCTGTGGCATCTCATGACTGGCAAAAACAAATATATCAGGGGAAGATACACAATCACCTTGATAGGCCTGCAAAAACCACCACTCCTCCCCCTCATCTTTTTCCCCTGTCTACTGACAAGTGCCACCAGTCCCCATGAATCATAGTTTGAACCATGATGTTTAATATTTTTCATCTCCTTCTAGATATGCTATCACCACCTTTCATAAGTCAGCATCTTCCCATTTCCAAACAAATGCTCAGTCCTGCTTTAGATCTTGCTAAGCTATGAATCTCTCATGTAGTTCCTCAGACTCTATCCACTTCAGAGGGAAAAGTATATCATTTCACTGAGATTGAATTTACTGCTGATCAAGTTTGCTAAATAATCTCTCAATTTGCAGTTATTCAGTTACAGTCTTATTATACAAACTTCCAGCATCTTCTCTTTCATTTGTCCCTTCTTTTGTCCATTCTCTTCATAGGAGTATCTTCAAAGATTTTAAATAATGGTTTCAAAACACTCCAAAATCCTCTAAATCTTTGCCTGTTTTGCTCTTATAGGTCAAAATCTTGGTGGGATGCACTTGGCCTGTCCTGACACTCCATGTTGAAGCTATAGGTTCTGAAAAAGGCTCTTAAGTACTGCTCTTACTTTCTGTCCTTAATGGGGTGAACATGCATGATGGGGAGAGGCAGGATGAAGATGATAATACGTGTCAGACCCAGCCGTCAAGTGAGTGCAACAACCTTATTAGAGACATTCTCTTACCACAGGTCTGAATTTGATCCTAAATATCTCTTCTACATTGAGGTTTTCAACAAAGGATCTGGACTCCTTCCTTCTAACAAGAAGCCATTTTGCCAGTTGCTCATTAATAGTATTAGTTGATGCATGATGGAAGGAAGCTCTCATTGATGTGGGCCCTCCTTGTCCTGGCTGATAGCATCTGGTGCTGGAAGCGTGACTTGGTAATATGCTGAAGGGATCTTTCTTTTCCAATTGACAAGTGATGACTGTATCTCCTATGAACTGCAGCTTGCCCTGGAGAAGACCTCAAGGCCAAACAATTGGCTTGAGTGTCCTGTGTGATGCATTGATTCGCAGGAAGAGAAAAATAGTCTAAGTATGTTCTTATTTTCCAAGGCTGGCTGGATGGCTACTGTCTTCCTCAATTGATTTAACTTTTGATACAGAGTGTTGCAGAGAAGATAGGTGCTTAGACAGGTAATAAAAGCCCACATGTGGGCATGGATATGTGCCCTAATGAGCCTACAGAACCATCACATAGACAGTTTGGAAGCAACCCTGAGTAGAATACCAGGAACACACTGCTCTCAGCAGTTTTTCCTTAGGTGAAATTTGCTGTGCTATTGATCTCTAAAAGGCAAATCAAATAACAGCAGCCACATTTTTAAGGATTAGGAGCTTCCTGTGCAAGACAGTATGTGTTTTTAATACTTTAAGCTGACTTATGAAACTGGTAAACAATGTGGAGGGTGGTGTTGGATGACCTCTTTTACATGCCTGATCATCCTGTCATCATTTATAATGCATTTGATATTTCCTTCTCATCAGGATAGGATCGGTTAAGCAGTCATATTTCCCAGAGCTCAGGTTTCATTATGCTTTGTTCCACATTTCATGGTAATAAACGTTGACATAAATTTCTATAGATTTCACACAAAGTGATTGTTAATTTATTCATCGTTGAAAAGGATCATAGAAAAAAAAAGAGATAAAGGAAAAAAAAAAAGAACAGAAAAGGCTTCTCCAGAAGACAAATACACAGCTTGCAAGATAAGAAATGCAGATTTTTCATGCCTATTTGTTTTGCACACAGTAATGACTGCTATATTCTGATTAGCAATCTTGACCTAGTTAAAGTGCTATTGTTTTTCTGTGTTCCTATTCTTCTAAGAGACTGTGACTAGACATGATATTTTATAATCCATCAGATGTAAAATCTGCATAAAAAATATAATTATTGTGCTTCAGCAACTTGGATCAGAGCCCTGATGTAGGCAGTACACTGTGAATAATATGGATGCATTTTTAGGTTGGTATGTTCAGTTGGCAAGATACATAATTTTTCCATAAATAAAGGTAGATTGTGGGATTTTTAACATACTGATTACTATTCCAGCCTTGTTCTAGCTAATGAGAATTAAGTGGGTACTTGTCAGCCAAGGAACATCCTTATTTGTTACTACAGATTCAGTTTTTAGTGGCACTTATTACAGTAAACAGGAGAAAACTTGTGTTGCCTCTCAGTCAGCATTATTATTGCCGGTGGTGCTCATGCCTAAGGATCAACCTGACTCAGGATACCACTGCAAGAGGCCTACATAGATATCAAGTCCCTTCCCAAACTGTTCATGATCAGAAGGACATGGAAGGGCACTGGGAAGGTTTAGGATGTGTAGAAGAAAATTCTCATGGCAGTAAACTTTGCTTCTGGTCATCCAAGTGATCTCAGGAGCTGATTAGCCTCATCCAGTAGATTGGACTTTCTGAACTTGGAGTGCTAAAATCTGCCAGAAGACAACTGTCACGCCTGCATCCTCAGCCATGTCAGGTAGATGCTGCACATGAAGAGAAAACAATTAAAAATAAATATACTCATGTATATTTACATACAATCTGTGCAGAGAAAGTGCAGAGCAGAAGGGCTAGGGAGAGGTTCTCAGAAGAGGACCACACTATTGAGATGTTCAGGAGAGACATCAGGGTGAACCTGATGCCCCTGGGTGTGGGGAAGAGGGGGACGAGCCAGAGCCATGAGATATCAGGATTTTTGTAGAAACAATGGTAATGGAAGCCCTCAAAAGTGAGTCTGTAGTCAGACATTAGGATCTGTGATGGCCCCAGAGGTGGCATGTCAGGGCAATAGCCTCTCCTTGTCCTCGTGTTAGCCCTGGGGTACCTCTGTGGCTTCCCAGCTGGCCATGGTGTGAGTTACTACGACCATGCATTCATCTGGTTTTGTCTGGTTGAAGGGGTAAGAAAACAAGGAGAGAGGAGTCCTCCTGCACACTGGGGAGATGCCTGCAACAGGGAGGACCTGCTCTGGTGAGCCCCAGCCCCTGCCCAGAGAGGCACTCCCAGCTTGGCACAGCTACAGACACCACAGGAGGTAGCACTGCAGAAGGCTGGCAGCAAACATTGCAAACCACTGTTTTGAAAATGAGAGTTACTGTCATTCAGGATCAGGCTCTAAACCCCATGGGTGGCTTGCTGGGTCAAACCCTGCAATGCAAAGGTGCTTTCACAGCATAAATAAGAAGTAGCATTCAGCATGTTTTCCTCCTTTGGAATGAATTTTTTTTTGGCCTCTTTTCATTGTTTGAATATTTTTCCTATTTTTCCTGTAATTCCTTTACCCTTTTGCCTCCCCAGATACGTGAAGGATTTTGTTTACAGTGCAGCCATAGATACAGTCAGCACATATTGTGAGAAAGTCTAGGTAGTCCAAAAGGGGCCTTTTAAAGCAAAGTTGTCTGCTGCTTCTATATTAAAAGCATAAAATCCAAAGCTGCTTTTTTTTTTTAACATCAGAAGTATCACTCCCCATGAACCTCTAACTAACACTGGCAGCTTCACAGTGTGGCAGTCACATGGGGTTTCAGTTAGCAGCACCTTGTGAGTTTCATCCCTGTTGTTCCACTACCCAAGCTGCAGAACCTGCAAACTAGTAGGAAATTGTGAGAGCTGGAGAACAAAGGTGGTAGGAATCTTCTTTTTATATGTTCAGCTAATATGGATTAACAGAGACTTAAAACTATCACACTCTGGTATTTTCTCTGTAACTTGCTTGGGACATTTTGGTGTTTTGGTCCAGTCTTAAGTGTCCAGCTACAAACATTTCAAGATGACAGTCAGATATGTAACTAACATCTGCACTGGGAATTTTTTTTGAGATCTGCAGGCACTGCGGAGTTACTTGGGCAAGTCAGAGGGACAAGGCGGGGCTTTACTCGTGCTGAGAGCTGGATGGTTAACCTAGTACTTCTGTAAAGCAGTCTGCTTCTACACAGTGTTAAATGAAATAAAAAGCAAATTCTAAAGGCAGTCCAGTTGCAGAAGCTGTGTGAAATGCACAAAAAATAAACTTTCATTGAAAGTGAAACCAGATAGACTGTGCCATTTCCTGCTGACACAGACAATTCTTTTCTTTTCCATATCGAGCGGCCCCTGTGGAAAAGAATACAAGAGGAATACACGAGTAATATCAGAAATGCATCAAACATGTGATAAAAATGTTGTATAAATATGTATATTTTGGAGAAAACAATCTCTAGGATTTTTCATTGCTAATCTGTGCTTTTACACCAATAAATTTTCGTTCCATTTTCTAAAAAAACAAAGTTTAAGACAGAAAAAAAATTGATATTCAGCAAAATCCTCTAGTTTTGCATTTAGAAAAAGAAAAAAAAAAAAAAAAAAAAAGAGAAATCAACCAAAAGAAAGGTAAAGCAAAATTTTCTATTTTTTTTCCAAAAGCAAAATTATTTGATGAGCCCTAAATATTAGTTTGGTGGATCTCCTGCAGATTTGGCAGGGTGTTGGGAAGCATTAGAGGAAAGGCTGCCTCTCTTAAATCCCTTTAAGACTCAGAATAAGTTTCAAATATAAAACTTAAAAATATTATATATGTCCCTCTGCACAGGACATGGTGTCAGACTGGATTGTTTAGACCAAGTCATCTCTAGAGTTTTGCCCTCTGTTGTTAACGTCCCCAAGCAGTTTGGCCAGTGACAGCGCTGGGCTGTCTCACAGGTGTGATCTGCAGAGGCTCAGCCTGTGCAGTTTTAACTTCAGGAGATCAATCATCCAGCACTGCCTCACTCTTAAGTGCGTGAATACACTGACTCACCAGAGCCTGCTCAGCAAAAGGTCTCACAATAACACAGACTGCCAGGAAATGCCTGTACTCTGTGATGGTTCATCCAGAGCTGCCCGCCTACCTGTGGGATGGGGCTGGGCATGGGAGGGCTTTCTCTTCTCCCACTTACTGTCATGGCACTTGGTTTCCCATCACAGAGCCTTTCAGTAGTATGCAGTTCAAGCAGTTTGAGATCGCAGGAATGTGCCTCTGTGTGTGTTATAGGAACTTTTGGGTTGTCTTTACTGACCCAAATCAATCCTAGCTTGCAAATTGGAAGAGATGGAGCCTGAATCCTGGCAAGTTCTTTTTTTTTTTTCCTTCTGAAGACCACTGCTTGTCTCACTGAACAGATACAGACTAGTCCCCTGCAACCCCCTCGATGTATAATTAGTAATAACTCTGGGCAAGGAGGCAGAGGGGGCTTCATCCTTGTGGGCTGCTCACATTCTTCCCATGTCCTCGCCCTCCATTTCCTGAACTCATGGAGATTGTGAAATCAGGACCTTTCTAAGCAGCCTCAGTGAAGTCCCCTGGGAGTCTGCTGCACCTTTACATCATCACTCACTCTCATTTCCACTTTAACGTGGGGACATCTATTGACCACGGTGTTGTCAGCATTCCAAGGGCTATGTTTGCAAGGGTTTGGGGAGATGTGATGAGTTAGCACTTGTTGTTTCTTCCTTAGAAATGCACAGTGCCCCTTTTGGTAGGCACTTCTGCAGAGCAGATGTCAAGAAACCAGGAGTCCTCCAGTCGATGTTGAGGGAGGGACTGCTTGGTTAAGGGATGTGTCTGGAGATCATGGTGCTCTGACGGGCTCTGCTGCTGACTTGTGCATGGCAAACCACTTCCCAGCTCACCCCAGTCTGCTTACGCAGCTCACCCTGCTATCTGCTAGAAGCTTCTTCAAATACAGCAGTAAAGCAGCTGCTACCCACAGCTGCATTTTTGTATGTGTCAGAGTGCAGATGGTGCAGATGCCCTGAAAATATGGAGACTTTGTAAACAGTTCCCTCTGCTTCAAAATGTTGAGCAAACCGAAATTAGCTCAGAAAGTCACATTAACCACATAAAGCATATGTGTATGCAGAGGATATATTCTTTATTTGTTCAGCCTTTCTGTCAGCAACCCATCTGAAAGCAAAATGTGCTGCCAAGTCATGTATTCTGATGACCTGGGGACTTCCCCATTTCCCAGGAAGATGAATTTGGGGGCACAAGAATGATTTATAATAAATACGGTGACAGCAAAGATGATGGTAAAAGGAAGTGCAGCTTACCTTTTTTTTTTCCAAAGGAAAGTACAATGACTCACATGTCAGAAGGAACATACTAACCAAAGACAGTCTGTGCTCTTTGAAATGACCACCCAAACCTCTCCCCCCAGAGGGACACCTAGTGACAATTAATTACTCTTGAAGGCACATGGACTTGTACAGCTAGGCACCAATATGTCTGTCCTTATGAAATGAAAACATGAATCTGTGATTCATAAAGCTATGCTGGAAACTTAACTTGAGATATGACATGAAGTTTTCAGTGTCAGAGAGAAATTGCAAACTTTATTTTTAAGGGCTAAACTCAGTGACCTACTGATGCAATGGAAGGATAGGTGGGTATGGAGGAAATATGTATTTCTCAGTTGAGCTCTTTTCAAGCAAATCATTGGTACCAGAATATTTGTACCAGAATAAAATTGTTCACACATGGTGTTATCTGGGAAGAGCTTTTACCTACAGATAAGCCTGAAGTTGAGGGCCATAGAGGTCACAACAGAGTATTATGTGCCTGTGAACTTCTGTACATGAAACAGCATGATGCAAATTATGTGACTGGAAGATCTCATAAATCATCCTTCCTCAGTTAACTGGAAAATTAGGGTTCTCAGTTCTCTTTGCTTATCACAGCCTTCCAAGGTATCAGTTTGTACAGCACCATTTTCTCACTGGCACACACAGATATTTGTCAGATGACATTGTCTAATGCCTCCTGGGCCATTGCACTTCTGCCCCAGTGCAGAAAGGCAGAAGATGAGCCATGTTCCACTGCTTAGTTTCCTTGCATTGCTTGCAGCTGAAACAGGGACAGCATGTGCTGACTGAGCGAGGGCTGTGAGTGAGTGCACACTGCTCACTGTGCTCCCCTTTGGTCATAGAAGCAGAGAACCATTAAAGCTGGAAAAGACTTCTAAGATCAAAAGTAGAGAGCTAAATATAGGACAGGTGCCCTTGTTTTAAAGTGATCTGTTCTTTTGTGTTCAAAGCAAGTGTTCTTGAGGCCATCAGCATCTTACTGGAGAACAGATGCACCAAGTCCAAACTTTTCAGCTCATCTGACTCTGTTTTCTGTGCATGGGGTGGGAATTTTTGTGTAGAACCACAGGAGATGAGAGTAGATCATGTAAACAGAGCCATGAACCTATTTTCCTTTGGTAGGCCCACATGGCTGGTGAGCCAAATTAAAGTATTGCTGTAAATATTCATGGAAAAGGAAATAGTTACAGCTCTCAGAGCAGTGTTATGTGGACTGTGTGTTTTATGGCAGATGTTTCAGGACATAAAGAATTAGAGCTTAATGAACTAATATACATCTCTGGGAAATAATCAGTCAGTACATCATGGGCCAGCTCCTTGACTGACATAACCTGACATGGCTCCAGTGCCTTCATTCTCAATTTTCAGCAAGTTAACATCTAACATCTTTAATTATATACATCTCTGGCTAGTATAAACCTGTGTAAACTCAGGATGCCTCTATCTTGTGTGCGCCATTACAATGCCTTAGGACCTTTGGACTCTGTGGCAATCGAAAATGCTCTTTTGGGTCATATACTGAAATCAGGAGAGTGAAAGCCTGCAGCACTGCTCAAGCAGAAGTGCAGATTTCATTACTACATTCATCTATGCTGTCTAAAAGTACTTTGAATCTGTCTGGCACAGCTAGATGGGAACAAATGTGAGGCAGATATGACCTAGGTTTTACCAGCTACACCTGCCTCCCTTCCTCCCTCACACCCATGGAGGGTGAGGGTCTGTGATCAACAATAGGCAGCAGTCCTCAAAAAATGCTGGTGGCAGAGGTGGTGCTGGCAGAGAGATTCATCACTTAGAGCATATTTTCCTACAGTTCTGCAAAGCTTCACTGACTGAAAAAGCTCAGAGGAGCTTTCTGAACTAAGCAATGCTTACTTGCCCGTTGCCTTTCAAGCAAATGGACTACAGATAGTTTCTTCAGTGCCATCTAATGATTATTTTTCTGTCTCTGCTTCTTTCAGCTCCAAGGCTCCTTGAAGAGAAAGCTGGTGGTAAATCTATCGCCTGTCAACAACAAGAGACCCAATGGTGTTTCAGAGAGCTCTTTCCTTGACATTAAGAGGATAAGAGTGGGTGACAATATAGCAGTGGGACAAGGTGGACAACATGTTAACAATTGCCAAAGCCAGTCAATGTCAGGAACTATGACTGTGGGGCAAGGATCACAAAGAAAGGCCAGCAGCCTAGCAAACAATGCACATGCTAGTGGGAATGGCATGTTTAATATGACTTTGAAAGAAGTAAAGAAAGAACCAGGAGAAACGATGTCCTGCAGCAAACATTTAGATGGCCAGACGTCCCATGAGAACGTGTTCCCTAACAGATATGGGGAAGACTCATGGGACCAAATGATGGATCTTGAGCTTCAGGAACTGTTTAATGAACTGACTAACATATCAGTGCCACCAATGAGTGATCTTGAGCTAGAGAATATGATAAATGCCACAATAAAACAAGACGAGCCATTCAACATTGACCTTGGGCAGCAGAGTCAGAGAGGCCCTGCAAGATCTCTGCAGATGGATAAGATGGTGATAAAAAGTGAATATGCACCAGGAATGAATCAGGCTCCTGTGGGCTCCCCACAGATGAGGCCTTCTTCTACAGGTCCAGCCTTCACTATGGCCACCACTGCCATGTCCACCTCTTCACCCATCCCCTCGGTGCCTCAGAATCAAACACAGGTATCGCAGGTTTCCTCTGCGTCCAGTCGGCCATTGCCCAACTGGCAGGAGGTGTCTCATGCACAGCAGCTCAAACAGATCGCAGCCAACCGGCAGCAGCATGCCTTGATTCAGCAGCAACAGCAGCAGCAGAACCAGACAGCCAACTGGTCTGCGCTGTCTCCATCAGGACCTTCCCCCGGACCCTTTGTGCAAGAGAAAATCCCCAGTCCTTCTTTTCGCCAGCAGCAGTTCAGCCCACAAAGCTCAGCAATGCTTGGGGTACCAGTGAATGGAAACCAGTCAAAAGGGATGAACAACTATGTTTATAAACCAACCACTCCTCAGAGCAATCCCATGGACATAATCATGCAACAGAAGCCTCAGGATCTCAACAGAAACTTTATCAACAGTGCTCAGCCACCTCTAGAGCAGCATCATGGCAACACAAAGCCTTTGTTTCACTTTAACTCAGAGCAAACAAACCAGCAGATGCCTTCAGTTTTGGGCTCCCAAAACAAGCCTGCCCTTCTGCACTACACCCAGCAGGCACAGGGTTCAACTCCCATGCAACAGCCACAGCAGCAGCAGCAACAACAGCCGCAGTCGCAACCTGCTCAACCTCTCCCAAACCAGTCTCTTCAGAGGCCTCCTAATGTAAACCTAGCAATGCAGCAAAAAATGATGCTTCAGAAAATGCAGCAAAGCCAGCAAATCTCAGGTTTGCAGTATCCAGTCTCTCAGCAACATAGACAGGTAAGGCAAATCCCTCCTTATTTGTTACAGAATCATTCTGGTCCAAGTAGTAAGAAGGCTTTTCCAGCCTGGCCTCATTCCTCCAGGAGATGTGTACTGTTGGCTGTTAATGACCCCTCAGCATGCACTTCTGTGCAGCTGGTGATGGCACATTCAGCACCTATTCAAGTGTATCATGAGCGCATGTTTGGAAAAATTTCAAGAAACACATGCTTAATGCAATGGAATGAATATGTCACTGCTATATATTATGTAGATACTTGTCAGAAAGGTGAGATAGTAGGGCAGATGCAAGCTTTTTTGGACTCCTATCTACTACATTTTCTAGCTTACAAAAACTTAGGCTCTTTTGAAAGTCAAAATTTTAATGAATTCCTATGTTATCTTAGCTAATGTATTTTACAATGTTAATTTTTGTGCCATCATTTTTGTCAGGGAGGCAGGGTTAGGAAATTCTGGTTTTAGATATATTTTGACTGATATGACAAAAATACTGTTTGCGCATTTGCTATCTGTTTGGCACAGAAAGACAGACTTATCTGTGAGCTTTCTAAACACCCGTCACACCTCTGGGAATATTCTGTGGATAAAATACATGCTTAGATATGAAGGAGAAGGTTGCCACAGATATGTCTACAATTATATACCACATGGCCAGCTCCCACTACATTACCATGAGACAGTGATCTGACGAAATCTGCTGTTATAGCTTAGTTATGCTATGCCAAGTCCCAGTACACTCAAGTATCAGATCCTAAGTTTCAGACCTGTCAATCAATGTTAGAATGTGCAACCTCCCTGTACCCCAGAATCTAGAAACCAGGTGCAAAACAAGTAAAACGTATTTGACCTTGGGACATTTAAGCAATTCTGAGTAGTTTTAGTGGGACTTCAGCTCAACACATTTGAAGATATGAAATCATAATATAGCTGTGGCGATCATCTGTGGATGTAAAAACAGCTATGAGAAATAACTGAAAAATGAAAGCCTAAGTTTTCCATGGAGTCCAAGACAAGTAGCACTGTGAAGGAATCATTCAGAACTGGGGTTTCTTCACCAAAGTGTTTGTGTGAACAGTCTGTTTTATAAAGAATGTTAGTTGTATGCTTGCACAGTTTTCTCCTTATAACTCTTTTATATTTCCTAACCAAATCACCATGATTTTCTCCAACAGAAAATCCGTTAGTAAAAGGTACCAGGTGAAACCTGTGGGCAGATTTGAGAAGTTGCTTTGTTGAAAGATATGGGAGAATGAGCATTGGCAGGATGCAAGCACAGTTTTTATGGTTTACGGGAGGTCTCTGCTGGCTGTTCCTCTTCTTCTTGGTAGCCCTTGGTATCCTCTCTTCTTAGGTGTATTTCCCCGTTCTCTGAATAGACTGGCAGGCAGATGAATTTTAACAGTTCTTTGCTTCACCCATGAGGAACCTTCCAGCAATCTGTCAGCACAGGGGAGACAGGCAGGACTTCTGCAAACACTACTACTTTCTGAAAAAAATCGCAAAGTCACATTCTGGAAAGGAATAAAAATACTGACAGCAACTCTGCTTGAGGCAATGTTAGCTCCTTTCTCTGTGTCCTCTTGGGCTGCAGCTCATGGAGGCCAACCAACAAGATGACACTTGGCACCCTGGCCCTTGTAGTACTTGCAGTGTTTACCATGAGTGTAGCAGGATCTGTCACCTGTGCAGCAGTGAGATCTTTTGGCTTAGGAAACTTGTCCTACATGAACTTTGCTGAGTGCCAAACTTTAGATACTACACCAAGGAAGGAGTTTTGCCTGTTACCACAGACTTCTGCAAACTTATTTTCCAAAGTTTCTTGTCATCTGGCCACTTTACACAGTTGCATCTGCAGGATGTGTCTACCTAACCCACAGAGCAGTTGAGAAGGTTGAAAACTTTGTAGACACAGATTACAGGGGTTCTGCAGCAAGAATGCTGTTTTTCTATGCTCTAGAGAGATAACAGGATTTTTTTTTTTTAGACATTCTTAGCAAAGAATCTGATATGCACCCAAAGTGCTGATGAAGTTCAGAAAATCCATTAGGTCTCTCTCAGCAGAGTATTTTGTAGCTGCTGGAACAACACTTAGAAATACAGTTGGTCTGTAAATTGCACAGTTTTTGAAAGGTTGAATGTAACTGTTTACCTACAGTATTTATGAGTTCTGTGGACTCCTTTAGTGCCTGCCTGCACAGCCCACTAACCCCTTGGTCAGGGCCTGCTTCTCCCATAACTCTGAATATTAAATCAGAGGCAGGAAAGACACCTGGTATTATTTTCCAGTAAAGACAACAAAGGTCAAAGCAACCTTGTGGTGCAACTGCTACTGATTTTAGCAATGGGGACATCACCTCATTTATCTGGTATCTGCTTTCCTGAAGTATCGTCTCCCACTTCTGAGGATTCCTACACATCATTAACAGTAATGCATGATTAATTATCAGCATTTACTAATTAACTTTGTGATTAATATTTGTTTTCCTCATGGTCTATTTCTTCATGAAGAATCAAGGTGTGATTCTGTGTGGTATCATTCAGCCCCTCCTCAAACCATTGTAGTTGTGTGCTGTGTAAGGGCCATCTCAAAACTTGCTGGAATGCTTTGTAGCTGGTAATGTGAGTGCACAAAGGGCTGCTGTGACATTGCCATCAGATATCACTGACTGGAACACTGTAAATTCACATTTTTAGCAGAACCAGCTAACCCTCTGGATTTTTACTCCCCAAGATTTAAGATCCCCAAAACCCATTTAAGCTTGGCTTTATCAGTCCAAGATGACTAACTGCAAATGTAGGGCTTATAATTTCTCTGCTTGTCATATTCCCTTTGTGTCAAATTGAAACAAACTTACAGTGGGATTTGCTAATTAGATGTCTTTTGCCTCTAGGGAAAAGTCATAAAAATGATGGAAATCATCTTGGTTTCCTGGAAGGTTGGTCTGGATGAAGGGTTTGTTTGCCTCTCTTGTTTATTCTCCATTGTTGTGGGAAAGATTCCTTTCCATTGTCTATCAGAATGCAATATACACATAGTCATGAAAAACTCATAAAAATTCAACACACTCTTTGTTTAGGGAATAATTAGAAGCTCCAAATTCTACACAGGTTTTATCAGGTGTGCAGTACTTATACAGAACCTGAGCTGAAAATCTATAACTGGGCTTGGGTAAAAGTTCAAAGTCTAACTTTCCCCTTGTGAAAAATATAGTCTGGTCAGTGAAAAATGCTTCTGAAGTAAGGTTTTTCAATGAGAAATTTTATGTTTTTAAGTAGTTCACACATGTTTTCAAAGTTTTTGATCAGCCATAATACTTGTTCTATAAGATCCATTAGCTTTTGTGTAGAAGTCAAAAAAACAATTAAAAAAAAGAAAAAGCCTGTATGTGCTAAATAAAATGTTATTCATCCCCTTCTGGTTTTGACCTGAAGCCAAATTAAACTAAAGGATTTCAAGCTGATTTTTTCTCCAATTGTTTTTATTCAACTTCATTTGCTCAAGGGAAAGGAGACTAGAAGGCTGAGCTCATGAGAACAGGAACCCTAACAGAGCAAGGCCACTCCATCTGCTACATATGGGCATGTGTCCTATTTAGTCTTGGCTTTTGAGGCAAGGATAACACAAGGGATCGTGAGAGCTTCACCCCCCATTTTAAATGCACAACCAGTAGTCCGTATTTTTAAGACTGGAAGTATCTATGTAGTTACAAGCAACAACTGTGTTTGCTTGTGCAAAACTTGGGGCCCTGTTAGTCCCCGTTCCTTTAGAATTGCTTTGAGCATGTGGTCATCTTCTCCTTTTTCACTTCTCTATTTTCATTTTCAATAACCCAGGAATTGTGATTAGTTGCAGTTTGGGGTGGGAGGGAGTGATGGTGGTGTTTGCTCTTACTTGCCCTAATTGGAGCATGCCTCTAGGTCATTTTCTTCACCAGGTCTTAACAGGCTCCTTTTAAATCCAACCAGTCTTCCTTCCTACTGAGCACTAAGCAGGCTCTTCTCCAGTACCAGCTGCAAGCATGTATTCCCTCTACATACCTCTTGCCTCATGCTCTCTGCCCAAGAGCTTTCTATTTTGCATCATGTGGCCAGTGGCCATCCAGGGGCTTCCTGCCCCAGGGACACAGCATGGATGCATCTGGCTGGAGAAAGGCCACAGAGCCTCACTGCACCAAGGGACGTGCCACCACAGAGTTGCTCCAAGTGCTGAGGTGACCTCCCCTTGCAAACCATTGCTTTACACCAGCCCTTCCAATGCCCAGATATGGGCTGATATCTATGCTTAACTGATATGTATTCATCACTCCTAAATATCTCCAGGGGATAGAGATGGTATTTCAACTAACCTGGCAGCTCTGCAGAGATGCTAAGACAGATTCTTCTCTCATTTTTCTCCAGTGTAAACCCAGAGAAATTTTGTTCATTTTCAGGAGAGTCTAATTGTATTTACAGTAGCATAGAAAGCAGCAGGAGATGACCTTGTTTTAAAATATGGGCATCATGTGGATTCAATAAAAAGTATACGTTAAACTGTCAGATAGTTTAGAGTTCTATGTGAGGAAGAAGCACCAGGAGCAAAAGATCTAGTGTCTTTTTTGAAAGTGCAGATATAAAAACCGCTGTTACCATTCACTCCTGAGCAGTAACTTACATCTCTAATTTAGCTCCTGAAATTTCTCAAAGAAAATATGGCTTCTTTAAATGTTTAATATCAAAACAGCATTTTCCTAGACCTTTCTATTTACCACTACGGAAGAAAAGAACACATTTTGCTGAGGCAACCTCTCTGTTTTCAAGAGTGAAGGAATTATTTTGCAAATATTTGTGAAATGAAGAGAGAAAACCTAGAATGGCTTATGGTTATTGGTACAAACCAGGACTTGAATTTGACTTAGATTGTAAATAACAATGATTCCAGGCTTTTGGAATCTTTTATAATAATAGAAGCTTCCATAGTTTAAGAAAATAACAATGTGACCTTTGTTTCAATGCTCTCTATAAAAATAATATTTGGATGACATCTTTTCTTGATAGCTCCATTTCGGTCACATTCTGTTGTGCAAGGATTTCTGAATTAAATAATCTGGATAAAAACTTCAATATGTCCCAATACCACCATCAATTGCAGGGTCATAGCTGATTTATGAACATGAAACCAGAGAGAAAATGTCATAAGTTTGTGTATTGTCATGATGGGCAGTCATCTTGGTAGTGCTTTATATCATTCGTGCTCAGTTTGCCGAACAAAATACATAGACAGTCACACAGTGGGCAGTCAGTCCCCGAGGACATTGTAATTCAAAGTCTCAGGGACATTCCCAGTTCCATAAGGTTTCTTGAACTCTTTGCATAAAGCATTTACACTGGAAGAATAGTAGATTATTAGCCATGGTCCAATGCTTCCCAGTATGGGGATTTGGGCAGTAGATGAGATAGTTCCTGACGTATCTTTTGAACTGCTTTTTGAAGGTACTTCCATGAAGATACCATTGAAAACCATCATTGTGCTTGCCTCTGTGAGTTATTTGCTAATGTCAGCACACTTGAAGTTTTATTCATTATTTATTAATATTGTGAAGGTGCCTGGGAGGTCCACTGACAGGGCAAAATATCATCCTTTGAAGAACTCACATTAAAAATGGCACCTGTTTCAAAGGAACAGTGTTGATCTTACAGATCTGGCTTCTGTAAGATCAAAGATAAGATGAGTTTTATGAAAGGAATTTGAGAGATATGGACTTCTATATACCTGCAGGTCTAGAGATGTTGATTAGAGGACAGCAGTGATCCAAGAGGCCCTTCATGACCCAGTCAATTGTCTTGGCTGGGGTGGGAAGAAATGCTATTGGGAAGAAGAGGTACAGTAAACCTGTTAGCTGCTTCACTCCTCTGATTTTACTCCACAACCACCTGGAAGACATGGACTAGGGAAAGAAAGCAGAGGCACCTGGTGTGTACTTAGGAGAAGATGATGATGGTTCCAAGGAGGAAATGGCAAGTGAGAAAATCCACAGTCTAATGGCTGAGATTACAGTTTACAGGACTGGGGTGGTAGGGTAAAATAAGGAATCATAACCAAAAACAGGACAAGCATTTCTGCCTATTAGATTAATAGGAAAGGAAGTGTAACAGGGCAAAACTGGGATAAGGAACTGTGAAGATGTCATGCTGTCCAGAAGGAAAGGGGCCAGGATGTTTCTGATCTGGTTCTCTGCTAATAAGCAAGTTAGTCTATCTAGACCAGTGAACTTGTCAATAAAGCTATGATATCCACAAGGGCTTCTTACCTGGTTGAAGTGAGGATTCCTACTATTGCTGTGTGTGCATCTGAGGCCAGAGTCAAGCCCTGAGTCAACTTCCTGCAGGGATTTTGGAAAGGCAGCCTGGAAAAACAATATAATTCCACAGCCATTTGGAGCTGGCATGGTGAAAAACCCTTTCCTGTAAGTTTTTACTTGTTTGTTGGCCATTTATGAATACCTCAAGAATCAATGAACAAAAAAAATTTTAACAAGCCCCAGCTCCCATTTCTCTCCCTAGAGTTTTCCTATTATTTTAATTCCCCAAAGTGCTCAAGAGTGCTCAGTCACAGTAATTTGTCTCTCTAGGGGTTCAAAATGAAGGAATATTTTAATGGCAAATATTTATTCCTCCACTCAGCCACTTTTACTGCTGGTGTTTTTATGGTGGAGACCTGCCCCAGGCCACAGATGACTGTTGTTAAGACAGAACAGACCTAGTAATGTTCCTTTAATGTGAGTTTTCACGGGTGAATTTACCATTTGAATGTGATGCTGATCCAGAAAATCAGCCAGATGCTCCAACAGAACTATTCCAGAACCATCTGCCTGCTTCATTTGCTGCATGCCTGTTTCTGGTAATGTACATGCACAGTGTAAAAGACAGTTTTTGCCCTGAAGAATTTATAATCTAAATAAGGAAGCCAGCCAAACCTTTAGATGAAGGAAATGTTACTGTGTATTTTATATATTCTTGTGTATTTGGGGAAAGAGAGAAGGAAGATGTCATTCAAAGCCATTACAATCAATCCATTGGAGTTGTTGGATAAGGACACATTTACCATTACAGTGTCTGGAGTTGAAACAGACCCAGTGAATCAGGAGAAAACACAGGAATTGAGTAAAAAGAGGGATATTTATCCCTCTCTATCATAACCAGATATCTGTGTTTACTGTTAACCCCCTACGCTTTCTATGTAACCAGCGAGGAAGGCACAGCTCAGAGTACCTGAGTGAGACATATATGTGGGGGATAACCTTTCTGCAGAAGACTCAGTGCCCATGAGCCCAGCTGTGCTGCTCTGCCTGAAAGACACGTGGAGACTCAAACTATAGAGCATTGAATTGCATAGCAATATGTCAAAGGAAGGGAAGGACAAGGGCTTTGGACACTCTTGGGTGAAGCTTCACAGAATGGAAGAGCTGATGTAAAGGCTGGGAGCTTCAGAAAGGGACAAGAAGTCCTCCCTCCACCCAGCCCTGTCTCCACTCCTTCCTCTGGCACCAGCTCTGGCACTTGTCTGAGTTCTCACAAAATTAGCAGAAAACTATCCTTTTTCTCTCTTTGTAGGTTTTCTCCTTTTCTAGTGAGGTTTTCTCCTCTTCTTCAGCTTGTGGTGTCAGGCAAAGCCAACATGGGAACAAGGGAAGTGGCATGAGCACATAATTAGTTGGAGGCCAGAAGTGGAGATGGGCTTGCTTCTGCCAGCTACAGTGACTTGTTAAACTCAAGTTGCTGCTGCTGAGGTGGGTAGCTGGAGAAGGAGTGGAAGGTGAACAGCTGGCTGCAAGAGGGGGTCTGGGTGTGGAAGGACAGGACAGGAAGAGTCAGAGAGCAGAAAGTTTAGTGCAAGGGAAAGAAATAGCCAGGTGGGACTGGATTCAGAGCAGGACAATTGTGATGGAGCGGACAGAGACTGTGAGGGGAGGTGGTGAAGGAGTAAAGTGCAGGAAGAGTGAGGTTCTGAGGGTAGGATGAAGCCTGGAAGGCAGTAATACAGAGTTCAAATTGAGGTTGGGTGAGAGGGAATAAGGGAGAAAGATTGGGAACTCCAGAGGAGAAAGCTTAGAGTGAGTCTGGGTAAAGGCAGAGGAGGACAGGGGATCCAAGTGTGGGAAAGAGTGTAGGAGAAAATGAGGCAGAATAGGAGCTACTGATGCACAGGTGGCAAGCACCTGCAGTCTTTGCAAAGGGGAGAGTGGAAGACTGGTAACACTTAGAAACTGTTTCTATATCCTGCACTGAGAATAAGTGAAGGGGTGTGAAGGTTTTGTGTCTAGTAGTTCCCAAAGCTTCTACAGGAAGTCTTCAGGACAGGGCAGGAAATGCAGTCCCGAGCCTTTCATATTGCCGGTTGAAACACATTACGTATTTCAGTCTGTGCTATTCATCCTGCCAGTCTCCATCAGTCAGGGAAACAGAACAAGCAGCATATTTAGCCCACTGGAAAACAACTAATAGAACCAGTTCTCTGGTTTTCTTCCTTCAGGGGACCCTACAGCTCCTCTACCATCTACAACTGCAAGTGTAGCCATTGAATAACCAACATAGAATAGAATAGAATAGAATAGAATAGAATAGAATAGAATAGAATAGAATAGAATAGAATAGAATAGAATAG
>JAWWEE010000001.1:38305274-38368133 GCA_035221455.1 Xenops minutus | reverse complement strand
AGAATAGAATAGAATAGAATAGAATAGAATAGAATAGAATAGAATAGAATAGAATAGAATAGAATAGTTGGAAGGGACCTACAATGGTCATGTAGTCCAACTGCCTGACCAATTCAGGGCTGACTAGAAGTTAAATCAGATTCAGGTGCCTCTTAAACACTGACAGTCTTGGGGCATCAACCACCTATCTGGAAAGCCTGCTTCAGTGTTTGAAGTTTCTTTCTGCCTTGCCAAAGGTGTACATGAGGGAGGATGATGGAGATTGAGCAGTCCTTTAAGTCCTTCATAAGAAGCTGTGTAGTACACCTTGGTTGAAAAGTTCCCTGTGATTGACTGATGCCAAAATACTTGCAAAGAGTAAGGTGTGAAAATGAGGAAAGATGGTATTTTTGTGGAGCCAATTTGTTATGTAACTTGCAAGAGGGGCTGGGACTGTGAGGGCTTCCCGTAATTCTGTGAAGATGGGTTAGATGTACTCCCAGAGACTTCTTTTTCCAGTCTTTTCTGTAATTTGCAGTGGTTGCAAGCTGGGCCACAGCTCGGCTCCAACTGAGTGATAAATGACTAAAGGATTTAGTGCTTTGGTTCTGGTTAGAAAAGCATCCAACTTTATCCTTTGCAGAACTAGATTTCTCTGAAGGATTGTTAACTGCAATCCCAGCTAAAGCAGGTTTTGCTGGTGTGACTCTAGTTTTGTCTGGTTTCAGCTAGCATGGGGGGTGGGGGGGCAGAATTACTTTTTTTTCTACTGGAACTGGTAAAAGACATGGGAAGACAGAGGGATTAGCAGGAGTATTGGGAGCTTCACAGCCTAAGTGCAAAACAGAGTGGAAAGAGGAAGGGTGGGAGCAAATTCTGGCTATCCATCCTTAATCCAAAGCTGCCTGCTCCTTCCCAGGCTGTACTTCACTGTCATACACTTGCAAATTCACTCCAGGAATGAAAACAGACTAACTTTAAGCTTGTTCCCAAAGCTGCAAATTTGTCCCTGCTGGGTGTTAATTTAACTGCTTCCAGGGCACCAGGATGTCTACTGGTGTTCACTGTGCTTGCTTTCTTCTTTTTTTTCGCACATCTGGTGTTGTGAAAACTTCCAGGGCACCATACAGAAGAGTGATGAACTGACCAGTTTTAACCCTTTCTGCAGCATGCTGAGTATGAACCTACCTGTCTCCCTTTACTGTTTTCTCCCTATAGTGGATTCCATGGACCTCACTATGCAAGGGATCCACAAACTCTAAAGTGAGTCTTATGAGCATTTCGTGGTCTGAGAATTTCTTCAGCTCCATCATCCTCTGTTTTTCCTGTGAACAAACCTGGCTAAACAGTAATAACTGGACTTCAAAAATTTCCAGCAGGAAGAAATGCATTTGGGGCAGGGAGAGGTTTTTTTCCAAAATACTTCTTTTTTCCGATTGCTTTTATCTGGTATTGGCACTTCCCAGCAGGGAGGGCGTTCAGAACAGTAGTTTTGCTCACATTATGGCAAGTGATGGCCTTTTCCTGTTGGTTTTTGATTGCTGCCATTTGTTCTGTGATAGCATTAACTGTTTATCTGCTGCATCAGCTGAACCAGAGCAAATCCAAAACAATCTGGGTCTCATTTCCAGTCACAGCTGTTGTACTCTACCTGACTCTCTCCACTTTGTTTGCTTTCTGTAGAACAAGTTGTTCGTATTATCAACTCACTTGTTTCACTAGCGTGTTCCTAGCAACAGCATACAAACTGGCTTTTTTTTTTCTTGGCTAGGGCTTCTTAAGAAAAGCCAAAGGTACTCTTCTGTTTTAGCCTGTTGTGCAATGCCAGCCTTATGGCACAAGGAGTGTGCAAAGTCCTCTTTTGCCGTCTTCCTCTCAGCCCTATCATTACTTTTAATCCCACAGCTCTGCTCTTGTGCTTCTGGCCCGCTGACTTTCCCTTCTCAGCCCTGGTTTCCCTTCAGCACCCAAATCCGGGTAGCTGAAACACCACTGAGACACATCTCACAGCCATGTGGGCTGCTGAACACAGCAAGAAAGAGCAGCATCCGTCACATTGATGCAGGAGACCCAAATGTGCCACAGTCCTTGATTTTGGCATCTTCTCTTCTTCACGTAGGTTTTCACTTACGAGTTTTATTTTAAAAGAAGTCAATAGCTCTCAGTCCACAAATTAAGGCCTCTCTGGTAAACATGAAAGCTAGTTCATGAGCGAAGTACAGCTGTGTTGTCAAAATCTTGTTTCATATTCAAAGTACTATGAAAGCTGCCCTTCCTTTTCAGAAATAGCACCTCGTGTTGGACAAAGCTCCAGGGCCCCAGGAAGCACTGGGGAAGCCCTTCAGAAGAGTTTTCCATAGACATATATAAGTACTGTGTTAAAAAAAATAAAAGAATTAATCCTCCTGAAATGCTATCTGGAGTGTTGTACTCATAATCTGAAAATACTAGGGAAATCGGGTTTGTGGAGATACAAGTATTCATCTCCCTATTGTGACTGAGCTTTTCAAAGCTGCAGGGTACAACCTATGTGGCCATAGACAAATTATTTGTGCAGATCTAGAGAATGTTCATCCAAAAACCATATAGCTTTAACATATCCACCTCTGCTTTTCTTCTGACAAGTTTTCCAACCAGTGTATCTAGTAACCACCTTTGATATTGTCCATAAGTAAATTTAGGCTGGAAATCAGCAGCACACTCCCAGCAATTTGAGAAATTGTTTGGCTTCCCAAGGAGACTGCTGCTGGCCAAAAAACTAACTGCGTTTAAGATGAAATTTAGAATAAGTGTTAGATATGTGATAGCAAGGCACTCAGTTTAAAATTTTGATCCTTTTCTATTCTGCTTTCATAGCAAAATGCAAACTAGTCCTCTGACTGTCACCTCATGTGTCCCTTTCTTTGTAGGAACCAAGCAGGGACCTATGGAGGCCACCTCTAATTGAAGTGGAGTAGATGGTATGGCTAGGGACACCAGATAGACTTACAGGTGTTTATTTGCAGTATTCATTTAAATATATGGTCTGTTATACGCTCTGAGGGTATTTTCCCTCTCCTTCTCCCAAAGAATCCAAATCAAATTGAAAGCTAGTCAGTTGGTACAGTAATTGTATAAAAATTTGCATATGAAACATTAATTAAAGTCAAGCTGTGGAAAAATTTAAAAAACTAAAAGACCTTTGGACATTTGTGTGAAGACCACTATGCTTGATACAAGGGAACATAGAAATGTTTGAATTGTTTGCTCAAACAAATGCAATGTTAATGAATCATTTTAATCACCTTCATTATAGTCTTTCAAACAGAGGAGACTACTATGCAAAACCAAGCTTGACAAAACAACATATAAAAGCCAGAGGCAATTTTGAGGCTGCAAATTAGATAACTTTTTCTTGATATTTGCATTCGAGCCTATGGATCTGGACAACACAATGTGTTACTCTCAGGGCAAGAAGCAAGCAAATGGCTGCTGCCCTGTCCTCTTGACTGACATTTTCACGGTGACTTTTTGTCTCTCTATCCCCTGGGTAAACATTTGAGATAGTCATAATTGTGCTTTTCCCAAATTTTTCTTACATGTCTGGTCTTTTTGTGGCAACAAAGCAATGCAGAAGCTGGAATTATGCTATAAATGTTACTGAACAAAAAGAGACATAGAATGCCCAGATTTTGTGTTATTTTAGCCATGCAAATGCTACAAGCAAAAACTAAACCAAATTGAGTTCATGCACAAATATTAGTAGGAACAGAGATAGCAGTAATAGCAGAAGTAATGAAATTACGTAATATATGCTAATTGTTTTCTACACACTAATTCATCCATAAAGCTTCTGCGAAATGAGTATCTATTAACTGTTCTGTAAAGGTTAAAAATTGAAACTGTGAGATCAACACTTTTTTCTAACACAGCTGGTGAAGTGAAAGCATTTGAAATATACATGGTACTTCTAAATAGGTGTCTTAGTACAAGGATACTGAGTCAAAGAGAGATGAAGTAGATCAGTACTTTTTAAAAATGGCCATCTATTTAGATACATAAGTATGGCTTTAATTTTAGTCTCCAAAATAGGGTTGGATTCAGAACCACCACAAGCTTTCCAGTTTTTATAAATTTTTCAAATAAAAATGTTTTGACCAAGTACTCCCCTGTTAAAACTTCAGACAGGCAACGATGCCTACAAATGTCAGATTATTTTCAGGAAACTTCCTTTTAAAGATTTAGAAGTTTCAGCAGCCAAAGTGGTCAGAATTTAGTTTCATTAATATTTAAATATATATATATATATATATATATAGCTTAAACCATTTTAAAAATTTATAGGTTTACATTCCATGCTGTGGGAGACTGTATGTGTTGATACTCATGTGTGATGGAAATAAGCTCATGTACACTACAGTGGCATCTTAGCACTTCACAAAATGGCAAATAGATGCAAGGTAAGAGCTACACTAAAAATGTAGATCACAAGGGACACTGATTTCACACCAAGGCTTCTGAATTTGCATCTCAACTACTTTATATATGTCTATTTACACAAAGGCGAATGTATTTTCATGTGTGATGATGCAGAGGACAACTCTGTCCTTACTGAAATGTTAATCAAAATATTGTTCATAATTGTTGTATTTCATAAACAACACTTAAAAACAAAAGGTACATTTAAATGTTTTAATTTTCAAACTAATGCTCTGGAAGATTGGGAAAAGCAGGATTTTGTTCCTTGTTCAGACCCAGATCTATCCTTTTGTCCATTGGTTCAGAGTGTTACTGAGTTCCTGTGAGAAACAGGGAAGTCCTGTAGTGAATTAGAAGGAAACCAAGTCCATTCTCACCTGAAATATCCTCACCAGTTTTACGCAAAACAGCAATGCCAACAGCAGGAGTCACTGGTGGAAGTGGGGAGCAGGTACACACACACATATATATACATACGGGATAATGATGGTGTACCACTGGGTGTTTACATCCCAACCAGCCTCTGTGTCTATCTCAGCCAAGATATGGAAGGGAAGAAACATCTTCCTTCCAATTAATCTGGGACTTTTCAGACAATAAGAGGGTATGAGAGTGGAGGTATAGACAGAGATCATGAGTGACATGGGGAAGACAAACTAAGAATGGTTAGTCACTGTCTCCTCACATTAAAGTTGTAGGCACCTATTGATATCATCAGGCAGCAAAACAAGCAAGAGGAAGGCATCTTATCCCTAACACAAGGGAGCACCTTCTCTAGGCATGTTTGCTACACAATATTGTGGATACCGAAAGCAAGCACGGATTCAAACCTGGAGTTGAGCAAATTCAGAATTATTTGCTAACATCAGTCAGTCAGTATAATGCAGAGGCAAAGCTGCACTCTGGAAGATATGTTGGACACAGTCCCAGCATATAGTGGCTCTGTTCCTACAGTAAATCCTTAATCATCTCCTCTTGCTCACCCTAAAGGTGACCATTCTAACACACAGTTCTGTTTGGAACCACAGAAATAAGGCTACTTAATCGTATTAGAAAAGGTTGCTGATACAAAGAATGCCAGAAATGGTGTCCTCTTTGGGGGAATTAATCTTAGCCATGTGTTCCCGGAAGAAGTTTAGGATCACCTAACCTGTAGTTTTTCACTTTGCTTGTCTCAAATTGACCTGGCCCATTTTGGCCCAGCAGCCCAAGGGCCAAAGTGGACCTACTGTTTGCTTTCCTGCTCTGAGAGCAGGCACAGCGATGTGATTCAGAACCATGGCTCTTGGAAAGAGTTTTTTAAAAGATAGCATCTCTAGGAGAGTTTAGCACCCCTCAAAAGTTTCTACTGCCATATGTGCTCCTCCTTCTAATGCCCTCGGGGCAAGTTTAATGACTGCTTTCACAGGGTGGCACAAATATCCTGAGGAACACAAGCAGCAGAAGGGAAATGGTGATTTTCAGCCATTTATGACTGAGCCAAAAGCAATAGTGTCAAGGTACTAGACTTGTTCATTTCCAAATATTTCTTGCAAAAAATGAAGGAAATTAGATTTATAAACTAATTATTGCAGGATCATTTTCAAGCGGAGTATGTAAAGCCCCCATAATACTAACGTCTGCTTTTTACATTATGTTCAAAAGACTTCTGCTTATTACTAGGGTGATCTGGGGAAAGAGACAACAAAATGTTTACTCCTCCCTGCTGTTGCAAGTTCCTAAGCAAAATTTTTGTCTCTGATTCTACTGAGGCAAAGATCCCCTTTGTATAATTATGACCATAGAAAAGAGCTTTTAATCAAAGAAAAATTTAATTATATCTTCAAACCACTTTGGTGTATCAAGGACTTAGTGTTAACAAGAATCAGGCTTTAGGTGTTCCAAATGCTCTTTAAAAATAACATAACAATGTGCAAAGTAAACTCCAAGTTATTAATTCAAGAGCAGTATGAGCAGCAGCAGCAGTAAAGAAACCCAATATATCCATCAATCAACACTGTGGAACCCTGTTTGTTTGCACTAGTTAGAGAGTGATGAATAGGTCCTCTGTGTAAAACATTCAGCTACAGTGTGAGAGGGCAATAAATTATGTTTGTTAATTTTATATGCCATACATATAAAAATCACTAAAAATTGTCAATACACTGTGATGGTGACAGAAAGGTTTGGTGCTGTAGGACCCTTAATGCAGTGCTTTTTAGTCTCTACAAGTGAAGGTCTCTTTTGGTATTTCCTGCATTTGAGGGAATATGATACTAAAGGCCTGGAGGAAGAATTTTACCTACTAAACACTGAGGTTCCCAGATGCCTCACCAAACTATATATATCTAAATATGATGCTTCTCACTTATGCTTCTAATCCCCATTAGTAAAAGAAGAGACAGGGACCTCCAGGAAATGAGTGACTGTCCCCCAGGAGGTGGCAAGAGGGGTGGTGATGTGTGTGGTTGTGGCAAAGGTGGGGCAGGGGGTAATGATGCCATGGCTCACCCCACTCTAGAAAGCCAAGGGCAGATGAGGTGGATGCCCCATCAGGGTGGTGAACGGGCAGGCATGAGTGCAGCTGTGGGCCAGCCTATGACTACAGGGCCAGCCTTTAAGCAACCATCATCCAGAGTTTGATCTCTGGCAAATGTGGAGAAGAAATTTAGACCTGGACAGCCAGCATAGGCTATGTTACCACATCAACCTTGTATTTTGCAGGCTGCTCTGCAGCTCGACCATGGTCAGTGGGCACAATCTTTTAAGCCCAGGTTAGACTCTTGCAATTTGGTTCATCTTTACCTGTGCGAGCTCTTTCCACTTTTGGCTGTGCTTTTTGACCAGGACAAAACCTTGCACACGTGAACCCAGCCTTCTGTCCTATGGCTACATTGTTGTACAGCTCTACTCACGTTTCCACACTCAACTCGGCAGCAGCCAAGGATAAGCACAGGTGTGTGCAACCTCAGCCCTGCTCACATACACTGAAGCTGCTTTTCAGAAATCTTCCCTGTCTAGTTAAGTTGACATTGTGTAGTGTATACTGCAGAAACATACATAGTCTGCAATGATACTAAATAATGTAGGCAAAAGTATGTTTGAGTATTTTTTAAACCATCATCGCAGAGAAGGCAAGTTTGAAAAACCACTCTGCTTTTTGGAAGCTCACTTTGCAGCAGTATTTATTTTTCAAGTGATGGCCACAAGAAATTAAATCTAATACATGAGATTGTTGCCATGTAATTAAACAGTGGTGTAAAAGCTGTGCTTACTTTCATGGGAATGAGGTTCTTTGCCAAAAAAGAGAAGCCTCGGTTCCCCTGTGGGACTGCATCCTAGTTTGGAAGGAATGGAGGAAGCTGCTGTGAGCAGTCAGAGCAGATAGCAGGAAGGATCGTGCATTTGTGGTAGCTTGTTTGTAAGGATGGAAGAGCAGCTCCACCCTTGGCAGCTGACACAGTGAGCCTGGCACAAGGTGAGGCTGACAGATCCGCCTGGTGCCCCTGCCCTCGCGTGCCAGTAAAGATTCCCCAAACCACTGTTTGCGACTTCCAGTGCCTGAACATTGCTCCCACTTCTATCTGGGTGCAAATCTGAAGTAATGGCACTGAAACTCACACTTTGCAGCCTGCTATGACAGGGCAGAGTTCAACCTGCACACACAAGGCAGCACAGCACAGCATAGCAAACTGGACGGTCCCTGACAGGAAGGCTTCACTGATGGCAGCAGTGAGCTTTATCCACCAGACTGTACAGTAAAAATGAATGTAAAACTAAAACTAGCTTTGTTTGATTTGCTAAACACAAATCGTTTCAACCCCCTTGTCAGCAAAAAGTAATTTTTTTTCATAGCTATTTTTATTTTATCAGAAACGGGGAGAACTCATTAACACTGGTGTTTTGAACTGTAGTTTAATAGAAGGCAGACTAATACAGTTCATTAAAATATGCATGTTTGATGTTAGAGGCAATGTTTGCACAAATCTTTGGGGAGAGAATACTGTAGAGCTAAAATGATGTTTTTCACAACCAAATGGCATAATCTCATTACCAAAGTTTTGTGATCAAGATGAAAGGTACACTTAGTAATTGCAAGGGATAAACAGTTTTTTCTCCATAACTGCCCTTATTACTCACAGATAACGGATACAGAGCAGACTGTTAAATTTCCTTCTCTTCTCTTTCTGTCTTCTTTCCTTTACCACCCACTTTGCTTATGATTCACCAGCAGTTTCTGTGGACTGGATGTAAGGCATGAAGGAAATTTCTGTTCCCCTATTTCATGGCAGAAGAACATCCTGAAGAGATACATTTGCAAATGTTTAGCCTGGTGAGGCAGATATTGCTCAGGGGGGATAAAATTTTAAAAACAGAAATTCTTTTCCATGACTTTCCTCCACCTTCTAGCTTTCCAGCAGTCTGCTCAGCACACTGCTCTTCAACCTCTTCCAGTTGGTGAGCCCACATTATGTCAAGGAAATCTGCAGACCCAGTACAGCAAATAGAAACCTTGTTTTCCTTAGTTACCTTTTGACCAGCAGAAGTAATCTGTAGACTCCTGGGCATCTGATCTTATGCTGAAAGCTGGATTTGGGAGATCTGAAGGAGGAAGGGTACATCTGCCTGAAATGTATATCTCTTCTAAATATTCCTCTGACTACATTGCCCTTGGAGAGGAAAAAGAAGTCTTTACATCACTTGCAGGAATGGGAAAAGTCCTTTCTTTCCCTTAGTTCAGTGCTGCTGCTGCAGCAGTTGGGGTGGCCTTTGGGCTGTATTCTTACACACAACTGAAATGACACCATGCATTTAAAGCGCTGGACCCAAGTGTGATCTGGTGGATATTAATTTTACATGTTCTGGTGGACATTTTGTTGAGTATCTACTGGTGGTTTTGGTTCAGAAAAGAAATATATATTGCACTGTGGGGTTTTTTCCTGCTACTTTACAGCTAGCTTGTCATATTGGTAACTGAGGTCCTTAAATCAGGAACTGACACTGTTCCCATGTCCTAAATGATTATATGACCCTGTAGGATTGAGTAATGTGTTAATCTTTTCTAATTATACTATACTGTATCTCTTGTGTTCAAACATGGTCACGAACAGGGCCATTTCTGCTCCCATAGATGTAGATGGCAGAAAGCCAGCTGGAGCTGTACCAGGTCCCATTTGCAGCCCAATGACCATGTGTTTGGGGGGAAATTGAAGAGCTTAGGTTCATGGAAGATGCAAGAAAAAAAGATGCTGGAGCAGGATGAGATCTAAAATGATGTTTTGAAGGTTATGTCTCTTTTGCAATATGATTCTTCATTCATCATGCAAATTTATAATTTTCATGCAATTAAAAAATAATTTTTGTTATGAAAGTACATTTGATTACCTTGTACAGTTGACAGCTAGTAAATACTCACACAAATAAAACTCATCTCCAAGTGGGAAATTTCACCTTTTACTGGAGAAAAGACATATTTCCCGTGTCATAAGCAGAGAGGGAGAATGAAAATTTGACCTTGTTCATCTCATTACTGGCTGTAACCCAAGAACTTTATGTAGGTGATCCAAACTTGTTGTGTCATGACATAAAGCCGTGACTCAGGAATGTGCCCACCTGAATCCTCGTCAATGCTGCAACAGTGACTGTGTGCAAGGACATTACATTAGTTGTAGAAATCACTGTTACTCCTTGTCTTAAAGTGCTTGATGCTCCCAGAGTGATATCAACATGTGACAGGGTAAATAAAGCACAGACCCATGAAATTCAAATACACAGTGGTCTGACCCACAATTCCATTGGGGGCCAGCAGTCCCAGCTGCAGGAGTGGGTATTTACCACCATTCCTTCTCCTTGCTGGTCACAGAGCTGGATGAAGCACTGCAGTGGATATATCTACGCTGTCACACAAGCATTATGGTCAGCTTGGTTTCTGTCACTCAGTAGCACTAATGCTGCCATCAGCATTAGTCAGGATATGGTGAGTCTCCACTGGGGGCTATGCTAGAGTGTCTTCTGTGAGAGAAACATCCTGCTGTGGACAAGGCTGCTATCCTGAAGGGGCTTTGTAGCATTACCTGGTTGTATCACACTCTCTTTTACACAATAGAGGGATATGAAGGTATCTTAACATGTGCCCAAGTCAGCAAAAGTGGCTAGTCTTCCCAAGCCCTCAGCATGCATGGTTCTACCCAGAGCTTCAGAAGTATTATCAGATTCTGAGGCTGTGCAATGGAACTGCCAAATGCCTGCCTAGGACCTAATCCTGCTCAAGACTACAGGACTCCCCACTGGAGCAATGCAGGCAGCTGGGTCACAGCACTTACAGCATCTCATCATTATCACAGAGATGCCCAAATTTAGCCCTCCTGAATCTCCTGAACTTCTGTGTCTTGCCTCCATTCTGGGGACTGTGGCGGCTTCTGCGACATCTCAGAATAGCCCACACCTGACAGAGCTTCTTGGATGGATTTGTGGTCCCTCAAGAGCTATATGCACAGTGGACCAGAGGGTCTGGGTCAGAAACCAAGCCACAGGGAAGATCTACTGCTGGAGATGCACCCCACCTTGTGCTTGCCTGCTCCAGCAGCCTGGTCAGAGGCCACACCATGGCCTGGGTTGGTGCTGTGAGCTATGTCTGTGACCTGGGTCCCTATGAGCCATCTCCCTACATGTGACTCAGGCACATGACCAATACACCAGATGAGTGCTGCATGATTCAGCTCTGTAGAGCTGCTAATGTTGGAAGGGGCAAGAAATGAGCGCTGTTGTGTGTTAAAAGGTTCCGAAAATGAGAACTTGGTATATTTTCTGGTGAAATTGCTTAGACAAACTGGAGATTGGGTTTTTGAGCTCTTTGCTTGACAGCTGTCTGTCAGATGCATGTAACTTGGTCTTAGCAGTGCACCTGCCATCTCCACCTTTTATGAAGACATTGGTGCCCAAAGTCAAAAATGGGGAATTTTGAAAAGCTTATCCAGAGCTGCTGGTGGTTATCATCCCAGGTTTGATGCTGAGTAGCTACAGGCTGAAAGGGTGGGTGAATGATTGGTACATGTAACTGAGAACTCCTCCAGAGGTGTTAGCTACAGACTACTTGCTGCTGCCTAAACACCCAGTTTAGATTTCACTGAAGTCCTTTCAGAGAGGATTTTTGACTATTGACCAATTCCTTCATCTAGAAAAGTTCTGTGATCCAAGCTGACAGGAATCTTGAAGCTGAAGCATAATTCGATTCCAACTCTTGGAGGCAGTTCTCTATCAAAATATGATACAGTCACCTCTGGAAGGAGGAACAACTATATCCCTTCTAGTTAGACTCAGATCTGTCAGAAGCATAGGAAGAAAAACATAGATAAAATAATGGAGGAGGAGAATAGAATTAATATCTGTCTTGTCTAAATTTCCATTTGCCTTCCAACTTTTAAGGTTTTCAGAGAAAAATAAACCTTTGACACTATGTAGCACTATTGTGGTACTCATTTTGAGGCCAAAGTGTCAAAGTGTTCAAAGGAAGGGAATGAAAAAGATAACTTCTTACTCAACTGTCCGGTCCCTGGTGTGCATTATGAGTCATAGCTGCTTATTTCACTAACAGAAAAAAGTTTTTACTCTTTTTTTCCTTTCCTATTAGCAATACATAGTACTGACAGCTAAGGGAGGACTGATGGGATCACACTCTGGCTCTCAGATCACTAGCAGCAGAATTAACTATGTTTTTATTGCTGTGATGATGCACAGGCTAGAAGAACACAGCCTGACTTTAAGGTCACAGGTAGTGTTCACATTCCTGGCAGCTGGAAGACACAAATGAATGATTTTGCAATGGAAAGAAAATGTGAGCCCAGCCCCCTCAGTGCTCATATTCACAGTAGATACTATACAAAAGCATGGCTCTAAAAAACCTCACAGATAGATCAACAGACTGTTCGAAAGTAGAAAACTTTGGGACAAGTCTAACCCTTAGTAAACCCTAAGCCAGCCCATGTCCTTTATGAGAACAGAGATATGGTCTTGGGGGACAGAAACAAGGCTGAAAGGGAAGGCAGTGGGGCATAACAGGAGCAAGGGTTTTACTCCCCCACAGCCAGGTGTCCATCCACCACACCAGGCATCACTGCCTGGGACATGCCATGGGAGGATGCCCTATGCTTCCTCCCCAAGAAAGTCTCCATAGCTGGATTTGAGCTGTGTAAATTACTTTGTTAATGATAAAGCAACTGGTTGGTTGATTTGTCAGGCGAGGATGTTCATGCCAAGAGAGTCTTGTTCAGTCTTCTACATGTGCCATGACTCTGCATTAAAAGCCTAAGGGCCAAATACTCCGGTCTGTTTCCAGTGTAAGAAAACAAGATTTAAATGAACGGGCTTGCTAAACTGGGATTATGGCAATATATTTCACACAATTGAATCCGTCTTTTGTATTTGTTGCTAACCAAAACAGATTTCATTTAACCAGGAAATTAAGCTGGTCTAGTAAGTGCCAATTTTGCATAAACCCTGTACTCATTTTCCTACTTCTATCATTTCAGCTTTCCATAAGTTTATTTCATGTGTATGGAGAGGGGTGCCAGCAGTCTTTTTCCCTCCAGTTTCTGCAGAGCTTTCCACGTACATGCTATGTACACTTACTTACATGCACTAGGAAGGAGTCCCAGTGGAATTGCTCAGAATATGTTGCCAGCACATGGCAGAGGTGAAACCACCAGGCTGCAATAAAAAGTTTTGCCCTTGAGCAAAAAGAGGGATGGAGACAAAAAGCATTTATCATTTCCTGTCACTGTTATTGTCTCATGGTTCCTCCTCAGCTAATGCCAGACCCCTGGCAGTGGAGCAGGGAGGGGAGAATGCATGCTGTGCATCCATTGAATTAACAGTTTGAGGGAACAGACTTCCAGTAACTCCTTGAAGAATCAGTTAGAAGTGAAGCTCAGACAAACCTACTCTTTAGGTAGGTCTCTTCGAAGGGTAGAATTTGCCTTGTGAATTTAGTTTAATGGAAACATGTTTATTTATTCAATTAAAAGCACTTAAATCTGCAGTATAACCCTACAGACCAATTGGAGTCAGTGGGAACCCTTACAAATAATTTTTCTAATTATATTTATTTTATTTAGTTAGCAGTATTAAAGATTTCTGGCACAGCAAAAAAAAAAAAAATCTTGTTCTTTCTGAATTTAAATCTAAAGCTAACTCTACCTTCTAAAAATGAAGGACTTTATCATCAAGCCAAGTGAAATATCCATGATATCTGAGCTCTCCTAAAGTTTATCAAATGTGGATGCAGCTTGAGTATGTAGCAGAGATAAAGTAAAAATTCCTTTCTATTAGGACTAGAATTTAAAATTTCTCTCTGTGCTTTCTCTGCATTTCAATTTTAGGCATTTAATTTAGTTCCACCAAAACTACTAAGGAAAAACCCTCAACAAAAAACCATTTTGAAATATCAATATCTCCACAAAACACTGATAATTTGAAAACAGTATGCTTGACCCTTTCAAAATTCTTCGTCTTCATTCCTAGACCAGTAACACTTTTATTTTTGTAGCAGCCCAAAATCTGGCAAGACACTCATCTCTTCCATTGGCATCACTGAATCATGGATCAGTTCACATAGGCTGGAAGCTTGTTATTAATATCTTCATGCTAATATTTATACACTTACCTAATTTTACTCCTAAGAGTAATCCAACTACCATCAGAATTGCAGGTTACTTCACACCTTGTAAAAGCAGATAAAGCAAGCCAGATCACAAATGTGTTATCCTCAGTGCATTCAATGACAAAGTAAATTGCAGTCTATGTGCTAAAAATTGTACATGTTCTTTGACTCATTTGTAAACTGTGATATGCCATTGTGATATTTCATATGTATATAACCAGAACTGCTCATGCATATATTGCTTTAGTGAACAGTGCTGCCAAAACATTTTGTTACTTACCCCCAAATAATTGCTATCACTTTTTAACTGTAGAAAGCTATGCAACAAGTCAGAACAGTTTCAAAGATTACTCTTCATCAGCTTTAAAGTAGTTGCTCTTCAGCCAGATTTCAAGGTTGATACCTTTTCAATTTCGAAATAGCACTTTCACATCTTCAGCCTGACCTCTCGACTGGTATTTAGTAACAACAGGAGTCCATGATCTCTGCTGGCAGTCTGCAATGCCAAATAAAATCACTTCATTAAAACCAACACTGAGGTGGCATCAAGTTGGAGGGGGCAATAATTTCTTAAATAGCACCAAGTTGATCCCTTGCTACAGTCTGCCTGTGTCCTGATGCTCTTGTAAAGCAGTTTTCTGCTATTGCCATGCCCTCTCTGGCATCTGTGTGTGTCCCAAGCTATGGGAAACAGCTTGAATCACTTGGTTTTGCTTCCCCTCATTTTGTACTCCTGCTTTTAGTGCCAGAAGTGGTCCCAGGTACTTTGCAGCTCTCAGTGTTTTGCATTTTTTTACTTTTGTTCTTTCATACTTTTGCTGTGATGAGAGAGCAGGATCTCCCTGCCAGCCATGTATGCCTAAGAAAAACTATTTGGGGCTTTGAAGGCTGAGCCCAACACAAAGCATTCCCAGTAAGATCTGTTTCATATATATCATCTCTTAAGTATCCTTTAAATGCTTCATTAATTGTGAGGCATTAGTACAGGCAGGGAGGAATAACTTTTCACTTAATCATTCATGACCAAAAGGTTTCTTTTAAACTGGATTCAGTCTCTCATCTCTAAACTTTTTATTCATATATCTCACTCCTCATTTGAAGTAGCAATCTGCTACTTATCCTGAAAACAGTTCTTTCCAGGCCAGAGGAAATGGTATGAAGCTGCTTTTTCCTTCTCCCAGGCCAGTAGCCAGGACAAGAGAGTCCAGAAACTTGCTACTGAGTGTTGGACACAGAGTCCCAGCAGGAACATATGCTGTTGAAGCCCACAACCTGGTTCAGAACTCAGGAGATGAAGTCTCCCCAGTTGCAAATGTCTGTTACTTAAGAAGAAGAGCTGGCCTCCCCCTTTACTGTCAAAACAGAGAAGAAATCTGGTGAATTATTTTCCAGAAAGTTTATTACTTACCTTACTGGTTGGGTGAAAATTCCTATAAAACTCACAACTTTTATTCTTTTCAGTTTCTTTGTGAGGTGATGGGACCTCATTCAGTCAGTAGGTCTGCTTTATCACCCTTGAGCTAAAAATGCAAGGAAGAAAAAGAATTAAAATTCTGTACAAAGGTCAGAGAAAGCTTGACGTCTGCAACTCTAAACCACTGGCACGAAGCTGCGGCACTTCATATTTCTGCTGGGAAGGGATCCTGCTTGTGGAATCAGAATAAAAGAAGTTCTTGTGAATCTTACTAGTGAATGTAGTGATATATACAGTCAAAATTATATGTGTGGTGTGTATATATATATATATACATGCATATTTGTTACACATATATGCGTTTATATAAAGATGCTAACCTTTAGGGGCAGGTTTCATTTGAAATCCTTGCTTACTCCTGGATGATTAGAAAGGATAATAATAACAATAAAAAAAACCTCAAATGAGAATTAAATCTGCAAGAGAAGAAGTGCTCCATTTATTGGAGCCTTGCTTATCTTGCACAGAGTAAGGGGATTATGTGATTGCTTTTGTGTTCTGAACGATTGCGGCTAGACAGTTTCTGACATAATAGACTTGCCTACTGAAATAGAACCATTACTGTGAGACGGATTTGCAGCTGGCTGCAGAAACGTGTTTGTCTGAACAGAAATGTCCCTTGTAACTTACTGAAACACTTGCTCTGAGTGTGGCAGGCAGACCTTTTGGGGAAGACATACACTGCCTTGTGCTGGATTCACAAGACACTGTAGCCACTGGAGACACTGGGGCTGGTGCTCTGCAGAGAAGGGACCTGTGTTCATAAGCCCTTTTAAATGGACAATGTGACCCAATGCTCACTAACTGGAGGCAGGGTGTATAAGGAAAGCTGGCTTTTGGAGCACACTGCTAACTAATGCAATGGGCACCAAGCAAGGAGCTGGGTTTGCAGGAGCACAGGGAGTTATATGGTCAGCTGGCATAGGTTGTCCCCAAGAGCAGTCTTTGGAAATATTTCTGTGCTGGAACTTCATCTCTCCAGACACCCAGAATACAGACTCCTTTGTGATAACCATCATTAGCTTCAAATAGTGCTTGGGAGACTTGGAACTGCAGGGCTCCCTGCAGACCTCACAGCCTTGCTAATTCAGACTGACCCATGTGCTGTCCTCCAGGGCTGCTGTCTGAGTTTTCAGGATGGTAACATGTTCCTAAGAAGTGTTCAGTCATGCTTTGCTCTGGTGTCACGATCATAAAGGGGCTTTGAGTATTAGACACAACTTTTATCAGACCAGAAGGAAGCCTATGAATCCTTTTGCAGTCGAGGACAGAACTTCCCCATTAAAGGTGATACTGGGGCATGCAGAGCAGAGGTCAGTTCCTCTCCCTCTCTGCTCCTGCCTTTCCTTAGACTGCTTCTTTTCCTACTTTGGTTGCTCAGCAAATCCCACATGACAGAAGATTGGTGTTCTCATGCAGCATGGCTGGGCAACAAGAGGACTGAAACCCCAAGCTGGGGCTTTTGAAGCTCTCAGTGTGGAGTGGGGGCAGTTGGCTTCAGAGGAGCAGCACAAAGCCAATGCAAGGCACATGGGAAAAATCCTCCCCCTTTAAATCTGAAACAGTGCACCGGGGCACAATGCCAAGTCAGATCTTTGGGCTGTGCTTTGCTATCCCTCTCGCCAAATCTCAGTATGTCCTTTCGAAACGTTTCATCAAAATAAAGCATGATCCCAGGGCCTCTCGTGCGCCCACAGCTGGCAGTCCCCAGGAAAGGGACAGCCGGGGAAGGATGTGCCCCAGGATGCAGCTCCATGGTGGATGATTGAGCCCATCTGTCCCTTTCATAGGTGGAGCACACTTATGGGTCAGGACCATTTTGTGAGGCAAGGCTGACCAAAGCTGCAGGAGTGTCAGAAAGGGGCAGCAAAGGGTTAAGGTGTTCAGGCAATCGCAGCCACATCAGAGCTACTCTCCTTTCCTGTTTTCATTCATCTCTGGCCACTTCCACCAACACACCCACTCCCACCCCTTCCCATAACCTGGTCACTTTGTTTGGGGAAGACATTAACTTTCTGCAATGTTGCTCTAAGTGTGGTGTGGGGGGTTTTTTCCTTTAAAATTATGTCACTTTAAAATCATTTCACTTCTAAAAATGACAATAAACTTTACACTTTCCTGCTGTAAAACAGGCCAGTGCTGTCACTAGTTTGCCCATTTTGGGGGATTTATGGCCCCATGTCTGATGTGATGCAATCCCCTAAATGAAAAATCATCACAACTGAGCCTGTAACACAAAGAGACGATTTAAGAGGAACGGGAATAATTAAGGCTGCCCCTTACAAGCGCAGCACAAAGGCATTTCTCAGATCAGCCTGTACTCTTAGTGAATAGGCAGAAGGGGATCTTAGTTGTCCAAGACTGAAATCCCCCATGGTTTCTGCAAATGAAGGCAAACCTGTGTCTTTGGATTTTAACCAGTGCCTGGGGAAAAAAAGAGGCTGGAGTTCTGGTGGATTCCTTTCTCCCTGAGCCCTCCAGACCTTGCTAAGCCTGTCTTGGTGAGGGGAGGATGCTGAGCATGTACGGGTAGCAGCACATACAAACCCACACAACTCTGCATCACCCTGCTTTCAGTTGTTCCCTCAGTAAGGAACTGAGAGCATCCCGTGGCCCCACATATTTGCATAAGGAGCAGATAGGACTTCAGTTCAGCCATGGCTGTCATCCCTTGCTCAGAAACTGTTGTCTCACTTGAACCCCTGGCTTGAGTTTGGCATCCCTTGGAGATCCCTTGGAGACTCCTGCTACCATGCCTCCTGCACGAGCAGCTCAGCTTTGTGCCAGTCTAGGGCGGGATTCTTCTCTGTGTCACAGAAAAGCTCAACCCAAAAGCTGTTTAAAATCCGTGATTGTTTCCCAGGGTCTTGGGGACTGTAGCCTTCTGGGTTAAACCTCCCAGACATCTCTCTTCTCGAAGGTCCCTGCTGCAGCCTGCCTTTCCCCTCAGGGACCCAGGCTCCAGGTCACCACCTCCTGCTGCGCTGATGGGGAATCAAAAAGGGTCCTGTGGTGCTCTAATCTTCCCCTCTGTGTTTTGCCTAAGGCATGAAACTGCCTGTGGAGGGAGAAATTGCCCAGCAAATGAATGTCCTCCTGCCCATTTACTATGTGCTTGAAATCTGAAATTTGAGAGAAGTTAAAATTCAAACAAGGCATTTAAGAAAGAGAAAAAGACATTTTTTAACTAAAATAATAACTTAGGTTATGTTTTAAAAGTCCCCATCAAGTCAGTTTCCGCAGAAATTTAGGGGATTTTAAACTGCTACTTTAATGAGCCACCAAGGATGCTTTGAAAATGGCACGTGTTGCATTAATAGCTATTCTCTCTTGGAACTGAATTCATGTCCAAAATGTTAAAGGAAATTACCACTCTAGCTAAATGACAGGGTGGTAGTTTCAAAAACAGATGACTCCAGTTTATCTGCCCCTCTTCAACTAAAAAAATGACCAGTGACCGCAACAGGAACAGGTTCTAGGTGAAAGCTTTTATTAAATCTCACTCATTACATAGAAACGTGACTGAACAGAAAGGCAATAAGCATGCTATAGAGCCACTTTTTATTTACACAGTGTTTTGAACTAATATATATAGTTTTCATCTTCAGTTTCTGGCTTTTCTCTCTCTACCTTTCCAAGAAGGAGACTTCAGATTATAAAAGCCTTAGGTTAACCTGCAGCTGAAAGCACTCTAAGATCACCATGTTTGCAGCATTGTGCACACAGGTGGTGCAGTTTAATAACAATGCAACAAATATGAAAAGTGTACCACTGCTAATCACATTTCATATGAGCATGATATTTTAGCTTTAATGAGGGGGAAAAAATGTATCTTTGGTGCAGCTTGACTTGTTTACTATAATTTCTCTGTCTGTTGTTTTATGTACTTCTTAAATCCAGTTCTGAATGTGACTCACTGGTATTCTCAGCAGATTGCCTTCAGGGAAACCATTGTGTCAAAAGTTAGATCTGAGAAAATGGCTTATTTACTCTACATACTTACTCTCATTTTCTGTTTGTAGGCCATCAATACAATTTCCTATATCAGATAATTGCATTGCTTTATTTTATCAGGAGGCATGTTTTTAAACTTTCAACTATTCATGAAGAATTCTCAGTTAGCACTTTACGGCCAAGTTGTGACAGTTCCATGTGGTCACACGAGCCCAGTATCATCACTCCTGTTTGCTCATTTGGTAGCCATAACAGCTAAATTTGAAAAGGAAAGATCTGTATTTCTTCAGTATACTGGTTTTCACTAGTCAGTGAAATGCCAGCTAGAGGTAGAATAGAGCTGGACTTAGCCAGCATGGTGTTCCAAGAAGAGATAGTGACCTAAATTCTTCCTGCAGTGCATTCCATCAGTACATCCTTAATGTTTTTCCTAAAAGCTTCTCCCACCATCCTCCTCCAAACCTTCCCTCCTCAACTTTCTCTCTCCTGTCCCTCCCTGTTTCACAACCTACAAAGGAATTGGGCTCTGATGAGCATTTGGAGGTGGATCCACAGATGTTCAGAGATGACAGTGCTGCTATGGCTGTGCCAATCAAAGCTTTATTCAAATCCTGTCTATCTAAACTTACCAAACCATTGGGACAAAGGTCTTGGTGTCACTCAGTCATGCTCACATTGTCCTCAGAGATGAAATGGAAAGACAGTGTGCAGCTATATAGGGAAGGACGAGGAAGTGTTCTGCTACTACATGTGTTCCTACAGCATCTGAGGGCTGAGGGTTGCAACCATCCCACTTCTCCAGCTGTTGCATAAGAAGGGAAACTTGTACATCAGCTTTATTGCCCTTGCTATTGTTGTTTCCATTTGGCTTTGCTATGAAATAGATTATATTCCATGTTAGAGTTCCTGTTGTAATAGATGCAAATGATTTGCGCTCTTTGCTTGCTTTTTTAGAGCAGATCTGCAAATAAACATTGAGTTTTCTCCAGCACTGAAAAACCCATAATTGTCTGAAGATTGAGAGAAACACAGTAGCTTGAGCTGCAAAATGAATGTGTAGTGGTGTAGATTCATTCCTGTTTGCACTTTCCTTGAAATCTGATTTCCTGCACAGATAGAATATCAAATTGGTTGTTTCAAAAGAAAGAGGGTGCAGGCTCTATCTTTGGGTACGTGGTGAGCTCAGGTAGAAGTTGGGAGGAGATGCCATCTGCTGGGAAGTTTGGACATTGTCAGATGGAGAAGCAGAGTTGGAAGCAGCTGCGAGCAAATGATATGGAAGATTAAATTAATGCTCTATGTCTAGCCACTAGCTAGGGGTGAATCCCACCTCCCATTTTCTCTGCAGCTTGGAGTGCTGAGGTGGCTGCTTTCCTCATGATGAGGCAGTTGTCTAGCCCTTGTTGGCCAAGTAGCTGATGAAACACGACCACCACTGCTGTTTGAGGCAGTATGAGGCTGGGAAGGAGCATGTGGAGGGGGAGAGAGATAGAGGTCAAATAGGAAGATTTAGAAAAATCAGTAGGAGTTGATATAGAAGAGAATACAAGGTTAAAAATCTAGAAATTTAAGTAGATGGGAAAAAAATGAGCCTATAGAAGCCATGGAAGGGAAAGCTTTTAATAGCAGGAACCACAATAACAGTAATTGTTGTCAATGGGGGATGAAAAATACATGTCTGTAATCCAGCAAAATGTTGAACTTCCCTGAGTAATGATACCAACACCTTAGTTAAGCAGTTATGCAAATGCCTGAATGATAAAGATAAAATTAAACCAAAAGCAGGAAACAGCATGTCAAGAATAAATTGTTAATTGTTTTTTGATTTAATCCTCTGGTTCTCATTACTGCTTTACTCTACAACCCACTGGGTTTTCGATGTAACTTTCAAACTTTCAAGGTGGTTGTAGAGAAGTAGGTAGAGCTTAGTGCTTTCTTCATTTCCCCCCAGTGTGTGATTGCACTAAATGCGTTTTTAATATTGCTTTTTACCACTTTGATTTTTTATTTTGTTGTTGTTGTTCACATCAGAAAACCACAAGACAGACATTAGATATGATTTATCAGGAAGTATCTGGGGCTATGCCAGATGATTAAAAAAGAAAAATAAAACAAACACAACACATGTGGGAACGCATCTGAATAAGAGTCACTGAGCTGCAGTCATGAGAGAAGTTCTCTGTAAACTGGAGTGGGATGACCTGACAGCAACAAAGATACCTGTGTCATTTTGTCATGAGAAAGGAGAAATGCACATACTGATAGGGATTCCTTCCAGTAGCTGAAGGGGACCTACAAGGAAGCTAGAAAGGGACTTAGTAATGACTTGCAATACCATGAATCATTAGAGACTTGTAAGGGTTAAACTCTTCAAAGATCATCTCTCAAAGATCTGGAGAAGCTAAGGTATAAGGAATAGGCAGTCACACAGGCTCCTGGGTGGGTGAGTGCATAGGTGGCTAACCAGGCAACCAGCTAAGAAAGTGACCTTTGGGTGACCTGTGTTTCATTTGCTTGAAAGTTCGAATCTATTCTTCCTCAGCTGAGTCCTGAAACTGGCCACTGCAGGATTTGCAGTTTGTGGGGGCTGTTATTCTCGTTTTCATGAGGGGTAGCTCCATGAAACACCTCCCCCTCGAGCTCATCTACTCCTCTGTTTGAGATGAGGGGATGGACCTGCTTCCTCAGAAGGAATCCATGCTATTGGAAGCATCGTTGCCAGTTTCTCTCAAAAACAAGGAAACATCGTTTGGGTGATTTCTCTTAACAATATGAAGATGGGACAATAAGAATAGTTATGCTATCCCTGCCACCATGAATTTTACATGGGCTTTAGATAGCAGCACCCTAGGAAGCTTAGGGATTATTCCAGGAAGAGGGAGGACAAACTTGTGTCTCTTGAGATTTAACTACTACTGAAATTCAAAGTTCTCCAAGCTTCCTGAATTTAGTTCTTATATCTGAAAAGTTTTCTTCGTGCTTGTCTCAACACTTTAATGCCACAGAAAACAATAACTCTCATGGACTGCTTTGTCAGAATGCAAGAATACACTCCATTTTAATTAAATTAAACTATTACAATACCAATAATAACTCCAATAATAATAGTAGCCAGAGGAAGAAGTGAGGTTGTAAATCCTACTGTTTGAAGAATTCTGCCTGTACTCAGAGCCCATGAGCAACATTGCTGTTTTAGGTTCTGCAATGCTTCTTCACCCTCCCAGTGAAAAATAAGGTACCCACTATAAAATGTGCCAAGTGACATGTGAGTCAGTCCAAACACTCTGAAATCCTGTCTGGAATGCCAGGGGAGTAGTTAAGCATTGTCATAAAACTTGTTAGCTTTTTGCAAATACATACAAATAATGTTTTGTTTACTTTTACTGTGAACACAAGTACTGCCAAAAAGCTCCAACAAAGTTTGGTAGTAATTCTTTCCCCTCTTCCTTTGATTGCTTGTCGATTTTGCAGAAGGAATGAACAGGATTTGGGACAAAACAAAAGTAGTAACAATCTCATTGTCAAACTTGACAGTTTTTAAGAAATAATAAAGAGTGAACATCTGAAAGTTAAAAAAAAATAGGGCTTTGTGGAGCTGGAACAAAAAAAAAGGGGGATGAATACTGAAATACCTTAATTCACTGTTTAAAACAATTGCTCCAAGCAGGAATCTTGGCACTTGAAGCTTTTATTAAATCAATTCAGAAGGATCTGTTTTCAACAAATGAGATAAATGTAAAGTTGAAGTCTTTAGGCACTCAAAGTACATCACATTTTCCTTCCCCAAGAAAGTAGAACACAAATGTGCACAAATAAAATTACTTACATATGTAAAAATCTCGTGTAGTTTAAATAATTTTCCTGCCTGAATGTAGCAACAGTGTATCAGAGCTTAATGTAATCTTTTAAGAGTGCGATTATTTGAGAATGTTTTCATCCCCTCTACTCCTTATCGTTAAGCTACATCAAAGCAAAGACATAAACATGTATTTATCTGGATAGAGTCTTTATTATGGTCACTGTGGTTCTGGGTTCATCCCATGTGTATATGGAAAGGAACATTCAGGGAAATAATAATAATAATAATTCTTTGCAATTTCTTTTGTTTGTTTTTTTTATCCATTTAGCAACCTCTCTCTTTTTGCTTAGTGTCTCATCTTCCATTATGTGCTTTTCAGACTGATCCACCTCCTGGAAATGTCTGTTTTTCTGCTGCTGACTCTCTGCTGGAGCAGCCTAAGGCTGCCAGGTGCATTTGTTATGGTGGGCAGGAAGGAGGACCTGGCATGGAGACAAGGGCATGCTGCTCTCATCTGCAGCTTTCAAACTTCCATTGCTGGCTAGTCCAGGGGTTTTCTGGAAATTCAGTCCTTTGAATTTTAGTAGAAACATAACAATAATCTTAAGTGCATATATTCTCTTTTCATGGAGAAAACAGACAGAGAAGGTGTAGTTTTAGAAAATGCTAAAACTCTTCTGGGTCTTGTGAGGATAGAAACTGTGGGATAACACCAATCTCTTCATGCTGACTTATTTCCCTGGAGATCTCAGTGTGATGCCTAAGCAGACACAGAAAAGTAAGAAGGGTTTTTTTCCCATTGTTTTTGTGAGTGAACTACCTGATTACAGCTTTGCAAAACCAGGGAGGGAGGTTACAACCAACTTAAAGAGGTGGAAAGGTGCTAAGGGAATCTTCCATTCCCAAAACACTGAGATTTGCAATCCTTACTCAAGCAAGGGAAGGCTATTGTCAATAGTCCCTTGATATTTAAGCTCTCCAAGCCACTGAGTCATTGGGCCTACTCATCTGAGTCATTGCAGAAGGGAGGGAGCACTGCTGTTGCACAGAGGACTTCAGGACTTAAGCAAAGGCCAGTTTTCAGGGAATATCCCACTGAACAAATCCTCTCCCATGTAAATGTGAAGAATGTTCAAAACCTGACAGGGCAGAGCAAGAGAAAATCAGGAAGGGGATGGCGGGTGGGTGATGGAAAGCAGAGGTGAGCACAGTGGGTCAGGTGACTTCTGTGTTCTCCAAGAGATGCTCAGCCAGTTTTCCACCCTGCTTCCTATGAGCCAGCTTTGTTCTCCCAGCATTACTGATGGGAATATCAGATAAAGGTTGAAAAGAAAGCTTGTTCCTTGCCAGGTCAAAATACTGGCTAGGGACAACACAACTCCAGGAAATGACAGGTAAGAGGAAAAGTATGGTTCTGATGGCTTGCATTGCTGGTTATAGAGTTTGACAGAGCCATTTAGCAAGTTTTTCTGATTGAGCTGTCTGGCAATGAGTAGGAAGACATAATGGTCCTGCAGACTTCCATCCTGGATATCTCTGGCACAAGTGTTTGTCAGGTTGACCTTGGCCTCTGACATAGCAATGCTCTTTGGTCTTCTGTTGGCATTGGAATATGGAACTGTCTTTTGAGGGAAATCTCATGGAGGTCTTAGAAATCAAATCAAGAAGTTCACACTTCTATCAGTGTCACCGAGTGCTTTCTTTGAAAGGTTATTTCCCCAGGAGGTAGAACCTTGTCTTCCAAATCTTTCTGTGTCTCCTATAAATCTGTAATCTTTTTTCACCTCCTCTTCTGAATATAATGATGCTCCAGCCTGACATATCTAGAGAGGGGAAAAAGCCCATATCAGTCTTCACCTTTTCAGAACTCATGCAAGTGACCCTGCTTCACTCTCCAGTCCATTTCTTCCCTGCAGAGATACCAGCTGTGTGGTTGGTTTGGTCCCCAGAAGATTGCAGGAGAGGCCATGATGAGAGGAATTTCTCCATGATCCTTTTATTTTTGTCACTTCTCAAAACATGCCTATGGTAATAAAGAACATTAAGGTAATAATTTGAACCTTAAGGTAATAATCCAAGTGTGGTAGCTTTATTTCTTCCTGAGATACAAACATTGGGATAGTGTCTATTGTGTCAGCACCTCATATGTTGGCTTCCAGGGTGGAAGATGAGGGTAGACATTATTAAATGTGTTGCTCCAGTACTATGATAGCTGTGGACATTTGCCCTCAAAGGGCAATTGAGATTTTCAAGTACAGGCATCCCCAAGTAGCCAGAAAGCCAGCATAACCAGACTTATACTTTCCACTGCTGTATAAGCATGGGGATCATTTCATGGACAGAGTCATTCAAGGAGGGTCTTGGACAGAGCCAGTAGGTCCCTGCAGGACCTTTCTAGATGGCATAGGTTAGAACAGACTTGAAGCTACTTTAGCTCACATGAAGAGTTGTTTTGGCATCTCTAAATGCCAGAATGTATTGTTGCCTAAAATGGGAGAAAAGAACTTCTGAGACAATATTGATATAGATAAAATATAAGGCTAGTCTTTAGTGAAAGCTTTCAGGTGCATGGAATACATAACCACACATACCAGCATAGAATTCTCACAATTATAGCTTTAACTAATTGCCATATCTAGTGGGTACCTCCAACGTGAAAACCATTTCCCCCTGGTACCACCCTCACAACTGCCCTGTTGGAGCCTTTCCAAGAGTTTTGGGCCGTTTATCTTGTTTTGACTACAGTATATCTTATTATTCCGGTCCAGGTGCATGTGTCCCAAACAAGATGTCCTTGCTAAAATCTCTTTCCTTGAAAAGACTGTTAAACAGAATTTCAAGAATGTGGCACAAACCATGCAAAAGGGGTTTAGAAACTGTTACCTGCTACCTTAAGAGTGAGAAACTATACAACTATATTTAAATCTTCAAATATATAAAAAATCTTAAGGCATCAGTAGGATATGGTGATCCTTGGCTTTTTTCCCTGTGTTTTGGATGTGATCTGCTGATTGGTTAGAAAATGTACCGCCAGGGATATTATTTAGGAGTGTCAGCGTGGATGAATTGCATCTGTTTTAGCATAAACCTGTTTTCTGCTCCCATCTTGCTTAAAAGGAACTTCCACTTCCTTTCAATTATTATATAAATAAGGACATGTGGAGACTCTTATCTAACAAAGTTCAGACTGTCAATGGGCTAAGAGACAGCCAGATCAAGGTAGGAGAAAAACTGTGGGAATAAATGGTCAGGTTCTTAATAAAGTTTTATCATTGGGATTAAGGCTGGGATCTTAGATGTGCAACAGATAAATAGATCTAGAAAAAGTAGAAACACAGTGATAAAGTTTGCTCATAACACCAGTTATTCAGTGTAAAACTAAAAGTCAGCTAATAAAAAAAAAAAAAGTTCCTGGGGTTCCTAACAAATAAATTACTACAAAATGGTGAATGTCTATAAATACAGAGTAACAGACATGGTTAAAAGAAACAATCCTGGGTATATGTACAATACCATAAGCTCTGATTTAGCTGCCACTGCTCAGGAGATACAGAGTTGTTATGAGTAGTTCTCTGAAAATATCAGGGTCAACAATTATCAGAAAGGCATGTACACAGTATTGGAAAGGGAACAGAAAGCAGGCTACAAAACACCATCACCCCAGTGTATCAACCCATGATTCACTTACATTTTGACTGCTGCACTGCAGTTCTGTTGTCCCTGAAAAAAAGATCAGAGCATGGCAGCAAAGGTGATCAAGAGAAATCCGGGAGGACCTGATGGAGGCAGGCAGGTATGATTGACATGGAGAAGGTCTATTGCGGGGAGAAGCTCTCTGTTTGAGCTCTGTTTCCTGCAGTCCAGGTATTTATTACCAATTGCTGACAGAAACAGGACATTGAGATAACTGGAGCTGATTGCTAGCTCTTATGCTATTTTATTTGGAATGGAATGGAATAGAATAGAATAGAATAGAATAGAATAGAATAGAATAGAATAGAATAGAATAGAATCTGGGATAGGAGAAAGCTGTTACAACCACCTATAACTCATATGGGGAAACTTGTATTAGATCTTGCTGTGTTGTGGACACATCACTGTTTTTTACACAGTTTTAAGGGCAACAGAGAAGGTCAGGCCAGGGTTTCTGCTGAGGCATCAATTACGATGAAGAGAAACATGTTGAAGGGTAGCTTGTGGGCAGAAATTTCCCAGAATACATTGACAACTGGGCAGAATTAGTGCTTTGGCTTGGCTCCCAAGCACACTGGCTCTCTGTTCCAGCATGGGAACAAACCTAGGCACTGTTTTGTAAGATGGGTCAAATTCCTCAGAATGGACACAGTTCAAAAGTATCTGCTAGTCCATGATTGTAACACATCTAAGGATTGTAACACCTCTCCTAGACAGGGATGCAGGAAATCACATCTTCATGCTTAGTGAAGGCATCTCAGTTTTGTAAAATTGTTAGCTACCTATCAGCAATTCAGAGAAATGCAGAATTTAGAGCACTGTTGTTGTAAATATTGGTACACACTATCTGTCATTCGTCACTGACAACACTCAAGCAGCTAACAAGCCCTTTGTTAAGGAGCATCAGGAATAACTGTTTTGTCATGCTGGCACTATTAATAAAAACAGCTTTAATATGATTATAAGAGCTATTGAAGCATGTTCTAAACTGAGTATTTCAGGTATCTTATCTATAGTTGTTGTGATCACCTGTGAAATGTGATCATGAGGGACCTCAGTTCAGATGAGGATCCCGCTTCACTACCCCAGCATCACAGCATTGCAAGGATTCACACTACTGGGGCATGGAAACTGGTGGGATGAGACAGGGTGCTCACAGCAAGGCTTTCACTGGGGTTGGTCTTGAATTTGGGGTAGATCTGGCTCCTCACAGCACAAGAGCTGTGGGAGTGGCTCTGATGCTAGTGGACATGCTTCGCTAAACAGGCAGGTTCCCCTCTGGGCACCTTAGGGTTAACTTGTGGCACTGCTTGAGCTTGGCAGCAGAGAAACTGGGAGTGCCTGAGAAGCTAATCTACGTGCTGGAAATTGTGTTCTGGGAACATTAGCTCTACCCAAACTAATTTTCCTTGTTTCTGAGCTTGCTCAGAGGTACCGTCGCATCTCTCCAAGGCATAACAGTGTGCAGCTCTCTGATAGTACCTCCAGAAATCACATGGATGTGCCCTGTAAAAAAAATGGGAAGGAACTAAAGGTGCTTGTCAACACACTTTAGCACTGACTATGTCTTAATTTATCCATGACAGTGTGTCTAACTCAGTAGGTGAGAATTCAGCTATGAGTATACTGAGTGGCAGCCAGCTTGGAGCATGAGTCTAATTTACTGTAACTCTTGCTACATTCTGTCTGATCATTATCGTGCTGAACAAAATGTTTTCAAAGTGCTTTTATAGGGTTGAGTGACTTATTCAATAATTTATACCATTTTGGAGGGATTAGAGGATGAATTTAAGTCATCAAATAATGCCATTATGGCTCAATGACTGCATTCTTTATCAGGGAAAAAAAAATCAGTTGTAATTATACTCAGAAAGACAGAGACCCTTTATTCAGCAGTTCCCCCAAGAACAATGATATCAAAGATGCTGATAGGTCTCTCAGCTGTAAAGAGGGCTGTCCTTCTTTGTTAGGAAGGAATATATCAGCTGTTGTCTGCTTATCTGTATATCCATTGTTCCATTTATTCCACATATTTTCAGTATGTGATCTTTAAACATATTCCCCTTCCAGAAGCCAGGTATACTTCTGAGAGCAAATCTGTACAAACTATTGAGAAGCCCATGTCCCCATTTAAGTTGCTGGGAGTTTTGTCCCTAATTTCAGCAGAGAATTTCTGTCAGAGCTCATGGAGCAAAGAAAAAGCAAAGTGCTTATGGTGACTCTCTAGAGACCTTTACTTTACCAGATTGTAAGGTGTCTGCCTGACCCTTACAATTAATTTAATGTTTCTTTTCGGTTTTGTTTATTTATTTAACCTGATAGCTGCTCTGGCTAGGGGACCACTGGTATCTCAAGAAATTGTGCTTTCCACCAGTGGAGTGAGCATTACAAGATTTCATTGGACACAGTTTATGTGTAATGTTGGCAGACTAGCAGTGTAACCCAAAGCTTTCATTTTCTCCTTAAAGATATCCAGCGAAATCATGAAATCCTGCTCACTTGACCTCTGAGCTGGCTTTTCAGACAAGCTTTTAGCAGCTTAGGAAGAATTATCTCAGAGAGGAAAATCAGGTCACATAGTGTGTGTGGACAAAGACTAGATAAGTCTGATTTGAGCAAGGGAGTAGAATACATGAAATCATCCCTTATCCTTGCAAAATGACTGTATGTACAAGATGGGCATTAGTTGAAGTAATTCCCCCAGAATAGCATAAGGGGTGAAGGCCAGAAGCAAGTACATGTTTGGATTTGTAGTCCTCTGCACATCTCTATGTCTCTCTCACCTGTTACCTTGTCTTTATGACAGAGCCTGGTCCAAAGCCCAGGGGTATCTTTCCAATGCATTTGCATTTGACTCCAAAATCTGTTGCTACAGACTTGGTGCCCATGTAATTTCTTAATCAGATTTCTTACCATCAGATGAGAGTTGTCTCATTTCAATGTAGAGTCTCATGTCCAAGTTAGCCCCCCTTGCTCTTCCAATCAGCAGAAGAACAGAGGCACCTCGAGACTCATCCCATCCATTTCAGAGACCAGACTTGGCCAGTAACCCTCTGAAGGCAATGAGTTACCTTTCACTCCATGAACAACCAGGAGAGGCTGGGTGACTGGATTAGATTCCTAACTTTCTGATGGCATGAGAAGAGCCCATTTCTGCCTCCTAGATGGGACAATATACTAAATTCTGTTGATTGCGTGTTTAGGAAAGCAAGGACTGGTGGGTCTGGCTATGAAGACGGCTGTCTGAATCACTCAGCACACTCCTGAATTTAGATGCTGTAGTAGTTGCGACACCTAATTATCCATGTATAGTAGGTGGTCCAAATAGGAGTGTGCAGTGAAGCAGCAGATGGGGGTTGCTGCTGTCAGATTAGATTGAGATTAGATAAAGCTTAATTAACACTTTATTTTTACTAGATTCAACTCTGATTAGTCACACAAAAAATACTACGGAGAATAGGGCAGAAATCAAGAGGCACAACTAACATTATTAAAAATCAAGGAAGCATTTTTACAGAGCAAGACCTTGCTAGTAAGGGGTTATTCCCTGAACTGGACACCTTTTTGGTCTGAAGAACAAGATGTGCTTGGAAAGAGCTCTTTACCATGCCAACTAACTAGTTAATAAACCTGCCCTTTCTAGCCCAAGCAATCTTAATTTACATAATCATACATATTTCAATACTCATTTGAAGTACTTTATGTCATTGCTTAAAACTCTCATTATTTTTCATCACTTCCATATTTGTAATAACAAAAGGGAAACAGTATTTTAGAAATGTTTTATCAAGTAGTAACTTTAGTACAATTTTTCAAGAACTTTGGTGTCAACCTCCACAAATGTCATATCACAACTCCTTGCTATCCAGTATCAAATTTTTGTAATGATATTTTGAATATTCTGAACCCACACTTTGACCTATCACAGGATTTTAGCCCTTTGCCTAGTTAACAAATGTATGTGAATTCTTCTGTGTCAGAATCTCCTCCTGTTGTTTGAATCCACACAGTCTCCAGCCTATGAGATCTAAAAGCTTACCAGAAACTTTTTTGCAGCCCAGAGAGAAGGGTGCTTGCAGGAGTAGCCTGCAAAACAGCCTTTGGATAAAATTATTTTCTGTGTCAGATAGTACAAACCAGTGAGCCAAGTAAATTCCAATTAAACCTTATTTTTACGTTAAAGGAGACGTATGCTGTCTATTGCCCAAGAGTGAATCCAACTTTTGCTTTTCAGGATAGGGAAAAGGATGTCATAGATCAAGATAATTTTGCAGTAGAGCAAATATGCAGACTTAGAATATCTAAAATCCAAAATAAACCAAGCTTGCAATAAATGAACTCTTCTCTCTTGTCCTCTATTGTCCAACTGCCAAAACTGCAAAGAAGTGACCTCTACAGGGAAGTCAAATCAAACCAAGCCAACTCCTTTTTTTTTTACCTCTGTGGTGTCTAACCAAGTGTTTACAAAATGTAGTACAGCTCGTGTAGTTCATTTAGTTCAGCTGCTTTCTTTTCTCACAAGCACAGTTAAGTGGTCAGCTGCATGTTTCTTCTTCAGTGTTTTATCTGAACTGCTGGTCAAGTGCATCACAGTGGGCATTGCTGATGCCAATGAAAGGCTCCTTACTGTACTTTTATCTCCTCAGCTCTGCCACCAGATAGTGAGAAGGATACACTCTGTCCCCTAAAAAGTCTGATACCAATAAACTAAGTCTTTTCTCTGTTTATGTGCTTATTAAATTGTGTCGCTGTGACAACCATGTGAAGATGGGGGCAGAACTTGAACCTCCACAATGCCTCTTCAAAGGCATTGCCAGAAGACAATGCTGTGTCCCCCACAGCAAAGCCGAGTGCTTATCTGGCAGGGTAGACAGCATAACAGGCTATGCAGACCCCCCTACTCCTTGCTCTGTGAGTTACTGACTTTTGCTATATCCCAAATGTGGGAAATACCACAGCAAAATATGGGGAAAATTTGACATAGGAAATTGCATTTGTGCTTTCCCTTGTTCAGTGAAAGAAAACAGGACAGCGATACCCTGCCCACCTGTTCTTTTTCATATGAGAGTAGGTCTATTTAAAAACAGGGATGTAAAACAGGTTTTCACTGTTCTTGCACAAGAATAATACAAAATGAGCAGAAGCCGTCCAAGAAAGTTTTTGTTGGCACCAACCTTCCCATTCTCCGGAGTCACACGTTATCTGATAGCTGGCATACGGCAGGCTCTGGATATAGTCTGTTATTCTTTCCCACGCTTCAAGATTTGGGCAGTAAATAGCTAAATAAATGCCAGAAGTATAATTCTTTTTTACTTCATCTGATTTAAGGAAGCCTGTCCTCAGATAATTCCTCCCAGGAATGCTGTCCAAGGCAGGACTGATCCGTGGTGGACTGAGCTATTCTAACCTCTCTAGCTGGCTCCATTTCAGCTTTCTAAAGGTTGGAGACAAAGAGCAAAAGAAACAAGTCACTACATCCAAGTACTGTTGCACCTTTCTTTGAGCTCAGTGAGATGCCAGGTGCTCCTTAAAGGGCCTGTGCTATTGTAGAGTGCTAGAAGCCCTCTGTCACCTTTGACTAGCCTTTTTCTTCCTGAAGTAGATGCAACACCATGCAGCATTGCCAGGCCCAGTATTGCTCCCAGAAGAGCAGTGAGGCAGGAGATCCACTCCCATGATGTGGATCCTGGCCAGGCAAAGAGCTCAAATCTGCAGGGCTGAAAGCAGAAGTCAGCTCTGTCTAACCCTGCTACCCCTCAGAGAAGGATAATCCTAGAATTATAGAATAATAAAATCATTTGAGTTGGAAGGAACCTTTAAAAATCATCTAGTCCAACTCCTCTGCAATGCACAGGGACACCTTCCACTAGACTGGGTTGCTCAGAACCTTGTCCAACCTTACCTTGAACATTTCCAGGGCTGGGACCTTCATGACTTCTCAAAAACCTGTTCCAGTATTTCACCACTCTCATAATAAAAAAATTTCTTCCATATATCTAGTTGTAATCTACACTTTTAGTTTCAAACTAAAAGTGTGGGAATAGAGATTGACAGTCAAGACTGAGGCAAAAGTGTGGTTGAGAATCTCCTCATCCATTCTTACCAGTTTGCTGGCCATGTTCATCAGAGGGGTATCTTTCCTTGTTCTTTCTTTTCTGACAAACCTGTACAAGCTCTTCTTGTTATTTTTTGCATCCCATGCCAAATTCAGCTCCAGCCTGACCCCATCCCTACACAGCTGTGAAGCATTCCTGCACTTTCTCTGGGATACCTGTGCCTGCTTCCACTGCCTGTGCATTTCTTTCTTGCTCTTTAATTTGAGCAGAAGGTCCCAACTCATCCATGCTGGTCCCGTGCCTTCCTTTTCTGATTTCTTATACCTGGGGATTGAGAGCTCTTGCACTCTATGGAAAGCGTCCTTAAAGATCTCCCAGCTCTGTTCTGCTTGTCCCTGAGGACAGTTTCTCAGGAAGTCTTACTGACTAACCCCTTGGACAGCTGGAATTTTGCTTTCCTGAAACTCGGGGTTCTGGCTTTACATTTTGTCTGGCCCAGAAAAGCATTTGTAGGTCCTGGGATACCCAAGAAAACCACATTGCTTCCTACATCTTGAGATCATAATGAAAAATTAGTCAAATCCCAGGAGTGCCTTTTAGGAAACCTGGTTTTTTCACACTCTAATGAAATGGCTGTTGGCACAGACAGATGAGGGATAGGTAGATTTGTCAAATCCTCAGGCTGCTGCGGCCACTGGCACCATTTTATCACACTCATCAAAAGAGTGAAAGGGAATGGCAGGAGCCTAATGTTTATGTCAATCCTGCAAATTAATACCCATCAGATTAAGTTGTTTGATAACAAAGACAGTGACTGTTACAAGAGGAGAAAGCCCTTCAGCAAGGAGGGGGAAGACCATAGGTGGGGTTGTGTGATAAGGACTCATTTAAAACTGAGTAGATGGGCAGTCAGATGTGGACTGTTACAGTGGGAAACAACTTGTCCTCCTCAACCCTTCTATGTCCAGTGACACTTGGCCACCAGCCACCAGCCCCAGTTGATCATTTTGGTTAACACCACTCATTGTCATGGGGCAAGTAACTGGGAACAAAGAAATCCAGTCCCACCTGAGGTATGTCCTACCTGTAGCTTCAATCACTACATGGAGATGCAGAGCCTTTCTTCACACATTGCATTTCAGTATTGGGGATTGTTTTCCATCAGAGTTCGGAGCTGTTGGTTTAGAAAGTGAATCCGAGGAGGCTCTCATTTAAGGATGCTCATGTTCTTGCTGTATATTCTCAGCAGGAGTGTTTTGATCTTAATATGTGTCTCTGGCAGTCATGTCACACATGTTGTGCCCGTTTGAATTCAAGTGTTTGGCTCCAGTGATGTGGTTTTTCTGGTTTTGTTATTGTTCTTTGTGTTTATTTATATTTTCTTTCTTCATTGAATACTTTTTTCAGGTTGCCTGCTCCCTCATGTTCTCCCGCAGAAAAACTGGCATTTATGGTGTTTGCTTTGCCTTTTTTTATTGCTTGAAGAAAATTTTCACATTATGTCATCAATTTCTTTTTCTTTTCTTTATGCTTGTTTTTTAGAAGTGACACATATGTAATTAAATGACAATTAATAGGGAGGGCAAATCCTATATGAGGAGGGATAAGGAAGGTACAAACAAAACAGATAAATGCTAGTGGGAAAGAAGCTGAGGAAACTAGAAAATAGCCTGGAAATCAAGAGGATTAAAAAATTGCAGTAATTTCTTATAGTATTTTGCATTAGTGTTTATGATCAAGAAGAAAAGGCACAGACCTATTCTCTTCCCATTAGGTCTGTTGGAATGTAATAGTTTTGCAAATGCTGCACCCATATGTACCTGGTCTTATGGTGATGAGCCCATGTGGGTTCAGGTCTGGAAAACGGCTGCAGTCACACAGTGTCCTACTGAACTCAGTGTCCTTAGCTCAGTGTCCCTCAGTATGGTTTACCTTTGAGAACAAATAGTGGCCTTCGAGAATAAATTTTCCACATGTACCTAGTTCACTTGGTGCCATGCAATCCTAGCAGCCCAGATATCCACAAGCTCAGAGACTTTGGGACCCCACTTCCCTGGATGGTGTCTCCATACCCTTTGATTAGTGGGACTGTCCAAGTCACTGCAGGGGGGAAACCTGAGGATAAGGCAAGATGGCAAAAACATACATGTTATATGTAAAACAACAGTGTCTTTTTTAGCACTGCTTTGGAAACTGAACATTTAAATATAAACATGTATGTGTGAGAGTGTCACCTATTACTGAATTACCCAATGCTTCCCATTAAAATTCTCTGCTTTGATTGCTTATAGTTTTTCTAAGTGGGCTGAAATTTTCTGTACCAACCTCAGGCTGGATAAATTTTGGGAAAGATAATAAACATATAGCAATGAGATAAGAACATTTAGATGAATAAAGTATACATACACACAGATAATATATGCCCACACTAGAGGTACAGACAGATAATCACAAGGGTCTCATTCAGTCAGTCTAGGAAGTTTTCACTGCCTCAGCTGGAAATTACCACTCCTTAGTGGAAACACAGAGCTGCGAGCATGCACATACCTTATTCCATAGCACTAGGCAAAACAGGTCCACTCACATGAGGTCTTGCTCTAGCTAGCGAGTAGCTGTTTCTTAAACCTCTCTAATTTTGTTTCCTGCAATTGTGTGAGGATAAACGAAAGGGATTGGCTAGTTGCAATGTGGGTATTACATATTAGAGCCATTGCAAATTATAATCTGAAATAGAACAAATCATTATGTGTCTGGTCTTGTCCAAAACCAGATAGGAGACATCATCATTCATGCTTATTGGCAAACTTATTTTAATATAAGTTAGAGCTTATGAGTAATATAAAAATAGAGCTCCATACAGAACCCAGGATAGTCTTTGCCCAAGTACATTAGTGGAGGCTCTGTTGGTGTCCCTCTGAACCAGGTACCTTGTCCAGAAGGTGGAAAATGAGGTCACTCCAAGCCAACAGTCCCCCTGTGGCTGGATGGAGATCTGGGAGGAAATTCTAACCCTGTTGAAGTTAGCTGGAGTTTTGCCATTGACTTCAATGTAGCCAACATTCCTCTTCTGATGCAGACATTTCATAATAACCTCCTCTCTTGAACTTTCAAGACATGCATGTTATTTTCATCACAAATAAACAAAATATTTCTCCAGTAGACACCTTCATATATACATTATACCAAAAGATCACATTAAAAGTTCATCATGGTGCACGTGGTAAAATATTAATAATCCATCCTTGAAGTCTCTGGGAAAAATTCTGACATGAACAAATCTCCTTTAGGTCATTTTGCCTGAATCTGCAGCAATCAGATTTACAGCTGAGGGTTTATTATTTTTGCAGAATGCACATGCATTCCGAATTTTCCGTGCTCAGAAATGGAGACACGAGGTTCATCTGTGTGCTTGGCTTTGGGAAAAGACATCCCTGTGTGTCCGGACCTGGGCCCTGGTATAGAGCAGACAGGAAATCTGCCAGACTGCCTCTGCAGGAGGCTGCCTCCAACACGTGCAGCAAGGAACAAGAAATGTCTTAATGATTAATCACTGTCAACCTTTGTTTTCGTTAAAGACTTGATTGTCGGACAGGGCTGGTAATGAGGCACTGTTCCTGGGTCTGTTGCTATGTGATTGTGCAAGTGCTGAATCTGAGCCTGGGACCCTGCAAGATGCAGCTCCCACTTTGCCCAAGTTTATGGAGTTGGTTTGGGAACATTGTTGTAAGAGTGCCTGCTAGTGGCTATGGGGCTGTGCAGCTTTCCAGCAAGGGATTATGGCAGGGCTATAAATAAATCACTAATGGCTGAAAATCAGTTCACAAGGATCTCAGGAGTGAGCAGCTTCCTTGTTGGTGCTGAAAAGGCAAAGTGCAATAAAAAAGGTTTCTATTAAGAATTGCACAAATAACTAACTATCCATCAAAGCCTTTGCTTTTGGTTTCTTACCAATAGTGAAGATTGGCTCCTTTGAGGGATTTGCTCACCCATTTTTATGTGTGAGATTGTGCACAGTGTTACCTATTTCTGGAAATAGTTATGGGGTACACTTTAATGTCAATGTGCCCCCAAAAATGTCTTTTTAAAAAGCCTGGCCTCCCTTGGCTCTTCCAGTGAGAGCTACAACAGTTGAGTGCGCTAGAATACTTATCCCTCTGCATGCTGGGTACCTGTTGCATCACTTGATGTCCAAACCTATCACTCCAATGGATGACTCACACCATGAGGATGCAGAAATCAGGTGTGTGCTCCCTACTGTCATGATTACTTCCAGCTTCAGTGTCTGAAGAGATTAGTCCGCATTTCCTCTTCGAGCTCAATCACTCCTGTCTGTTGAAGGAGTGACACAGCATTTGCTTCTTTTCGCTGGTTGGATGAAAGCACAAGTATTTCTGGCAAACAGCCTGGGCTTGTGAAATTGCAATGCTAGTGTCCATGATTCCTTGTGTATGTGCCTTGGAAATATGGTTGGCCCTGAAATTTTTGTCCTGAGAGCTCAGATGTTTTCAGGAGAAAAACACAGAAGTTGTCTGAGCCAACTTCTTATAAACACTCTACAAAATTACTGAAAGGAAATATTTTGCAGTCTTCACCCAGCTGTATCTCTGGACCTTAGACACAGCAAAAACAGGTCTTGTGATCTTGCAATATTCAGGTTTTTCAAATGCTATTTATACATATGAAAGCGATCTTCCTGGAAGGCATAAAAATACTCTCCAGCAGGGTATTAGGAGAAATTCAGCCTATCTTCTGCACGGTTAATTTGGAAGGCTTTTAGTCACTCTATACAACACCCTTAGAAAGTGATCCACTAGTGCTTGGCAAATAAAAGTGTATTCACACTCACTCTTTCAGGCAACTTATTCAAGTGTGACTAGAAGCATCCAAAATGAGGAGTGTAAGGGAATGTTCCTATCATCTAATCTGGGTTCCTAACTTAGTTATCTAAATTAAACATCTGAAGCCTAATTATACAGCCCTCTCCCTCTGTACAGCGAAGGGAGAGCTCCAGAAGGCAGTTCAGAGAGAATGTCCTCTAATTTTTTTGATAAAGACCTAAACTTACAGAAGACTCGCTTTGATGCTGTCACTCCCAAGCTGACACTGGGCACAGAATGAGTTGCCCCACAGAGGAACAGAAAGCTCATCTCCTTTTGAGGGAAAATCTGTAAAAAGCAGAAGCTCATCTTGTGGCACAGATGCCAGGGCTCCTGGCTCCCAAGCAAACACCCTTTGTGGGCACTGAGGTTTAGTAAAAAAAAAATCACCATTGTTTCCCTTATGTCCCACCAAAATTATTCAGCAATTCAAGGCATTTCAGGAGAAAGAGGCAAAAGGTTTGCACATCCTTTTCCAGCCCCATGTCCCTAAACCACTTCTGAACTAAAAATGCAGAGACATAAGCTTGCAAGAGGCTGTCAGGGCTCCTGACAAGCTTTAGAGAGAAAAGAAAAGGAGAGGAAAGGAGAAAGATGCAATTTGGTTGAAAAGGTCCAAAGCAAGGAGGGAAAAGGAGGGGAGAGGAGAGGTAGACAGGGAAGGGGAGGGGAAGGGAAAAGGCGGAAAAAAGAAAAGTGCATTTTAGAAAGTTCATATGTGTATTAGAAGCCAAAATATCTCTTCATTTCTATGAACACAAGTCAGCTGCAGCAGGGATAGTGAAAGGCAAACTTGGTCTTAAATGCTTTTTTTTACTGCTAATTTAAACTTTTGAACGTAAGGTTCTTTGCATTGTTTATGAACAAAACCCCAGTTTTGCTACCAGCTCTGAGGAGCTCTCACTGACTGCGTCTTTCTGCATTTCATAGGTTTTATCTCTCACTGTAACATCAGAGGGCATGGTGCAACACATGTGCTTTGTACCTAGGTGCTGAAGTTTTGGCACCAGCAGAGCAGCTGGGGGTTTCTGGTGCTTGGTGAACACTAACTCAGCCCTTGGCTGGTGCCACTATCCCAGCTGGCACCAGGCACAGCCTTGCAAGGACTGCAGCTCATTTGCAGGGCTTGAGGGATGTGGCATGCCAGGAATTGGGGCAGGAACTGGGGGCAAACCCAGATGGACATTTGTACCTATTGGAGGTGTGAAGCTTTTAGGCTGTCTCTGATACTTGGCTGGCTGCAGGGATGTGCTTCCAGTCATGTTGCCTCCTTGGAGGCAAAGTGGAAAGGTTATCTTCCTCATGCATGGTGTCATTATGCAGGCAAACATTTGGGGTTCCCCAGCTGGAGCGATGCTGGGCTGCCACTGCAGCCTGCTGGGCAGAGGCACCCCTGAGCAAGTGGACATGCACATCCCACTCCAGGCTTGCTTTGGTCAGGGATTTCTAAAGCTAAAGTGCATGAACCACAGCATGGAAACCCAGGAATGAAGTTCAAAAGGCCACTGGCAGCTTTAGATGTGTGGAGTTGCAGTAAAGCCAGGCTTAGAGCAGGATCAAACAGTTCAATGAAAGAAGGGTAACTCCAACCCAAATCTACCCTTCCTCAGCAGGGATGTTGGAAGGTGCCCTTTGTCTGAGCACAGGGGCAGAGCCCCATGTCCCTGACAGCAGTGTAGCCCTTCTGCTGTCTGATTTGCAGTGCTACAACCGTGGGGTGAGAGCAAGGCTCAATAGCACTGGTTCATGAAGGGTCAAACTGCTGTGCAGCTAATCCCCTGATTTATTAGGAAACTTCTTCCTTCTCCCATCGCAACATGGCTGATGGAAAATCAGCAGGCAGGAGAAGTAACACATCATAGATTCATAGGCTCACACTGACATTTCATGAACAGCAGAGAAAGGACCAAATGCAAAAAAAAAAAAACAGCCTGGCTCCAAGTTGATGATTTACACTGTTTTCTCAGGGTCTCTTTGCCAAGCAGCTGGTGTTTTGTGCCAGTGGCTATTACAGAAGAGCTTTCTTTGATAGGTACCATGAATGGACACTACACAGTTTATCTTAAAACAAAATCCCCCCCACTGCTTATATGGGCTGGTAGGGGATGAGGGAAAGAAAAAGTTGGGCTTTGTTGGTTTTTTTAAGCAGGACTATGAAAACACATTCGGGGGAGCCTGCATTATCTGTGCAAAAACGCAACAGATGAATTCTATTAATGAATGGAACATGTGGCTGGGTTCAAGCTAGAGTTGTCATTTGAATATAGAAGTCAAAGCCAATTTATTGTAACATATTTTTCTTTTCAAAATATTTTAAGAAAGACAAAAAAGTTTGCGCAACAACTTGGCAAGCAGGTCTGTTGAGAGGAGGTATTTTCTCTCTTGAAGCTAACATAAGGGCTGAAAAAATGTGGCAGTGCCGAGCAATCCTGGATTCCTTCTGGAACTGAAAGAAAGTGTGCAGTATATAATTGTGTAAGAGCCCAATAAATTTGAAGGGTGAGTTTGTAACACTGCCTTGAGGGCTGCAGGTGGCTCCAGAAGAAAGTTGTGGCTTTTATTTTAGTAACAATCTTCAAATACTTTATCTAACTAGCTACACACTCATGTGTCCCCATGTAGAAGCCACAGAATTTATTTAAAATAGAAATACCCATAACAATCATTGTGTTTCTTCCTTGCCAGATGGTAGAAAGATAAGTGGGATTAGTCTGTAGTGAGTGTGTGTGTTATTGGGGACAGGAGGGATGCAAAAGCATAGGCACAGAAATGGGCTTTCCTGGAGTTTGCAAAGCAATAAGCATCAGTGCTCTGTGCTCTCCAGGGCATGGGTAGAGTATGTATGACCAGTCCTTGTTTTTGTTGGTCAGTCTGTATTTCCCTAGATGCCATGGGGGACAATGGCCATGGAGCAGAGCTTTACTAGGTAGTAGACCATGTCCTGGGTCTAGACCTCAGTATTGAGAGAACCGCTGCATAATAAGGAGCATCAGACTCTTATAATAAGGAGCTGTGGAGTTGTGTGTTGCAAGGAAAAAGTGCTGCTGCCTATTAGGTTATAGAGGGTTATGTGGTTGGTTCCTATGGAGAATTGCAGTCAAGTGGAGTCAGAGAACAGATCTGTCTCATGACTGTTGTGACGTCTCCAGTGTATCCCATTTTCGTTGTAGCTGGGTGGCTAAGGAATACCTGTGTATGGAATGAGCCAACACAGGGTGAGTGTTTTTGTGTGTGCACCAAGAAATCTATTTACATTTGGTAAATGCCCAAGTACCAAACACTGGTGGAGCAAGTAGGCAGAAAACATATTGCTGCTGAGGGAAATCGTGGCTGAGAGAAAAGGAGCAACATATTTTCATTCCATGTCTCATCTTGTATGAGCATAGTTTGAGTCCTCAAGTACCTTCTGCATTGCTTTCTGTGATGACTTTTTGCCATCCCTTCCTCATGAAGCTGCACGCTGGGGAGACAAAGCAGATCTAGATCCCTCGCAAAGAACAGGGAGACCCTAAAGCACTCTTCAAAGTCTTTTCCAATTACACATTTGTTTTACCAAGAAGTTGATACTCTCTAAGCCTGTCACTAATGGGAGTCAATTAGCAATCTCTCAGAGATTGCTCTTGTCAGGGAGATGATGGGACAAATGAAAGCAGCACCACTTACCCCACTGTGAAGTATCAGCTAACCACCTCTGTATTTTCTAAGAATAGATGCCACTTCTAGCAATACCTGTAACTTCTTGCTGCTGCTCACCAGATGGTAGGAACCAGCAGATGCCAGGTTTGTTCCCCTGTGGTCAAACAAACTGCTGTGCAGGCCCATGCACGTTTCCTGAAAGATTCCCAGGTCGGCTCTGTTAATTCTGGTAATGTTTCCCAAGTTCCTGGTACAATATTGAGGTTTTCCACTGGAACCACTTGGCGCATTTTCAGTCCTTCCTGAGTGATGAAGTTATTCAATCCCTTTCTTACTTTGTCAAAGCCTTTGTATCGGTCACTTGTCCTGAGAGTTTGTGGGCTGTGTCTTGAACTTGAGCTAATTACATAAAAAGGATTATTTCATTTTCTTGATACTTGTTTTTATTTTCATCCTTCATGAGCCATTTCTTCTGTTTCAGGATCAACACTCTGTGGTAGGCCAGGGAGCTGGCCCCACTCCAAGCTCCAGTTCTTGCTCAAATCCAAACACTGGAAGTGGTTACATGAACTCATCCCAGCAATCATTGTTGAATCAGCAGCTGATGGAAAAGAAACAGGCTCTGCAAAGGCAAATGATGGAGCAAAAACAACTTCTTCTACAGCAGCAGATGTTGGCAGAAGCTGTAAGTTTTCTAATTCCTTATTTTACATGGAAAATGTTGTCATAAAAACAATAGAAAAGAAAGCAAAGATGGGGGAAGAAAGCCCTCAAAACTTCGAGGTCATTCTGCCAATGCCTCGTATTTTTCAGCACTTTGCTGAGCCCTTTCGAAACCTTCAGTCTATATGAAACAACTCAAATATCCAAGTTACTGTGGTTTCATTACAAGAACAGTCCAAGCATATGCTTGATTTGAGGCATATGAAGATTGCCAATGGTTTTGTTTGCAAGATAAGCCACGGTACACTGCTAAACTACTTCAGCCTCAGAGGAAAGTTGACTTCCAGGCTCTGTGACCCAGGCAGCGTGATGTAAAGTGCCTGTGTGTAAACAAGGATCAGATACATTGATTCTGGGTTTCAATACAAGTTTGTGTGCTCGGCTGGGATCATACATGAGTCCTCCTTTCTCTATTCTTCTTTTTGCATTTCCAGATACCTGTAGCCAGTTTTTCCCTCTTCTTTGACATCTGAGAGACCAATTGGGAGTTTCTGGTCATTTTATGAGGCATAGGGGATTCTATAAGGGAAATATTTTTTGAATTTTTGATTTATGCAGAAGAAAAAGGAAGGTTTAAATCAGCTCTCTGTGCTGCAGTTTTCTGTCAGCATTTTTAGCAAAACAAAAAGTTAATTGCTCAAATAGCCCCTTTTAAAAATAAATAAAACAGAAATTTAAAATACTCTACAGAATGTGTTTGTTTATTCAGTTTGACTTTGCTTCTGTATTGTGTACATAGAAATACACAAAAAGCTTGTCTACAGTTTTTGAATTGCTGGGATTTCCTGGGAGATAACTTGCCTTTCTTCTTCACAAGGATTCAGGTTTGGCAGAATGTAAAAACAAGCCTTAAAAATCTTAATCAGACCCCTCACTCCTGTCATACATTATGGAAATGCCTAAACACCACAAGAAAGTCTCTCTTCCCAGTGTTTTCAAGTGTTCCTGGGAGAAATAAAAACAGATTTTTCATTAGAAGGTTGATTTTCTTGCTCTTTTCAGGCAGATGATCCCCAAATTACACTGGTGGACTTCCTTCACCAGCCAGGGCCCAACTCTTTCACACTGATGAGCCAGTTTGCCATTCTGGCAGCTGAGCACGAAACCTGGGCACATTGCAGATAAGGCAGGAAGCTGGCCCAGCAGCTGCCCAGTAAGGGCACGTGTGCACCAAACTCTCAATTTCCTGCTGCAGGGCCACATATGCCCAGGAGTCATTGCTCAGGGGTGAACAGTAGCACTCTGGAGGCATCAAGTCACACTGATACTGGTGAGAGATTTGACATTGACTCCAGTGCCTGCTCTTTCCAGATCTGTATGAACACAGAGCAGCTAGTCAGATTCCAGTTCAAGGACTTTGATTTCTATCTTCCTCTCAACAGAAATGTGCCCCTGCAGGCTCAAAATGAATACAAAAACAAACAAAAAAATTTTTCCCCAACTAATACTTTTTTCTGCAATCTTTCCCTTCTGTCTTTGCCCCAGTGCTTATATTCCCAGTGTAAGAGGAAAGACAACACCCCCACATGTATGGGGAAGCACAGGGCATTGGTGAGTGGCACAAAAACCAGCCAGCCCTGCGCCATCCTTGCTAAACCATGTGTCCTGCTGGAATTCCTGCTAAGGAGAGATGTGGCAGGAGGACAAAGCAAGGGGTTTGCTGATTTTTGTGGTCATCCCTCCAGTGTAGGAGGAAGGAGTGAGTGAGAGAAGGGCATGGCTATGAATGGGGATGACAAGCTGCAGTCCTCTTTGCCAGCTGTGCACACTTAGAGGACTGTGTGGGTGAAATGGGCTAATAGTCATTGACACAGCCAAGCAGCAGGTGTCAACCATTGTTGCTCCCCAGCTGCACCCTGGCTGTGTGGGTTTTTGGATTAGACCTGGATGCTTGCTCTGTCTCTGTTCTTTCAGAGAAAGCACACCCAGCTGCATAGACAGGGAGGGAACCATGAGGAATCATCAGGCCACTTGGTCTGTTCAGCATGGTAAGAAAGACAAGGCATACATCAGAAGACACTTTGTACTGCAGTACAGACATGACCAGTGTTCTCAGAGGCTGAGAAACTCTCAGTGGTTTTAAGATGAACCAGACTCAAACACACTGCAGTGAGCCAAAAGGTTTCCGTATAGACTTCAGTGGGTGATGGCACAGTTTCACATTTCATGTGGACCAGACAGAGTGAAAGGAAGAAACACTTCAGCTTTGTACATAGACAAGAAAGAGATGCGCAAAACACAGAGACAGGAAAGCATAAGGAAAAGCAAAGTAATGGATTTCTACTCTAATCTTCTAGGAGAAAATCACTCCACAGGATCAGCTGAACAGACACTTGACAAGACCACCACCAGATTATAAAGACCAAAGAAGGAATGTGGTCAACATGCAACAAGCAAACCAATATCCTGGTAAGTGCCCATAGGCTCAATGAAACTTTTCCTCCCTCCCTTCCTCCCTCCCTCCCTCCCTCTTTCCCCTCCTTCCTGAACACAATCCAGAAGATGACCAGGGCATGGTTTTCTGGATATCCGCTTAGAACACCACAGAGGCAGTGGGTGGTGGCTGCTGCTCTCCTGTGCTATTTACTTTACTGTCCTGCATAGCTGAGAAGTGCTGATATATGATCTGGTGGCTCATCCAGGCTGATACTGCCTCTCTCAGACATGGGGAAGGAGGGGTTGGTACATCTCCCATTAGCACTGTCTGGAACAGAGGTGCACCCAAATACTTGATGCAGAGGTGTCCTCTTGACTATGCAACCTCACTCCACAGTGGTACATTTTGTTTCAGAGACTAAAATGAGAACCATCCCTCCCTTCAAAAGGCCATTCATGTACAGCGTGAGGACCCTCATACTGATTTTTAAGTACCTTGTATGGCACCATCATGGGTGGTATTTTTGGTCTGTTTTAATATGCCAATGTCAAGGCCTTAGTGTTGGTCTGCAAGCAGCATTTCAACAGATCAGACAAAAAGTAGAGGAAAACAATCTGATTTCTGACAGAACTGCCAGGGGTAGAAAATGCCCAGTACTTCAGAACTGCTCCTTTGTTTCAGCTCATGTGCCCTCACCTCCTTGGGGAGTCTAGTTTTGGAAGCACAGAACTGCCTGTTTGGCTTTTCATGCTGTTCACCTTGCTGGTTGGCTGAAGGCCACCCTGGGAGCAAAGGCAGAGTAAGGAAAAAGTGCTGAGGAGAGAGAGGAGGTGGGAGAAATGCAGCAGATGGGATCAAAGGATGTTCTTTATATTGCAAAGTGTCTGTGCATGTAAGTAGAAAAAAGATCCTTTGCCTTCTAGTATATTTTTGTCTACAACACACTGAGGCCAAAAAGATGGTTTGTTTTTCTGTTTTTCCATAACTGTTGGCTCTGCAGATTGAGCAGTGATACAAGTCTCTCCTTCCTACCTGTCCTTTGTAGCAAAACTTTTTAAGCTTCTATTACAATTTTAATGAGCTCTGAAGTGCAGCTCACTCACACGCCACCCCTCTGCCCAAGCTGCTGGCCATGGGACCACCAGCACAGCTCTGTGGGGACAGGCCAGGTTGGGCTGCTCAGGCAATATTCAAGCACTTCTTTGCTTTGCTTCCAAGTTCTCGCAGTGAAAAGCTTGCTGCAGGCTGGAAACTGCTGCTGGAAACTGCTGCTTTCTAATGGACCTAAGTGTTTATCACCTCCAGCAAATTTGCACAAGCATCCCTGACGCCAGCGTAACAGCCCATGATGAGGGCAATGCCACAGGACAGAGGGCACCCTTCTTGCTGGCTTATTGCCTCCTATGCTCCCAAAACAAATGCTTTGGTAACCCTGGCAGTTTGCTGGGGAATCTTGTGATTTGGTGTGTTGTTTTAAAGGCTCATTCCTGGAATCAAATGATTAACTGAGACTCTTGGCTTTTACTTAAAAACAATCCTTTTCTAGCCTGAGAGAGAAAATGGAAGTGACTGCAGCCACATCTGTAAAGGCTCCAAAATGAGTAGATCACCACTGTTATGTGGTGGCTCTTGTTGTTGTTAATCTGATTGACTCTTTGTCAGTCTTGTGGGTTTTGGAGTCCCATGTCCTGGGTTTGAAACATGTGGGATTGGCAGTACTTGTCCATTCAAGACTCAAGTCCCTGCTGAGTTAGCCCTGGGAGGACAGCAGCTTTTCAGGCAAGCCTGGGAGAAAGGGCTGTTCTGGGAGCTTCCTGCAAAGCTACCAGATGGAGCGATTAGGAAACTCTTGCATAAGGGAGTAACAGCAGGGAATATGTTCCCTTTTTCTGGGAATAGCTTTGCTCAGGTCAGGGAAGAAGAGACAAAAAGCTAAATAAAATAATACAGGGGTTTGGAGAAACTTGTTTAGGCATTTTATTCCTCTGTGCTTTGCCTCACAGTGCCATGTCATGGCAAGAAGCAGGTGAATTGGGTAGGGAAGATGTTTCTCTGAATCGCTGTAGCCTGGGGTGCCCAGCTGCTGTACACAGTCCTTCTGGGGAAGGCATTTCTTCCCATCTGGAAGAAATCAGAACAGAAAATAGTTATGTTAAAAATACAATGATAAAAATAGCAATACAAAGAAAGAGGAAGCTTCATCTCTTGCACAAGTACAACCCATGACCCAACCATTTGAATTTTTTAGAGTGTGGCATTTGCAGGAGCACTGTAATGGGCCCTTGGGTCCATTCAAGAGCTGGCTGCATCACCCCTGCAGGGGCTTCAGCCCAGAGGCAAGTGAAGTGACTTCACAAACTTGTAGTTCAGCTGGAAGGAGAGAACAGTTTCTCCCTAGCCTGCTGTTCCAGATCTTTTGAAATGTCACTGAATTCTGTACCATTCCCCCTCTTTGATACCAGCATAAGGGAGCAAAGAATCAGGGGCTGGCTGCATCACTATCACCCCTGTAAAAGGATCATAGAATGGCTTGGGTTGGAAGGGACCTTAATGGTCATATAGTTCCAACCCCATACTAGACCAGGTTGCTCAAAGCCCCATGCAACCTGATCTTGGACACTTCCAGGGATGAGGCATTCACAGCTTCTCCAGGCATCCTGTTCCAGTGCCTCAGCACCCTGTGTGTAAAGAATTTCTTCCTTATATCCAATCCAAGCCTACCCTGTGTCAGTTTAAAACCATTCCCCCATGTCCTATCATTGCATATCCTCGTAAAAAGTCTCTCTCCAGCTCTCTTGTAGCTCCCTTTGGATACTGGAAGGTGCTGGGTCATCCCAGAGCCATTTTTTCTCCAGGCTTAACAATCCCAACTCTCTCAGCCTATCTTCACAGCAGATGTTACAGTAGTTCAAAAAACTGCACAACCCACCAGCAAAGCCAAAGATCAGGCTAATCATGCGGTTGCCTGCTGAGCACTAATTGCAAGAATTTGATTGTCCCTGTGGAGCTAAAACCAGGCGGACTCCCCACAGTATCTCCTGTACCAGGACTTGCACAGTTCAGGGACTGAATTTAGTTACTTAAGTTAGTACAACATAATTCTTAGGGCAATTATATTCTCTACAGTCAAGTGTCTTCTGCTTAGAGCCAGTTTGTGAAACAAGCTGCTTCCCAGGATAGAGGAAGCTTCTTATTTTTGTTATCTATGTTTGTATTAAATTGGAACAAGAACTATGGTTTGGAGTCACTCTTAATGATTTGGGAAGAGTTAATTTTTAAGTCCTTAAGGAAAAAAAGTTAATCCTTTGCATCCATTACTAAATGGAAATAGCATATGTATTAAAAAAATGCAGAAAAGGCAGAAATCTATAATATTTTTGTCTTCAGTTCTAGTCTGAGGGAGCTGAATGTCATTATGGTGAAATTTCAACAGGAACAGTATATTAAACAGCTGTTTCTAAACATAGACTTTTAAAATATGTATGCGCATGATTTGTCTTCAAGAGTTTTAAAAGAGCTGGCTGAGAGGTTCTCCAAACCCTTGTAACAGAATGTTACTTTCTGTTTAGTCTTGAAACTCCAGACTTCCTAATGCCATGACAAAAATTAAAAGAGCAAGTAGATTACTGCAGGCCTAGTGACCTAATGAAGAGCTCAGCAAAACTACTGGGGGGCCGATACAGCCCAAACAGTAAATATAGGAAAGGGTTATAGTTAATGTCAAGCAACATGGACTGATGTGAAAGAATCTTTTCAAACTTGCATGGTATTTCTCTCAATGAAAAAAACAACTTAAAGGTAATAGTTGTTCAGATAATGTTCTTTAAAGCATCTGACTTCTTACTGTCTATTTTGGTTAAGAAACCAGAGTGACACAAAATTAACACAGCTCAAAAGGAGATCACTGACAGGTCTGCAGATATCACTGTGAACAGGCTGTGTGATTGGAACTCAATGCACAAACACTGTCTGAGATGATGCTGAACAGGAAAAATACAGCTTATGTTACATCCATACTGGAGATGTGCAAAAGCTGTTACTGTGACCAGCTGTGATGCACAGCTCTGAAATCAAATGTCAAAAACTGTCAAGTTCTGAAAGAGCTTCGAAGGACCAAGGGGCTGGAAAACCTGCCACTCACTGAGACTGAAGTATCTGGATAATGCTGCAGACATGACACAGTCTTGAAGCACTTGTGTGGTAGAAAGGAATTGATGATGAACCACCTAATAAAATTAATCACAAGAACCAATATATAATAAGATTTGAAGAAGAAGTCAAAGTTAGTCAAATTCAGTCTGTTTTTATTGTATGTATGAAGGATCAAACCAAGGCAGTGTCCCATGTCCAACAACTGCTACTAGTTGCTATCTATGACATAGAAAATCTGCAGAGTTGTATGTTTTTTCATTCCTCCTCTAGCAGAGGCTCAGGGAATTCCTGAAATGCAATGATACTTTGGTAGCAAACCCATTCAACAGCTTTTGTCACGCTTTGGGAGCCACCCAAAGTGATACAAGAATGTAGCTTGTACTGTGCCATGTGGCAACGATTTCCTCAGCTGACCCACAGAGTGTGTGAAGAAACATCTCCTTTTGTTTGCCTTGAACCTGACTTCTCCAAGCTGTGCTTCTTGTAGGACTTGTACTGGAAGCGACAGTAGAAAAGGGAATTAGGCCATGGAGCAGCTGATTGCGTGCAGAGGGGGCTCTCCACAGTGCCATCTACAGTGGCTGTGTCTAGAAAATGACTGGTTGTCTTCAACCAGCCTCTCAGGGATTAATTCAGTCTTGCACTGCACAAGCAATCAGCATACATGGCATAAATTACTTACCATGGCCTCAAAATAGAGACTGTGTAGCTCAAAGGTAGCTCCAGAAGTGACCTAGTGTGGAGGTTTGGAGGTTGAAGGCCTCTCTTGTTGTGGTTCATTGGCAGGTGTCAGGTACAGGAAAATTCTCCAGTGGGCAGAATTAGTCACAAGTGGTAGATTTGTGCCAAGTCATATCTTGTAGTTTTCTGACGCACAAAAGGTGAATTTCATGTGCAGCAAAAGCTGGTATATCACGTGTGATTCCCCCATGGGCAAGTCAGCTTCTGCAGAGGCAAATGGCCATAGCCCATCTGGGAAGAGAGTTTAGAAGGGCATCTGGTGGGACTCCCCAGGTACAGCACTGAGTCATGTTCTTGTACCTGCTCTGCCCCCACATGAGAGGACAGGCAGGTCACAGACTGGGCTGAACTGCTCTCCCAGCACATGGCAAATGTGTGAGATGCAGTCTCAGCTCCTGCTGCCATCTGGGACAAACATTCCCAGAAAGGACGGGTACCGCTGCTGTAGGTGTCTATGAAATGTGGAAAAGGAGCCTGATGATGGTGCCTCTCACTCCCCATTGTCTTTAGAGGGAGCCAGGATGACCATGTCCTGTAATGAAGAAAAGTTTTTGATCTATGATCACTTAGATAGGCTTTTTCCTGTCTGAGGTGTCTAGTGATTCTCTAAAAAAAACCCCAGAAAAGTCTTCTCTCCTGCCCAGTGGTTCTGTCCTTCCCTGCTGTAATAGCTGTCTTACAATGAGCACCAGTTTTGGCTCATCTGCGGTCCTATGAGGGGATGGAAGGACCACCAATGGCTTCCTATAGTCCAAACCACCCTTTGGATGATAGGCATCCTTATGGCCTGGAGCAAGTTCATATAAGGCCTCTCAAGAGCAAAGTATCTTCTTCAAGAAATTCTTCTAATAGAAAACTGGAATTTTGACCTTTGGTATGTGACTGACACCACTCATTGATGCACTCAGGCTTGTTGTAACACTTTTGCTTTCTCCTTTCCAGGTGGTTCACCAGCTGTGAGTATGAGCTCTAACAACATGTCCTTATCCAACCCAATTTCAACTCATAGCATCATGTCCCAGAGCTCCAGCCTCATGTCCACTGCCGCTGGAACCCGAATGCCTTCTGTTCCTGCCACTCGGAGTATGGGCTGCTACGGGAACCTTCCTTGCAATCAACCAAGTGCATACAACGTGACTTCAGGAATTAATCAAATTCAGCCACACAGAAACCAAAATCAAGTTCTACCCAGTCAGAATAACCCCATGGTGTCCCGACAGCAAACCATGACACAGGGAAACAACGTGGCAGCTTTTGGGACAGGGTCAGCAGTAAACTCTCAGCAAATAAGGCCAAGCTTGAACCATGGAGCAACAGGTATCCCTGCTCAACGGCCAGCCAACGTGATGATCACAGCTACTGCCACTGCCCAAAACTGGGCCCCACAAGAACCTGCAGTGAAGCAGCAGGATGCACTGAAGCCTGCAGGGATCCGTTTCCCCACCGGCACTCCATATTCTAACCAGTCTTTGCAACGCAATGTGAGCAACCAGCATTTTCCTCAGCGTGCATTGGCACCTCCTAACCAATTAACAGCGGGAGTCCAAATGAGGTCCCCTCTAAACCAAATGCACCAGACTCTAAATGGACAATCTGCTAACTCACTGCGAGGGCTCAGCGTAAGACCTAACCAGCTGAGAGGACAGACTATGCCTACCTTGAATCAGCCAGGAACAAGTATGACACCGCCATCATCTCTGCCATCAACTGGTTTCACATCTACCAACCAAAACTCTCGGGCTTACCAAGGAAGTGACCATGGTAATGACCTAGCGTTTGACTTTCTGAACCAGCAAGGTGACAGTATAGGACCTGCGCTCAACAGTGACTCGGACTTTATAGATTCTTTACTGAAAACAGAACCTGGTAATGATGACTGGATGAAAGACATCAACCTTGATGAAATTCTAGGGAATCACTCATAAGTGGCAGTACCAGGAGGGAACCAGATGAAGAGGCAGCAAGGACATTAGCTTTCTCTTTAGATGCCAACAACCTGCTTTAGTAATTTACACTCCAGTAACTGGGCTGTTCTTTAAAATACCACGCAGGGCAACTGCCCTGCTTGAAGAGTTGCTCTAGGAACAAAACTGAAGTCTCCCCAGACGAAGTGATAGCATAAGTGATATTTCTGCCTGCCACAAAGGAGTGAGAATGCATGAAGGGTCTATTCCTATGTCCTATTGCCCAGCACATTGCAAACTCCTTGGTTCTTCTCAGAGTGGCTGTGGGGAAAAACGTGTTTAGCTTCCCACACATGGAAGCACCAGACAGTGCTATGGGTTGTGGAACAACATTTCTCCAAGTGTAAGTAAAAGTCCAAGTGGTCCAGAGCTCTTCAGTCATCATGTTCACAGCCCTTAACTTCCTTGAGACTCCTCAGTCCTGACACCATCAAGTCCTGTGTAAATCTTATGGCATTACAAAAACTGTTTACTATTGCTCAGTACAAACTCACATTTGCTTTTGCAATGATTTTGTTATAAGCCCTCTATCTTTTGTAGCACACGACAGGGTAAGTGGTATCATCCAAGGCAAGAAGGAAATAGATCATCCAGCGTGTTATACAGTGTGCTCTAGCATTTTCATTCTCCCATTCATAAAGCTTGCAGTGGGTATCAGAGGACACTACTGTCCTGCCAGCAGCACAGTCATTCTGGGCATTGAGGAAAACATGAGATGAACTATTTTACCAAAGCTCAGGATCCTCCCTTTGCCACCTTGCCCTACCCCAGGGAATCCAGTGACTTGATGGAGAAGGGTGCTCACAATTTGACCCTCACTGACTCCTTTCTTACTCCAGTTTAGAGGAAAGCAAATGCACAAAGTGGCTCAGCTAAGCCACTGTCTTCATTTTCATCTTAACTCATGGCAAGTGTCAGCTAGTTCAGGTTTACACCAGTAGAAATGCCATCATCTCTGCCTGTGGAGAGGCTGCCATTTTTACTGCACAGCATTTTGTCTCCATTGTGTTATCCCTTTGCTATATGGGGGTGTTGAAAGAGTTCCAGTGATGACCCAAGTCCCCACAGGCTCCATCGGGTGGAGTACGAGAGGTTTGCCCCTGAAACTATCAGGCTATCAATTATAATTTACAGTAGGAGGCTCCACTTAGCCACATTTGTGCTTGTAGATGAAACAGTTTTGGAGAATATTTCTGGACACTGGACTCAATCATCTGTTCTGGATTTGGCAGTGGCCCAGCTAACATTGCCCTGAGCAATTTCTGTGCATCACTAGGAAGATATCCTGGGTCAAGGACCATTTCCATAGGCAGTTTGCAGCCACCTTGCTTTGAAGGCTAACAGAGCAGAGCAAAAAGAATAGAGGCCATTCCACATCTGCTAAGGAACAGTCTCAACCACGTTAAATTTTTTGCTATAAACTTGGTCAGTAAGGGCATCAGAAGGATATGCTCTGTCACTATAAAGTAGCTTCACAGTGATGCAGACAGGGTTCATGGATAGGAACAGATCTTGCAATTCAAATGAAAATACTGTTCTTCAAAATGATGTGGCATGACGTGTTTCACAGCCTCTCCTGAATTAGCTAAAACTAGATGTGGCAAAGGAATACAATGCCTACGTTTGCATGGCTTGGTGCCAAGAGGCATTGCTCTCCCCATGCAAGTGCTTTATTCATCCTTGTTAGTGGCAGTAGGATGAGTAGACTATTTGACAATAGCCTCTGTGCTTCTCTGACCTATTTCTTGAGAGGTTTTAATAAGGCTTTTCCAGTCAGTTCACCCTGTCATTTCAAATGGGCACAATTTTTCAAGATGTTTCAAGAAGCATCATCACAAAAATGAGCACCAGCACCTCCAGGAAAGGTATAACATGGGCATTTAGGTAGATATGCCAGTTGAAGGTCTTCATTCCTGGAAATGTTTTTCGTAAGAGGGACAAGAAAGCCTGCTGAAGAATCCCTTCTGCCACCCTGTCTAGTGATCATTGCACACCCCTGTATTGTGTAATGTAGTCACTCAGCTGCCGAGAAAGCTCCTTCTTCTCAGTTTTGGCTGTGGTGCGTGTGGTCCCTTTGATATGTCAGTACAAGTTTTTCCAAGTCTTTGGAGAGCTTTTCAGCTCAGGTCACTGGGGTCCTACCTAAGTTTGGAGACATACAACTCAAGGTAACAAAAGTCTCCCCTAAAATTGTGCAAAACTAGATTGAAATAGTAGCTACATGAGTTTGAACTGAAAGGATTATTGGCTCATCTGCCTCACACACAGGCAAAATTCCCATCTATGAGCAGGTGAACTGGGATTGCCGACATTCTGGTAGGAACAGATGCCTGCAATGGATGCCACTAAGGCCGGGGCTGAGTTAGTATCACCATGAGCAATGGGCACTGAAGTCTGGTAACTTCAACTACCCTCACACACCATTGAAAAAGCCAACACTGGTTTCTGTATTGAGACCAGACTGTTTTCCAAATCCTCAAATGATGTAAAAGAATTGTTCAGCTGAGGAGCTGATCCCAAGGAGTCAGGAATTGGACTCAATGATTCTTGTGGGTCCCTTCCAACTCAGGATATTCTATGATATGATGTGGTGGTGGATTCAGTGCTGAGTGTTGTCTTTTTGGCCTCATCCTAGAGTAGAAAAAACACTGGACTGTGAGTGCCATACCTGGGAGCAAAATTTCATCCTGTCTTAAGTAAATTCAAAAAAGGTAGAGGCCATTTCCAGTCCTGTAAATATAAGCTTGATACATTTGAAATGCAAGCTTGTAAAGACTCTTGCAACCAAAACTTGAATCCAGTATCATTTCTTCAGAACATTTGTATCTGAATGGAGCTAGTGTCTTTTTTCTCTTTCTTTGCAACAGCTAAGTGCACTACCCTTATAGTCTATTTTTCATCATTGACTGGGCACTCTTCACAGTATTGGGTTGTAAATATAAAGAATTATTTGTTTTGTAAACTTTTGTAAAAACAACAACAAAAAGTAATAATATTTTGGTAGGAATAATAAAAATCATATTATTTGGGTTATATTTATACATATGTGAAATAAATATACTATCAAAAAGTTGTATTTTATACAAAAAGTCAGCGGTTACCTTTTGTATTCTATATACAAAGTTTTGTATAATATGATTGTTTATTTTTATCTGCAGACTTCAACTTTGGGTTTTGGGGGAGGGCAGAATGGGATCATGGTTAAATAGCTGGGTCTGACCCCAAGCTCACTGAAACCAATGGAGTCTTTCCATTGCCTTCACAGGGCTTTGAATCAAGCCTTTAAATCACCTTCAGATATGTTTGACATCTGAAGCTCTCTGGAAACCTCAAAATGAAAACATTCCAGGTTTCAAATTTTTTCCCTGAAAAAGGCTTTTATTATTATTATTATAATTATTGTTATTATTGTTATTGCAGCTGTTGGGATGCAGGTGGGACCTATGTAACTGTCATGTCCTTGTTGCATGTTTGTCTGCTTTATATTTTCCCCATATTATAAACCAGTGTTTCTCTATACAGACTGAAAAGATGCTGTACAGAAATGTTTGTGTTTATGCATTTTTACATGTGGCTGTATATACCTCCTAGTACTATGCAGTGACACTTATTTGACTCCATTTATTTTTCACCTAAACATGAATAATATGTTTTTCAGTAGCTATCAAAACTCTGCCAAGTAAATCAATCAAAATTATCCCAAGTGTCTCTTTTCTTAATATGAATTTTATATTGAATGTCTGTTTAGTCTACTGTTGATTCATCTGAGGAAATTAAAATTACAGCGATATTTTAAGAAAGGGGTGAGAAAAATGTACATGAGGCAGCCTCTAGGACCTCAGCCTGCCTCTTTGCAAGAAAGCTGTGATGTTTTGCTACTGACTGAAGGCATGGTTTCATTACCAGCAAGGGTTAACAAGTATTGATTAACAAAAAATGGTATTTTAGCTCCTGGTGAATGAGTTGGTAGAGTCTTGCAGCACAGCAATTTGCTCCGGGATCCTGCAAAAGTTAAAGCCAAGAACTGTGTACCCCCAAGAGAGAGGTACCCCAAGGGGGCTGGCCAGGTCCCCAAGCTCATGCCCTGCCCTGGATCATGCCCTGAAGATATCTGCCCTTCTCCCCTCACTAGCAGAGACCCCTAATGAGACACCAGAAATCAGGCAACTGCCTTCTCCTCCTTTCCTCCTTGCATTACACCTCATTCTAGCCTAAAGAGATTCCAGTCTAAAGAGATTCCAGTGTGTACCAGATCACACTGAGTTGCAGACTGTTTCACACAAGTATTTATGCCTGGCTGGCTATTTTTAGCAGGTCAGCCCTGAGGATGTGATGTCCTGTTCCTCGAGAGGCTTTCCGGGCTTCATCTCCAAGTGGGTGGCACTTCCTACACCATGATCTGCGCAGAAGGGGTGGTGGAGGGGATGTTTCGGAGGGACAAATGTCAGTGCATCAATGCCGGTGCTCAAAAGCTGCCTTGTGCTATTTCCAGATGTAGAAAAAAAAGGCTCCCCACATCTTAACTGCTTCACTGCTGGTTGTGATGCTCAGAGACTGAACATGATGTCATGCAGCACATCCACCCTTTTAGTCCTCCTCTGCTCACCTTCTCCCCAAGGTTAATTGTGGATGCACCTCCCTTGGCTGCCCCTCACAACACTAGCTCTGCTCACTGCTGCCCTCCTGGTTTTTTTTGCTAGTGTTGCTCAGGCCCTCCATTTTATCTGACACCCACCCACAAATGGCTCCTGTGTCCTTCCCTGACATCCAGTACTTTCACAGGAGGAATGGGAGGGATGCTGGCAGGCACTTTGCGTCCCACTGCACTGTTTGTGCCCACCTCCCAGCCCCAGATGGACATGCTGAAGCAAGGGGGTGCCCAGGAGGTGTGTGTCTCTCTCCTCACTTCAGCATCTCCAACGCAGGTGGCAAACAGTGCTTCCCTCACACTCAAAGAGGGGGAAATAAGGCACAGTCCCTCTGGTCTGAAGGTAAATTTGAAATAGGTCAAGAAATTCATACTCTAAAGATGCGTCTTTATCTTGGCTCTAAAGGCAGAAGACAGGGCAGGTGGGATGTGGGAGCCTCAGGCAGGGTTGCTGCCCACCTGAAGAAGGTACATCTGTATCAGTGAGCTGAAAAACAGCTTGGGATCCCTCCCTGTCCCTGAAGCATGGTTGTCTGTGCCAGCAGGCTGTGAGGGTACCTAGTAGTGCTTGGATGCAATAACCACCCTTCTACAGGTCTCACCATCAAGAGATGTTCCCACTGTGGATCCAGTACAAGAGAAATAAGACGGTACAACAATATAGATGCAAGTCTCCCTGCAGCACATGGCTTTCATACCAGGAAATGTCCCCAGACCTGTCTCCTGTGCCCAGAGGGATGTAGCCAGTGAGACCACATGGAGGGGGTGTGAGACAAGGGTGGCAGTATTTTCCCTTCCAGGCCAGATGTAGCACAACAGGAATTGCACCAGACCCAAGCAAGGGCTGACCTTTCCCACTGCATCCAAATCACTTGGTGGGAACCACTACCAGCTTAGACAGGCAGCACAGCCAAGAACACTGCTCCCTCCCACGGCAGCATGGGGGTCTGGCAGCTACCAGAGCCAGGGATGACATGGAGAGGATTCCTCGCAGCACAATAAAAGCTTAGACCATGGGAAAACCTTACTTCATCCTAATTTTTAAATTGAGCATTCTGGGTCATGCAGACCACTTTGACAGACCCTTTTTTACTAGGGTTCCATAGCCCATGTATGCTTTTAAATAAAATACAAGATTTATTTAATTCATATCTTGCTCACAAAATTGTTACAAACTAGCTCAGTCAGAAGTTACTGTCATACTGGAGGACTTGCTGGGTGAAATCCTAATCCATATTCTCCAGAACATGTCAGGCAAACTGAAAAAAGCAACCTGATTAGGACTTAGGGGGAAAAGAAAAATAAAAAAAAGGAAAAAAGGAAAAAAACGAACAACAAACACACACACACCAAAAATACCCCCCAAAAACAAAACCCAAAACCAAAAACACAAGCAAACAAAAAAACCCAAGCAAACAAAAACACACAAGAAACCCCAACACCAAACCCAAAGTATCAATTGCCAATCTGGCATCGTCATTCACAAGGAGCTCCTTTAAAAGAGTCGAAGCTTAAATGATTGTTTTGCCTGTAATGATTCAGCCTTCTGTGTGCTGAAGAGCAAGCACCCAGCAAGTGATAGCCTTTTCATGTGGACACAGGTGGATCTTTGTGTTGCTGGTGTGCTGCGTGCCTGGGTACCATGGTGGGATGAGCTGCTCCATCATCCTCGGGATGTGCAATGGCAAAGCCAGCCCACTCCTCCTGGAACAGCATGGATGAAGCCCTACTTGGCTGTGCTGGCATGTGCCTGGTGAGCAGCTTGCCCTTCCCAGACATGTTGTGCATTCCTGTGCATGGCTTGCAGACAACAAAGAGCCTCTATCTACATCTTTTGGAGGGCTGCCTGCCATGTTTTCACTATGGCTTGTTTGACAGGACACAGTTGCTCTGTTTTATCCTTCGTGCGCAGGAGCATTGGGAAAACCCTGTGGTGCTGTTAAGTGTTTGGGTGAAATGTTGAGTATAGGTGCATCCATGGAGCTCGTGTTGAAGTTAACAGATCTATTGGCAAAATCTATCCCTCAATATCAATTTGACATGAGAGAAAGGTTTCTGGTCATTGTGGAGGTCATGTGTACATAAGGGCAGAGTTTGCCCATGATACCATTATGATGGAGGGACATGGTGAAAAAAAACCCTAGGGAATGCATTTAAATCACCTTTTGTGCAGACCTGGTCTCTAAGTACAACAGGGAGATTCCATTCTATAGGCATAAACATTTTTTTTCAAAAGTTAATTTAGTTCCTGAAGCACTCCAGGGCACCAGCTGCTGAGAAATATTTATTAGAAATTATTGTGCTATTGTTCGAGGACCTGATTTGGAAAGCTCCCTCTTGCAGATGTATCCTACAGGGGTAGTTCCAAAGGCTGATTTCATGAACAAGTGGGCACACATGAGAGTCAGGTTAATATACAATTCATATATCAATGAAATTTCTATCAGTGACAGACATCCAACTTTCTCAAGAAAAAGCATATGTGGGAACTCCCCAATTTGGCTGCATGTCTTCAAATTTATTTTAGAAGGAATTTGATGAATTTTCCAAAATTTCAGTTTTTAAAACCAGAAGTATGTCAGAATGCACGTGCCGTATTATTTGAGTCCTCAAACTTCCCAGTGTCTTTAAGATAAATACAGAAGAATGTTTAAAAATATATGCACTGGGCAAAATAACCCTTTGTGAATCGTGGTTCCTTTTTTGAGCTCCTTCTTTTAAGGATTGCACTTTTTTCCCATGTTACTTGTCCTTCAGCAAGACTTATAGCTGGCATAATGTTATTCATAGTGCCTCTATGAGAAACTTAACTGCACAACAAATCAGAATCAGTGTAAAGAAACCCGTTGCACTCTCTCTTGTAATTTCCTTAGTGTGAACATGTTAGCCTTGGTCTGTTAAGATAACCAGGCTGACAGGATGTCTACAGCAGAGACAGGAACTCCATGTGTGTTCCCAAAGGCTGATCAAAGCTGCAGGGCTATGTGGTATCCCCATTCACACGTGAGCAGCAAGTTAACTGCATTAGTACAGTTAAGATCAGGATTTCATGCATAACAGTCCCTTAAAGACAGCTTTTCCCTGCATTTAAGTAACAAATCCACTAATCAAAGGAGTTTTCCCAGACTTACATGGCATCTTTATGTTATCATATGCCACACTGGTCTTGATTAATTGTGTGGATCTTACTAGAGTAAAGCCATCGCTTGATAATCTTATTCATGAACTTTCCCTCCAACCCCAAAGACTTAATCTAGTGTGTTTTACAATATAAACTGCTAGCTTCTGACACACAAATACCAACAGACCATCTGTTTATAGTGGGAAGTTTAAAATCTTCTCATAGAAAGTGTCTGGAGTGCTTTAGAGGGCTACAAAGAGAAGCTTTCAACAGCTGACAAGATAGTGCCCTTTAAAGAAGTATATCATTAAAAAAATGGAATTAAAAACCCATCCCGAAGAACATTTCATTAGTTTCTCCACACTGAATGTAGTCTTTTTGTAAGTGACTCAAGTGCACAAAACTGCGCAAAACCTTTTTTTACATCTGTGTTTTTAACTCTCAGTAGTAGCCTATTTTGGCTTTCCCTTTTGCTTTTCTTTAAAAAAAAAATTAAAATTGAGTCCTTTTTATACACTTTACTGTGCCTCCAAAGCCTCCTGCTATTAGGTCAGTTTTAGCTTTCAGCAAGTGCAAGAGTGCAATAAAGAAAAATCTCCCAATGGCCACCAGCACTGTGACATAGCATAGCTGTGCACTCGGATGGCAGATTAGCTCCAGAAATGCTACTTTTTATTAAACTATCTAAGCTTTCATCAGAGAATCCTTTCACCAGGCTTTTATAGCCTTTGATAAAAGGCAAGATTTTCAACAAGGAGCCCAAAGCCTCGCTCCAATGCCCACTCTGATCAAAATGATGATGTCTGGCCCTCAGATTTTAGCCCCGCCATTGCTTGCAGAACTAGCAGCACGCTGGTAATATGATGCAGCCCAGGCAGAAATAAGCAATGCAAATGAACAGAAGACTAGAAAATATACAGAAAACTAAGGTTGTTTAGCCTGAAGAAGAGGAGGTTTGAGTGGGGATAGAATAGAGAGTCTTTGAATGGATAAATCTTTTGTTTCCAGGGGTAAAGATTATGTATTTTCCATATTGATCTGTAAAAAGTCAAGAAATCACAGGTTCAGATTAGATACTAGGTGGAAGTTTTTAACAGGAAAGATAATATGAGCATGGACTGTCTAAGGAAGGTATGGGATCTGAAGGTCCTCAGTACCTGCTTAGGCAGCTGTCAGAAATTATACTGATATGGTTATCTGTCTTCAGTCAGTGGAATAGACTAAATGTCTTAGTGGGTCCCTACAGAAAGGCAGAAAAACTATTGAAAACAAATGAAAAAGGTTTTGTGTTGAGGGAGAAAAGGAAAAAAAAATAAGAGCAGTTTTTTGGGGTTTAAACCAATGAATGCTCACCAAATCATATGAACATCACCATCTCCAAACCCAGTCCCCCATCCTGTAATACAGCTACTCAAATTCCACTCTGCTTACATACCATAAAAACACGTCAGGATGCTTAAGAGAGGTGGGTTTGTCCCAGATGTCGTGTCTGACTCTTCCAATGTTTTCCTGGGGAGTGAAGTTAAGGAAATCTTCTGAGCTCCCTTTCCTGAAAAAAAGATTTTGATCCTGTGCTTGCACTTTTGTGTTAAAGTTATCAAAGCAGGCTAGCTAATCACTGGAATGATCAGAAGGTCCCAGAGTTACCTGAATCCAGACTGGAGCATGTCTAAGTTGATGTCTTTGTTCACTTCACAAAACTAAGCAGGAGTACCTCGTGAGAGGATTAGATATCTGCAATTCAATCCAGATGATTGCTTTATTATGGAAAACCATCCCTCTCTATACCACCCAGAAAGGCAGCTATCATGGGATGAAGTGACCGCCGTCTCCTGTTCCACCCTGGCTGAAACTTTCAAGGCAGGGTTAAAAGGAGACGTACAGCTGCTACAGGAGACAGGCTTAACAGTGTGTGAACACCATGTGCTTGTAAAGATATTTAAAGGATTAGCAGAGAATTAAATGTTTGTCTCTGTTGTTCAGCACAGCTTCAAAGCTGGAAGACGACAGATATTAAAGAAGATATTTCCCTTCTTTAAATACCGGAAGGAGACTCCTAAAACAATAGCTGGAAAATGCAGGCATGACCTAACAGATTTGTACACAAAGATGCTGAACAATTCTTATCATGAAGAGCATGCTATTCTGCAGTATAAAATGGTGATATAAAGTTCACAATTTAAAATACCATGAACAAAAATAGCATCTACAAAAAAGCCAGCTCAGGATTCCTCTCTGGGAAACAGAAGGCAAGCATCCTTGCTGGTGGTTTCAGTTCATCCTTCTGTGCTGGGCTGTGGGTTAACTGGCCAGTAGCAGAGCAATGCTTCCCATGGCCTCCCCTCAGAGCAGTTCTGTGGACACCCAGGGGTGATCACCAGTTCATCTGCTGCTGTTAAATCTGCCTTGTACCTAGAATCAGAGCTCTTAAGTTCCCAAACAGGGAACTTTCTCTATAACCTTTTAGGAAAAAGCAAATCAGAGAGAGAAACTCTGAGAGAGTCTCAGGCCAGCAGGTGCTTTCTGGGGAATTTTTAGTTAAAAATTCAAGTAAATTCAGTGCCTTATCTGGCAAGAGAGGAAGGAGAGTCTTTCTCAGAAAGGCTATGACATTAAATCAGATTTTTATGGAACTGAGAAACTTGCAGGTCCAGGAATACAGCTAAAGGGATCTTAAGATACCTTGGCATGTTCCTGATCCTGAGCTGTTCTGCAAAGCTTAGATAACTTTGGGGATATTGGCTAAATTGTGGCCCATACCCTGCAGTGGCTGCCTTTTGGGCACCAGAGCTCTGCCCAGGGCAGCCACTCTGCTCTGTGCTGTGGCTGTGCTCTGGCTCCAGGCCCTTCTGTCTCCAGCATCATCCTCTCAAAATACCAGGTCTAGTGGTTCTGAAAGCATCTTTAGAAGGCAGACCGATGGCTGTTTCTGCATGAGGAAACATCTCTTCCAGCTGCATTTAGGGGTTTTATGGATTATCCTTCTTCACTCTTTGCTACTGTTTCTTATTTTATTCATTACAGAAAGGGCAGAGCAAAGGCGAAAACCTCACTCATTTTATATTTCTCCTCACCTGCTTCAACTTACTTCTTTGAAAGGTGTCATCACCGAAACAGTTAATTTGGACTAGTAGCAATTGATAACATCCTTAGAAAAAAAAGGAAAATGCTTTGTTACAGCAAATGCTCATTCTGAGCAAACACAGCCCTGACTTCCTAGACTGCCCATCACCTAACATAGCTGGATTACTTGTGACCTCACAGGCCCTACAGTGAAGAAAATAACTTTATTCGTCTTCGCTGTCACCATAGTATAAATCTGAAATGCATTCAGTTTTGTATTAGGTTTAATGAGAGTGAGAATGTGCTCTATAGAATATTATCCAAGTATTTTTACAGTGTGCACTGAACTAACAGATATTCAGTATATTGAGCAACATGTTCATAAAGCCAAAGGCTTCAAATCTTGTCCATGAAGAACGCTGGAATAAGGCCTTTCCTTTCCTTTCCTTTCCTTTCCTTTCCTTTCCTTTCCTTTCCTTTCCTTTCCTTTCCTTTCCTTTCCTTTCC
>JAWWEE010000001.1:38238253-38296633 GCA_035221455.1 Xenops minutus | reverse complement strand
ATGGCGGCCTGCCGGCCCGCGGGGCGCCGGGCGGCGCGGCGCTGACCCGCATGGAGCCGCTGCACGGGCCGCCCGCCATGCAGGACAGCTCCAGCTGCGAGAGCCTCGGCGCCGGCCGGGCCCTGGCGGCGGCGCGGCCGCCCAGCGGAGACTCCCTGTCCAGGTAGGGCCGCGGCGAGCGGGGACAGGCCGGCGGGGAGGGAGCCCGTGCCGTTTGCCCGGTCCGTGCTGCCGGGGGTGGCGGAGCGGGGGGCAGAGCTGCGGCACGGCCGGGTCGGCTGCGGGGCCTGGAGGCGGCAGAGCGGGAGGTGCCGCCCGGGGCTGCGGTGAAGGAATGCCGGCACAGCCACGGCCACAGCCCCGGGGTGTGTGAGAGGGGCAGCGGGAAGGGAGGGCAGGTTGGGCCCCCGGGGTGCTGGGAGCCGTCCTGCCGCGCTCTGCCGTGCCCCTGCCAGGCCTTGTCCTCCCTCTGCTGCTTCCGAAACGCGCTTCCTGTGCTGGGAGGGTGTGATTTTGCCCTCGTTGCTTTTCCTCAGGGCTTGGCTTTGTGGCCTCCGTGGCTTTTAATGCCGTGCGGGTAATTTTCAAGGGCTGTCACTTAAAGTGACAGAAGCCAAAAGGAGACTTTGGTGTTCCCTCCACAGGCTAGTGGTGAAATTTGCCTTCTGTGACTTGAAAGCGCATCTCTCTTGGGCCATGAGTGGCGGAGGAGGGTGCGGTGGGACAGCACGGGAGGACACTGACCGGCTGGCAGGGCTTGTGGCATGGAAGGGCCTGGGAGCAGGATGACCTGGTGGCTGCCAAAGGTTGCTCTGTCCCATTCTGGCTGCCTTTGCCATGCCCAAGTGGTAGGAATACGTGGTAACTGGGGCTGAAGAGCTCTCAGCATCCCTCAGTCCAGCCTCCTGCTCACAGCAGGGACAGCTCTAAAATCAGAACAGGCTGCTTTTGGCTTTTACCCAGTCTGGTCCTGAAAACCTGCAAAGATGAAGTGCACGCAGCCTCTCTGGGCAGCCTTTTGGCATCTCTTGCATACCTTCCACATAGACACTGGGGCTGCTCCAGGCTCCCACAGCGTCCCCTCACAGGCAGGTTGCTCCAGCCCTACTATCCCAGTGGTGCTTCCCTGGGCTTCCTCCAGCTCATCAATGTCTTTCCTGCACTGGGGGGGCTAAAACCTGGATGCAGTGTTCCAGAAGCACTGTAATGAGATCCTTCCCTGTATCTCCTGGCTCTGCCACTGTTCTTACAGCCCATGGTGCTGGTGGCCACTTTGCTGCCAGCATCTCCCTACTTCCATGCTTGGCTTTTACCCAGCTGCTACTCAGACAGGCAGTGCCCAGCTTGCACTTGGGTTTCTTCATCCTTGAGTCCTTCATGACTCCTCATCCTCATTTCACCCTTCTTCATCATCAGGTTCTTCTGTTCCCTGCTCTGTGTAATGGTTTCCTTCTGCAGTTTACCAGTGCCCTGCCAAATGCCTACAGGCCTCTTTCCCCCTTACCTAACTGACCCAATATATTCTTTTTTCCTCTATATCAGCTCAGGCGATTTGGACCCATGTGGAGGTCAATCACTGTAAGAGGCCTGTGGACACTAAAGAGAGCTTAACTCAGAAGAGCCAGTGGCTACAAGGAAGCTCCTGTTCAGCCTCCCAGCAGCATGCCCTGCACAGATGGAACCATTGGGAAATTGAGATGATAAATCTGTTTCTGTTGAGCACGCACAAGGCTGTGTCCTCCAAGCCCTGAAAAGGCCCACACTCTAACAGATTTCATGGGATATAAAAAAGCTTATTCAAAAGCTTTCAGAATTTCAAGTCTCTGCTTGAACATCTAGTACTCATACAAGAAAGCTGGCCAGTTTTTTTTCTTTTTTTCCAAACAAAATAAATTTTTCTAGCCAGGTATTTGAAATAGATTAATGTTTTTTATCTGTAATTGTTAATAAAAATACCCTCATCCTGAGTTGGTGTATGCTTTTTGGTGAAACTTTTTATTTGAAATGGTCATGATTAGGGCAAAATTATAAGGAAGTAAGATAAGGTTCTTGTAATGAGAGATGCCTGGTGACCTTCAGAATGTTTATGATCAGCTTCCCCTGCAAATCTAGTGATGCTTACGCGCAGATAAATAATTTTATATGAACTAGTCAGTAGACTGATTTTCATAGTTTTTTTTTTTTTTATTAAAGCTGTACTGCAGTCTGATTTTGTTCATCAGAATAATTCCTCTGAAGCTAATGGGACTATTTTTATGCACTGAAATATAGTTATTTTCATCCTGTGATTGTGATCTAATAGCTAGACCAACTTCAAATTGTCACCTATGACTGTGACACATTTTCACTAAGTGATTTTGTTTAAAAACAAAAGGTTAGCTTTAGGAATGATGTGAGGAGCATAATGAATCACGGGAGTGCTGTCATCAGTTTTTATAATCCGTTTTATTTTAAAGGAGCAAAACCCAAAACATGAGTAGAAAGTCACTCATCCCAGAATCACAGTTACCCAGCCATGTGAAGCCTTACTGAGCTGTAGTTACTGAACTGTTTTACACAAGATTTAGGAGACTTGGAGAGATGCTAGTATGAAATATATACAGCAGTGCATTCTTTGGATTCTTTCAGTTCCAACTTGGAAGTTGTTACGTTTCTAGAAGTACTTGTCTAACTCCTCAAGAAGACATGCTTGATAGAGTTTACTTATATGTAAGGTTGCTCACATTCCAGTAAGTGCCTTAAAAAACATGTATAGGTTTATTTGTCTTTTAATAGTGCACATGAGATATGGCAGTAATGGCATTCAACAGTGAAAGTTGCTTTGATATTTTAATAGACTCTAGTAAGGTGCAATACCTGTGGTCCTTGAGGAAGATGTGGAAGTATTTAAACAAATGTTGTCTACTTTCTCTCCAAATGAGAAAAACGTTTGAAAAACTCTTACTGAGACTTACAGTACAGTACAGCACAGCACAGGATAAAAAATCCCCAGTTCTCTGTGAAAACACTGAGTTAGTTTCAGATGAGCAGGTCACAGCTAATTAACTCAGCTGCCCTCACAGTTGTGCTGAAACAGCTGTTCTGCTTTTCAAGTCTCAGCTGTCTCACCCAGTGCTAGGTTTGGGTGGCGCAGCAGTGGGTTCTGAAGCTTTCTGTGGCTTCCAAAGGTCAGTGTTTAGGATGGACTTTCGCCTTACATCCTGTTCTCATGGAAAACACATGACCATGATCCAGCTGCTCATGATGAGCTGTGGTGGTATTTAAGTAGCAGCTTGCAAGAAGTGCTTGTGTGGATCTGCAGTGTCAGTCCAGGAACAACCCATGAGATAGAAGAAGGAGTGAGGTAAAACACTGATTCTAATGTTTGTTGAGCTACAGTATGGTTATGTCCAGAAGAGTGAGCTTTACTCAATGTTGTGGACTGTTTTTATATCTAAAATGGCTTGAGAATCCTAGGTGAGTTAGTGATAAACACATTTCAGCTGTGCTAGTTATTCTGACTTCTTACAAGACCACTCTTAAAATGAATTTGTGAGTTGTTTTTTTGTGTTGTTCTTTTTTTCAAATTTGAAATGGATATGGACCCTCTGACCTTTGGAATTCGAAGGAACATCCAACAAAATTCTGCCATGGTCTTTTCCTTTTGTGAAAGTAAAGCCAGATAGAGCCATGTATTAGTTTAGCAGAACACTTTAGAAAAAAAGTGGTGGTGTCAAACTTCAGATACTTACTTTTCATTAGAAGTGATTAGGCATTTTGTCCATGCGGTCTGCATGATTATGTGCTGTAGTTTCTGATTTAACATGGATCTCTTTGTATTCCTCAGAAATGTTATCTTACTGAGATATCTGAGAGGCTTTCTGTTAGAAGGTAAATGTGCAAAAGTGTGGAAGTGATTGTACTGTAAAGAAACTGCCATAGGAGGTGTAAGTGATATTTCAACCTTGGTATAAAATGAGAGAGGTAAAGCAGTGGGCAGATGTTTCCTGCCAGCATGACTGTATCAATGTTCGATGTTACCACTGTCTTGTTGCTTGTTACCTTTTCTCCTCTGGTGGTTATCATCCACAGAGGTCTGCAGACACCATGGATCCTATGCACTGCACTTTTACTGAAGCATATGAGAGTAATCGTGCTCCTTGTCTTTATGTTTTCAGGAACAATTCTGAAAACATAAACTCTGTGTAAATCAGTGCAGCAAGGCCTGTTGAAGCAATAACTCCATGAGGTATGAACTTCCCCCTTGTCTCAAATAAGGCCCTGTCAATACCTGGTCTGATTTAAGGCTGTGTTGAAGAAATTCTTTCCCGTGGGTGAGAGTAGTGCTGGAAGGAGTTGAGCCTGTGAACTGTTGGCTGAGGAGGGCTTTTGCTGTAGCACCACATTGCTACCAGATGTATGAGCTTTGCTGATTGAGTTGTTTTTTGATGAATCATTGAAGTTAGAGTTAGAAAGGGAAGTTTTTTGCCAGTTCTGGTGTTTGGTGAAATGTGAGTAGCTGTCGTTTTCCTCATGGGCTTTGAGAACATTTCTTGCATTTGAGGATTTCTCAAGTGTTGTTACCATTAAAGACAAGTATGTTGCTGGCTGAGTGTTTATAATGAACTGGTTTTTGCATCTGAGAAACTTAAAGCTATGCCTAGAATTAGCGACTCCAGATGGGCTCGTTGTCATTGATTGTTAATATGTGAGTGATAATTTATCACACTTACTTGCAATGAAACCTATTCTGAGATGGGGGGGGGGGTGTTGTCTACTGTATGTTGTGAAGATAAGTAGCAGTTTTGCCTGCATAGAGGTTTGCAGAGAAAAAGAATCTTTTTAGAGTCTCAGGATTTGGCGCAGAAAATAATGAAAATAACATTCAGTAAAAAAGACTTTAGAGCTTTTAATTTACACAGTGTGCTTGTGAAGAGAAACCATTACCTCTGAAGAATTTGGGAATTCCTTTTAGTAGCAATCTTTGCCATGCACATTTCTGCTCCTTCATTTAGCAGAAGCCATTCCTACTTGTCTCAGAGTGTGAGACCTTCAATCTTAAAAGTTTTTCTGTGTCGGGCACATGCATGTCTCTTTGTCCCAGCCCTGACTGCTCAATAAAACATTTTATGTTTATGACAAAAATGTTTGGGTTTAAGTATATTTTTCATTTGAGAATATAAAAGAAAATTGATACTCACCTGTTCTTTGTGTTGTAATTAATGTTCTATTGCTGTTTAAAGGCCTCACAGGAATTTGGAGTGCCATATTTCTAGCTGCTGTACAGATGGCCTTGATTTCTGTGTTGAAGAGACAGGGACTGACTATGTAAATGTGCCTACGCCAGGACTACTTTATTTTTAATAATGCCTGGTGGATAATTTTACTAAGCTCTTGGATATGCACTTGAGTGCTGAGACTCCTTGCTGAGAGATTGGGCAAAAAAGCAAGACAGTCTAAGGATGAGATGAAAAACTGCAGTGGAGACAGGAGGCAAGATCTGACAGCTGCTGAGGAGTAAAGCTAGGTTCAGAACACGACTGTCTTGGGTCCCAGCAAGCACTGCCTTTTCTGAAGAGAGATGGTAATGCTGTGGTGAGTAGCAGACTATATTTGCTAGACAGTTCTGAGTTGTACACATAGTTCCTTAACTACAGACTATTTGCAACAGAGATGCAGTTACAGAAACTGAATTTTAAGATTGAGAATGACTTGACTATGTTGAATTACACAATTCCTATCTGTTGTGTGATTGTACTCCTGCTATGACTTCAGTTATAGGTTAACACCTGTCTCAGACATAATTTGTTACCTATTTCTAATGTTTTATTGTCTCCCTTTCTTTGCTAATTCTTCTGTACCTCACGTACAAAGGCAATAACTGCATTTGGAAAGGTCATACTACGTCCTGAATGGCTCAGCAAATCGATAGTCCACATCTTCTTTTTCATTAATCTTTTCCTGATGACCTGCTTTACTGTTACTGATTTTTCAGTGCTGAGGATATCAGCCAGTGTGAAAAGAGACCCGATCCATAGACCAGAGGGGCTTATGCTGACTCGGGAGTTGTGCTCAGTGGTCCTTGTCAGTCCCTTCCAACTCAAAATATTCTGTTACCAGAAACCTTAGTCAAGGAAAACAAAAAACAAGAATTCATTAGAAACACATCAGAAGCAGTCCAGACGTCACTTTGATACGTAAATGTTTTGTACAAGTGTAATTGGAATATAGCACATGAAAAAGTCTTTTTATTTGTCCATGGAAAGCCCATTCCAACATGAGGAAGAGGGTGACAGGACGGGAATGAAGTGCTTGGTTTGTAGAGGTGTCTCGGATAACCCAGGGAAGTGAGAATGCAGGAGAGACGCTGTCACAGTAGTTACCCCATCTTCATTTTTAAGTGAAAAAACATCTGGCTCTTTTATTGCCCTAGTAACTGGGAGATAATTGAAGAAAAGAAATTAGTGAAAGACAATAACAAAAAATCAGTGGAACTTTTCAAGTATTTGCTTTTCCTTTTCCTACCATCTGTGGTTACTTTTGCCAGAGAATGTTCTCACTCAGTAATTTTCCAGTGATTTCAAGGTAGCTATTTTCTTTATTTCTCTCATGCTTCTCTGTTCCATGAATTCTTTTCCATTGCTTTCTAAACCATGATATATTTGATGAGGAGAAAGTGTTAGCAGTTTCTGAGTCTGTAACCCCTTCAAGGTGATGTTCTCGTAATTTAGTTAGTTCTGTACAAATGCTCCCACTTTATGGATCTGGCCTTTGTAGTCTTCTGGCCATGGCTCCAGAATCATTAATGCTAGGTCACCCAATGATTCAAATTTGATCTGGGTCAGGTGTGAGTGTGTGATCGTATTTCTGCTGAACTATTTAGAAAAACATGAGCTTATGGTGTTTTTTTCTTTGTTCTGGGAAGACTGGCAACACCTGTTTAGAATAAAACAGCATTTTAATATGGATTTATTTACTGTGATGCAGAGACTCTATGCTCATAAAAGTGTTACACTCAAAACCTTGTTTAAGGGCAAAAAAGCAGCATGTTTTTATATAGCAAGGAATTTATTCTTAGTGCAACTGGATTTTTTGAAGTCTAATCATTGTTAGTCCAGGTGCAATTATTACAGGAAAAGAAAGAATAATGATGCAGTTAAAACTGTCATACATTACATTCAGTTCTTGGTTTCTACCCCTCTTCCTGGTGTTATGTTCATCCTTCCCCTACTCCTGTGGGACCCAAGGTTGCTGATTTTATTCTGGCAGTGGTGGGTGTTACAGCAAGTTGCCAGCATCTGGAGTCCTTTGCTGGGAGAAGTATGAGGTTCATCTTGATTTTTTTTTTTTGTTTGTTTCTTTACTGTAGGATCCACCTGGGATTGTTCAAGTATGTATGGTAAAATAACTTTACACCTGTCTCTGTCTTCATTGGTCTGCAGTTCCACATTACATCTGTTTCTCTTTGCTATGAATGGTTGCTTTTAGGAGTATTAGATACTATTTCTTTGTTCTCTTTGTTACCTCTAAAAGCAGTTTTGTCCAGCTTCGGGTCTGCATTTCTTTGGCTGGCCATTGATGAGTTGTTTATAGCCAAGGTCTCCAGTGTCAACCTTGTGCCCCGTTTCTCCTCCTGTGCTTGTACTCCTCCATACCACATCCCATGTCTCCATTTCTCCAGGCCTCTGCTGTCATACCAGGCTGTTACATTTCTCTGTGCAAAGTCACTACGTTACTGATAAGTGCCTTACTCTCTCTAGAATAGCTGCTTGCTGCTGCTGTCTTTGCAAAACTATGGTTGTACCACACACACAAACAAGAATAAAAGAAACTAGATATACACACCTGGCCAGTTACAGAAATTGCAATCACACCTAAATAAAGCTGCAGGCAGGCCAAGAAAAGTTCAGGCCAAGCAAGAGTAACAGACCTCATTCCCAAGGCCTTGAACATTCACTGCAAAGCTTATGGCCTATGGAGAGCAATGGCAGTACTGAATGACAGGGCTAAAAGTTAACCTGACTATTTTTTTCTATACAAAACGTAACTGGTAGAGTGAGTATACGTCTGATTGCAGTTTGGTGTTTTGTGGTGGGCTTTTTACACCAGTGTGAAATGCACTGAGCTGAACCACAGCCTCATTCCTACTTTAACCCTTTGGTGAAAATAAAGCATTTGTGTTATTTTTATTGCTGTGGTAATAAAGCCTGTTGTTGATTTCAGTTGATTCTGCTGATGAGTGGTCCTCTTGAAGAGAAAGATTGCACAGATCAGTAGTAGGACTACCCTCATCAATGCGTTCAACTAAATTTGCCCATGAAAGAACTGGAGGCTGTGAATAACTTCATTACAGTTGTAAGATTGAAGGGTCTGTCTGGCTGCTGTGGAGGAGCAGCTGCTGAAGGCAGGGGCAGGTCACAGACAACAGGTCTGGAAATGTGCACTGTGCAGGAGGGTCTCCAAGCTGGGTCCACAGACATGTCATATGAGAGAATAGAATCACAGAAAATTCTGAGTTGGAAGGGACCCACATGGATCGTCAAGTCCACTTCTTAAGTGAATGACCCATAGAGGGATTGGACCAACAACCTTGACATTGTTAACACCATGCTCTAACCAACTGAGCTAAGCTCACATTATGAGACTTGTAATACCAGAGATGAACTGCGGAAGGATGACTGTCAAAATCAATCATCAGAGTAGAGGTTGGTTTACCCAGCAGATAGGATACCTTTAGTAAATCCAAACTGATCAGAAATCTTATTTGTAAATATGAAAAGAAATGAAAAATATGAGATCTGCTCATAATTTATCCAAGTTGAATTAAACATTAGGGTGTGAGAAGAAGGATGTAGTGGGATTGTTTGTGGAGGTGCTCAGGACTTGTGCCAGCAGACCAGTCTTGGGCCTTCACTTAGTTGCTGGGGGTATAGGTTGTGCTGATCTCTGCTGCTTCTAGCACCACGGAGAGACGTAGTTCATCTTTGTTTTTTTTGTCCTAAAACATACTCTGATTCTAGATTCCATCCTCAGATTCCACTTTCTGCTTCCACCATGCATAAAGAAAAATACAGGCATCCTGCATGATACTTTTCTCTTCTCATTGGACTGATACAGAGTTCTGGTAGTCTCTGGGTTGTTTTTGTAGACAATGGGGAAGAGTGAGTCATCTCAGTTTCTCCACAGTGACTCTAAGTAGAGCCTACAGTGAATAATTCAGATGTGACCACCTACACAGAACTCCCTCTCCATTATTGTGGTAAGGGCAAAAAGTGCATTGAATTTGGGTTCTTCTCCACTCCAAAAAAGGAAGGAGCTATTTCTTAACTCACAGCATTCTTCTTTTTTACATGTTAGCTGTATCTGTTCACCACTGAGAAGAGAGTAGAGACTTGTAGTCTAGTTTCCTAAGACTCATTTCTTCATGCACGTGTGTGTATCTGTCTAGTTTGTCCACTAATAATTTTTATAACATTTGGGCAGTTTTAACCGTGTTTGACAGAGGAGTAGAAACAGTAAGTTATGACAGGTTTTGCATTTAAACAAAGATGGAAATGGGAAGGGAGGACACAGCAGTTCTTCCTCTACAGAGAAAGCTTGTTTCTTTTTCAACACCAGGGAAAACCTAGATGAGAAGAATGGCATGAATATGTGCAGATTGTTTTGGACAAGGCTTCTCGCAAGTTGGAGAAATAGGTTTTATTCTCTCTTTTTTGCGTTTCCGTATTTTTCTGTGCTTACTCTGGAGTCTGCAAAAGGCTGTGTTCAATTGAAAACACAAAGCAAATACAAACTACTCTGCTACAAGTTTCATCTTCAGGAAACCAGGGCGGGATCTGGTTCAGATTGCCATATCTCCTTGTGAAGTGGGTTATCTAAAACCTCCTTACCCTTGACAGAGTCAATACACTCCACAAGTAATTCGATTGAACAAAGATAAGTGTCAGTCTGGGAGAGCTGAATTGTCAGCTAGACTCCATGCCTGGGTTTCCACTGGGTGAGTGGGAGCATAGACACCTGTGGTATCTACAACCAGAGCCAAACCATTCTGACCTCACTGATCCTACTCCTTTTTGAGTTACTTTGTTTTTCACATTGATTTCTGCTTGAGGAAGCAATAGTGGCAGGAGGAGGTGACTGGGGGTGATGTGAGATTAGCCCTCATTTCAGATGAATCAGAACTGATGTACAGAAAATCCTCAGATGAGCTTGAAAACTTTGTTTTCCTCATTTCATTGTAAGGTGGAAGAATTCAAAAGACCTTTGTTTTCAATATATACCCTACAACTGGCCAGTGGGGTGGTGAGTGTGCGGAGACCTCTGGCAAATCTGGGTCATATATCAAGAAATCAGTGACTGCTGAACACTTTGGAAACTGGGTTTTGTATTTAGACAATAAGTGGGGCTGAGCTGGTGGGATAGCCCTGGCACCAGTTATGAGTGTTGAACCTGGAGACTTTAACTGATGGACCACCACCTTCAATGATTCTGGGCTCTCTAAAACTTACTGCAAGATACAGAATTACAGAATTGTCAGGAACCTCTGGACATCTAATCCAACCCCTTGCCCAGGCAAGATCATCTAGAGCAGGTGACACAGGAATGTGTCCAGAGGGGCTTTGAATATCTCCAGAGGGGGAGACTCCATGATCAGCCTGGGCAGCCTCTTCCAGTGCTCTGCCACTCTCAGTTCAAAAAAGATCTTTCTCATGTTGAGGTGAAACTTCTTGTGTTTTAGTTTATGGCTGTTGCTCCCTGTGCTGTCTCTGGACACCACTGAAAAGTGTCTGGCACCACCCTCTTGGCACCCATCTTTGAGATACATTGATGAGATCCCCTCTCAGTCTTCTCACACAGGTGCTCAGTGTTTCTGCAAACATCCTGTGTTGTCTTACGTTGAATTTCTGTAAATAAAGCCCCCAAATTATTGAATACTTGTCTGACTTTAGCCTGGATGTTTTGCTGGGGACCAATTTCCTGCAGAGTCTGGGCTGTTAGCTGAATAAAGTTGTTCTCAATGTTTTTTGAGCTGAGTGTGGCAAAGCACATGGCTGCATAGTGTCTGTGAAAGCTTACCAAGGTGTTACACCATGTCAGTTTTGCTAGGTGATACAAGACTCTCCAGGTTGGCTATATTTATATATCCTTTCCTCCTTTTTTGATTTTTTTCCCAGGATGGAACAAGTAGTGTCACTGATTGGTAAATCACTGGTATTTTTAATTCCTGTGGGTGTTAGGTTTATTGGGGTGAGGGGGTTGCGTGGTAAGTGTTTCAAAGAAAATCAGAACATGTAACAATATGTGTTACGTTGTAACTAAGGTGTTTCTTAAATAGGGACACAGGAAGGAATCTAAAAAACTGAGACAGCACATGAACTGTGAGAAATACACTCATATTTGGTTACTCTATACGCAACTGGTTGTTAGTATGTAACTATAAATTAAGGCATTGCTAGAATACAAATAGTAAAAGAGAAGCTGTATTTTTATGTATTTTTATTCAGTTCTCTTTTCTGTCCTAAGGTAAGTAGCTTTTAATATACTTTTTGTTTCTGTTTCTTTCCTTGATCAAGCTTTTTTCCTAGCCCCGCCCTCCCCCAAACCCCCAAAAATATAAACAAACAAAATATTTTATATCCTATGTTGGTTTCCATTTTTTCTACTTCTCCTCGCTCTCAGTTTCTGGACTAGTTTTTGCAACTTATGAGAATATCTGATTTTGCATCAAAATTCTGATAGTTTTTTAATTCCATGTCTTTCTCTGTCTTGTTATATTTTAAAGGAAGGCTGTGAAAGATTATATGGTAAATATTAACTAACTGCAAGAGTGATTTTGAATTGTGTGTAGGATTTCCATCATGACTTTTGTCTTTATTCAAAGTACCTGTAGAGACAGTTAAATGTTGCCAGCCCTCTTTCTCCTGTGGTGTGCAGTGGTAAATCCAAGGTTGCTCTGATGTAGGAGGTAACAGCACCATCCAGGTCTCTTAGTTCTCTGCCACAGAACATCCTGAGCCCTGGATACAACATCTTCTACAGGCAGGGCTAAGAGACATGGGTGTTCTCATAGCACCAGAAAACACTTGAAGTTGGATTCTGGCATTGCCTTTTTGCCAGAGCAGTCATGCAGCATGGAGACTCCCTTGGCTATGGTCTGCTGAGGCTGCTGCCTGGGCTGTCTGGGGGAGAAGGCTGCAGGTCAGGACAGGTGCTGATTCATCGTGGCCCAAGAGATCACTCACCAGATGTCATGTCAGTCAGTGATCTCCCTGATGGCTTTTTGTCTGTCCCTGTGCAGCACTATTTCAACCATCTGAAGCCTGAGATTCTGGAACATCTCCACCTCAGCCATGTTTTTTTGACCTAGAAATAGTGTTTTCTCAGGGTGGTGGTGGGGGCAAGATCTTCGCTTCTAGTTCAGTCCTGCCCTCTGTAGCATCTGATATTTGAAAACAAAGGCTCCAACTCCTTCTGAACAATGTCAAAGATCCCAAAAAGCATAGCAATAACCCAGTATGTAGAAAGACACAGAGAAGAGCAGGTGGGAGTACTGTTCTAGCAAGCAACCCTGTTTGTGTTGACAGTAAGCAGGGCTGTGTTTTGAACCTCTCTTTACCTAATAGTCTTAATTTATTTTCAATACTGAGGGTCTGTATGCCTGATTGGAAACCCCTAGGCTTTGGAGCATAAACCCAGATGTGTGCACCCTCTCTTGAAAGTCTTTCAAACCTTCCTCACAAGGCCTGGGGCAGAGCCAGACCAACAGGGCTGCCTTTCTTGCCAGGAGGAGGTGGGGTTGCCTGCCTTGCTCACCACTCATGCTCAAAATCCTGATGCTGCAAGCGAAAGGGCTCGTGTTAGTGATGGATCTTGCAAACAAAACATTTCCATTACGAACAGGAGTCAGACCAAAGTACTGGATTATCAACCTGGTTTCTGAAGGTGGTAACTTATTTCAGACCCGGTGGATATGAGCTGAAATGAAATTGGTAAAACAGAAGTAAAATGTCAATTCTCTGCAAAGGTTTAACAACTTCTTGAATTTTTTTTTTTTTACTTTCTCTTGTAGCTGAGCATCATCCCATACCAGCTAGGAGCTTGTTAGAAACTTAACTCCCCTTTTGTTCCTCTCATGAATATGGATAATTTTATAGTTATCTTCCATGTGCTGATCAGAGAATATTTGTTCAGGCCTCTCATAGTTCTGGTTCTTCCTGTTTTTTACCTTCTGGATTGTTGACTCATGAAAGCATGATACTGCGGGCTGCTTGCTGTTATTAATTACAATGCTGCATATTGGTTTGTCTTTGGGCGTTGGTCTTCTATTCTTGGAATCTTGCAAATATTTTAAACAATCAGCCTATTGTTTAGCAAGTGGTCTACATGTACTGTAGCCTTTTGTGAATTTCAGTTAAAAAAATAAAAAAAGAATGACTAATGGAGCACGAATGGTGCTTGTGACACTGTAGTCCATTGTGCAACTACTGAGAGCAAAATTTGCATTCCTAGAAAAGCTTGTTCACGGTCAAAATATAGGACATTCTCTTTATGGCTCATGGGAAAACATGTAGTATATATTCAGCTCGGGATGCTACTTGGAAGAATCAACTTTTAAAAAATGTCATTTTCCTCCCTTGGAACATTGAAGTCAGACTGAGACCCGGCTTTGCTTGGCAACAGATGTGAATCTTTTTCATTCAGGCAAGTGGCACAGGGGGTCTGTTTAAGGTCTGTCACATACAGGCACCATGATTTGTTTGCTGAAATGGCTTCTTTTTAAAATTATGTTAAACTCTGACATTGCAGGCCCTTTTGGATAGTAAGGGTATATTATTATATAATACAACTGTCTGCCTTCTCTGAATGCCAGAGGCAGCCTGGCAGTTGGTGCTTCCCTTTCCTCCAAAAGCATATTTGTTTCTGGTTTTTAGTTTTTCCCCGCTGAGGTTGTTGTATGGACAAGCAGAGGTTAAAGTGGGATCTTCAAATATTTTGAAAAATTGTGAGTTCCATGTAGTTGAAGCATGACAACTGTCTTTCCTTCATGTGCCTAAAAAGAGGGTGCTGGGTGTTCAGAGGGATTACTCTTCATCTTGTGTATGCTGTAGGTAGTTTCCTGTGACACTTGCTGCCTGGGTAGAATTAGGCTGTTTTGATTTTGCATTTCACTGTGATGAATTAAGATGGAGTTCCTGCTCACTGGAAATACTATTCCCTTGCCTGTCTGTGAAATCTCTTTGGGAGAGGGGTTGCCTGTTATTATGGGCATGTGTGGTACTGATCACTGTGGGATTCCTGTACTGGGACAGATGGTGTTGAAATGCTGAAAGTTAATTTACAGCAGCAAAGCCTGTTCTGGCCCCTTGGCAGAGTGGAAGCCAGCATAGAGTGCTCAGCTCCTGATTCAAGGCCCTGGTTCTGCCAGATGCCAGCTGAGCTTTCAAATGCTTGCGTGAGTAGGGGTGTATGAGGTACTTCTGAGGACCCTTAGGTGTATATATGTATACATAGGTAAGGACTATGGGGACCACTTAGCCTGAGCACGGATCTGCAGAGAGTTGCTGTAAATGGGAGAGTCTGATGTGGGCAACAGCTGGATCTCCCAGGCCAGTTCAGCCACAACTAGCTAGGACAGAGTATTATTCATGGAGAACAAGCACCAGTTTGTCTCCCTCTGCTCTACTGTGACCCAGGAGGTTTTTTAGTATTATTTTTTTCTTCTCTCAAAGAAACAGGCGTGTGGAAAGTGTTGAGGAGGGAGTGTGGTCAGCTTGAGTTTGAGAAGTGAGCAGGGAACGCTCAATACCTTTGCTGCATTATGCTTTTAAGATAAGTACTGAAGTGCTCCAAGAGCTTCTATTCATGGTTTTACTGTAAATTCAAACCAATTGGACCCTGCTCTCTTGGCATATGAAGCTTCCAAATTAAATTGTATTTGCCACTAGTCATCTTTAATTTGCAGGTTTCACCTTGATTAATTTTTAGGAATGCACATAATGAGAAAATTCTGAAAAAAACAGGAAGAGAGGAAATGGAAATTTGCCCTCTACAGTGTTTTTCTCATTTATGGCCTCTCTGTCTGAAACTGTATTGCTCAGTGGTGCATTTTGTCCCTTGTTTTCCATGTCAGTTCAGTGACTATTGAAATAAAATACTCTGTTTGATACAGAAGAAATGGTTTGAGCAGCTCATGCCAATTAGCATCTGAGTAATAGGCACATCTTTGCAAGCAATGAAGCAGCTACTTGTACTGGCAGGGAAAGAATATTCATAAAGAAGGTGCTGGAAAGGTGACTTTATCATCACTGACTACGTTTTGATTGTGTTATTTATAGCAGTGAGCTGCATTAGTATTTTAAGACATTGGTGCAAAAAATAGGTGTCCTGAAGCTCTATGCATATACTGTAAATAAAAACGGCATATTTTTCAGAGGTGTGTTTCCCTTCTGTTCCATCAATTTTTCATAGAATTCTGGGTATTAAATTCATATGCACATTCCCGCTCATGGATTTAGGAATCAGAACTTAATATTTTTTTTTTTTCTCCTTTGTGGTCTGTTTTGTTTTTGTTTTATTTTGTTTGAGGTTTTTAGTTGATTGTTTGTTTATAGACAATATCTTGTTTTGAAGCAAGACAAAAGTCTCTTTCTTACTTTTCAAAGTCTGAACAAGTGTCATAGAACCATAGAATGGTTTGGGTTGGAAGGGACCTTACAGATCACCCAGTTCCAATCCCCCTGCCATGGGTAGAGACACCTTCCACTAGACCAGGTTGCTGAGGACCTCATCCAATGTGGCCTTGAACATTTCAGGGATAGGGCATCCACAGCTTCTCTGAGGCAACCTGTGCCAGTGTCTTACCTACTTCATCGTACCCAGTCTTTCTGCATAGGATTTACTTGTCTCTGTGAACGTACATATAATTTATGTTCTTGCTGATCAGAACTATTGTTGAAGAAATATATATATTTTCAATGTTTATACTGAACAGAAAGAGGTATAACTCTAAGAGCTTGCTTGGAAATAATAATTCTTAGCAATTACAGTCTGGGATGGTTTAGCCAGATTACATCTCATATTAATTTTGTGACTTTTACCTAAGCTTTTTGCCAGAAGTCGTTGTGAAGTTTTATGTGATACATGAAATTGGTTGTTGTGACTCTCTTCTTGAGTCACACAATCGAAGACAAGACGTTATGGTCATTCTTAGGCCTGATATTCACAGAAAGCTATTCATAGACATCTTCTAGGAGTTTTTTTATCTCTGGAGAGTGGAGACAGCAAAATGTCTTGGGTTGGGAATACAAAGAATGTTGTATTATGTTTCCTACAACAAGGATAAGAATACAGGTAGGAGAGCTCAGTCCTGCATAAAAGGTGCACTTATCTGCATCAGGTTAAGGCTTCAGGGTTTCACAGTTTGATTCTGGCACTTCCTTCATACCTTGGTGCTTCTCTTCTACCTGTCCTGTATTCACTGTCATCTCAGACCCTCATGAGATCAAATCTCCCTCTTCAGAAGCTGTACTTATGCTTTCTACTTCCAGGGAAAACTATTGTTTCTCTGCACTAGGAAAGAAATAATTTCACAGGTAAACTCTTAACAGTTCTCAAAACAAATGGCAACTCTAAATTTTATTTCTTTTCTTGGGCTTTCTTATACATCACATTTTTTACATTGCAGGAATCTGGGGGTAGACATTGCCTTGTATCACTACAGCAAATGCCATTTAATGATACTTTTTGAAGTGGCTTAAGACTTCATCACTGGTTTCACCCAAAATATATCCCCTGCATGTTCACAGTTTAGCAGATCAAGTTTGCTTATCTCAGCCACTTCTGTTTGCAGCTTCTTTACATCTTTGTTGACAGTTTAAGCTCAGCACACTGGCATACCTTCAGTTCTGCTACGGATGCAATAATACCTTTCAATTGCCTGAACAGGAATCACCGGAGGGCATCTGTCTGAGTCTGAATTATGTTTGAAAACCATCTGGCATGTTGTGGGATAGTCCTAATAATAACAGTGAACACTTTATCAGGAGTTGAGTCACTGTGCTTGGTTTCCAGTGTAATTCTCTTATTTATATTCTTGTATTCCATATAGCCAAGGGGTTAATACTGCGTGCAGATACTGTATAAGACCATTGTGCTGACAGTTCACATTTGGACTAATTTATCATTTGAAATCTAGCTATAAAGAAACACATTTAAATAATAAAAATAATTACCAAGATGAAAGACATAGATCAGTGTTAATTGTGTCCTAGACCTGTTTCCTGCTTCTGCACAAGGGAGGAATGAGAAGAGGAGTAAACGGGAATGGCAGTCACAGGAGTAAGGTGCTTTCCCTGAAGGTGCTTTTGACCTGTTGAAGATGTCTCTTTTCGTACTTAACACAGACTTCCATCAGCAAGGGCAGTGCAGAGCTGCCTGGGCCTAAAGCACGGGAAGAGAAGTCCTCCAGGACATCTTTGGTCTTCCCTGGTTCCTCACAGGAACTTGCTAATTTTCCTATAGGAAGAGCTCAAAGTATTTTGTGAACCTGAGGATATGTTGTTTCCTAGAACTTTAATGATGTTCAGAGGTAATATTGTGATTTTGCATGTTTGAGTAGTATTGAACTAGACCTTCAGCTAGCAGTGATTGGCACAGCTCTAGCGATTTTTAACTCACTGAAATCTGCCCAAACCTACTCTGTTCTCAGATGTTTATCACGTGCCCCCGTGACCCAGCAGTTATACGTGACCATGGTGTCCTGGCTATCCCTTAGGTTTACTCTGTGTTGCCTTGCTGGTGAAGCAGAGCTGTTAGGGGTTCATCCCTGTGAGAACAGAACATCCTCGGAGGGGTCCTCAGCACATTAGACTGGTGCTAGACGTACCCGCCATGCTGCCAAAAGGACTGTAAGAGACAGCTTTAACTTTACATTGGCAAAAGCTGGGATAATGTGCAGAAGCCGTGACTGAAGCACAAGTAAATGATTTGCCTGACATGATGCAGAAGGGCTGGTGGCAAAGCATGGAGGGAGCTCTGGTCTCCTCACTCTCAGTCTGTGTGTTGGCCCCAGGACGTTCTCCTGCTCTCCCCCACCCAAAGGCATATGAAACTGTGTGGTTTGATGATCTTTGCTTGTGCATTGGCAGGAGAGGAGAGCTCAAGACTGACTAAACCACTGAAACTAATAAATGTCTCATGTGCATGCAGGGACATCAGATTAATTAGTTTTCTGAGCAGTAGAGCTGGAGCTGTGCAACTACCTGACAATGATAAGAGGAGAGAGCTGCAAACCAGTGGCCTTTTGATTGTCTGCTCCTTCGTTCCATCACAGCTCCCTATAAATGATAGATGAGGAGAACAGAGCTAGTGAGCCAGACATATGCAACCTATGCATACTGTGCTGAGCTGCATAATCCAGGGGTATTGTTCACTCTGTGTGCAGGCTGTGCTTCCCAAAAGCTCTGCCTGCTATCACTGGAGGGAGGCTTCACTGGTGGTTTCTGCGGGAGCAGAGGGGCATTGGTGTGGGGAGCTTTTGAAAATCCACTTCTACGTGCAAATACTTTCCTTCTTTAACAACCATTTGAAGCCAACAGATACAAAACACTTTCACAGCTCAAACATGCTGCCGATTATGGTTCTCCCCCTCCTTTTTCACTTTTTTTTCCCCCCCTACATAGAGCAGTTTGCCCCCTAGTTTGCCACAGTGAAATTAATTAACGATTTCATAAAAATCTTTGGTCTTCAATGATTAGATAATTGCTGCTTGTGTATTATGTAGACACTGGAAATGTACCCAGGCAGACAAGTTGTGTCAGCAGAAAAACTGGTGAATTTTTGATCCTTTTGTTAGCACTCTCTCTCCCTGGGAGCTGCTCAGAGCAGGGTAGACAGACAGATCTCGGGAGCTGTTTGGGTGTACCTTGTCCTAGCTTGGGGGCAGAGAGACCTAGCACACTTCACTAAACCTTTCCAACCTTTCTGGTTCCCTTTTCTATCACTAAAGGCTGTGTATTTTTTGATAAAAAAGAAATACTTGGTTGAGTAACCTGTCCTGCATGGTGCACAGTACCAGGTCAGCTGCTGGCGTGCCCTGGTTTAGATATTTAACACCTGCGCTAAAGGATTTGTAAACTCATCAGAGTTGCTGACCTTTAAAATGCACTTAAATACACAGAAGTCTGGGCCCTGAAAGGGGAGGGAACTAGAATGCTTCTGGAGGCTTACTCTGAAGCTCTGGCTCCCCCGGCTGGAGCTGGTGTGGGAGGAGGCACGGTGGGGACCCAGGGTCAGCAGTCAAGGTTGTTGCCCAGCAATAAAGGCTTCTACAGTATCTGCTTGCTCTTCATTGATGACTAAGGGCCTTCAAGTACCTTATAAGTACCATCTCTTTATAAGTTGCTCCACACTAAGCAGGTGCTGCTCTATGGAATGATTAATTTGTGATTATTTTTTTTAACATGCTTTTAAAAATTAATTAAACAGTTTCAGACACCAGGGCAAACATTTGGAATATGAAGACTGGCCATGCAGAAGCCAGGCTGAAAGAAGTTGCAAGGGAACACATCAGGGGTCTGATCTCATTTAAGTAAAGTAATGTAAAAATGTGGTTTAGTGCTAAGCCTAATTTAGCATGCCTGCCGGCTGCTATGCACAAAGTGCTCTCAGCCTTCCTCATCATCTCCAGATTCAGATTCCTTCTCTCTCTGTGCTGCATCTGATGATTTATATAGCCATGTAATGAATCCAATCAGCCTTGTTACCCACCAGAAGACTCTCTCCGTGGTTATTAATAGTTTGCTGCCGCGTCAGATCAGCAGATTGAACTGTGCATTCCACGATGCCTGTCCAGCACCTTGGGGATGGCAGCAGTGTGCAATCTGGGTTGAGAGGAGGAGGAGGAAGAGAGGGGAACATGAGCAGCCTGTTCAGCACCAGCGTGCACTTTGTATCACTTTTGTTGTAATGTGAAACTGTACACAAACTCAGTGCATGTATGAGGCCTTCTCATTCCTCAGAATGGGCGGTCTCATGGACTCAGTTCTTGTTGTTTTAGTGTAGGGTTATTTTCTGCCTGGAGCAGAAACTGGGGTGCTGCTGTGATGTGAGCAGGGTTGTGTGCACAAGTGCCACTCGCCATCTGAAATTACATGAGTTTACCTGGCAACACTACAGGGGTTGAGCCTGTTGAAAAGCTGAGCGAATAGCTGTTGAACCTTGTACAGCAAGTGCATGCAGTGGAATTGTGCTGTTTGACTGGCACACCAGTGTCATTTATTTTAAACAATTTTTTTGCTGTTCCTAAAGGTTCCATTTCATAGTTTCTACTTCATAGGATGAAAGAGTTGCCAATACTCTTTAATCCTTGGAGAGAGAGGACTAGCTCCCAGCAAGAGCCCAATTTTGCTGTAGTCCTTCATGTTTTTAGCACTGCCTGTGCCATACTTCGCCAAACTGCAGTGAACAGAAATAAAAATGAAATATTCCGGCCTTTCGGTGGCTGTTTATCGACTGCAAAATAATTTTCAGACAACAAATCTCCAGGCCCTTTGGAAGCTCAGATTATAGCTGTTTCTGGTTGTCACATGTCTAATTAATACAAGTAGTAATGGTAATACTCCTGTTGGTATTCTGCTGTGGCCAAGGCTAGGCTTGCAAGTCTGGTAGCTGATCCTTAAGAGTGTCTTTACACCCAGGTAAAACCTCTCTGGGTTTGGTAAGGATGTGGGAATGACTTGGCACAGGTAGCATTTATTGTTGTACAGTGGCTTCAGGGAGGAACGTTGTACTACAGAGGATCTTTCTTTACAGACATCTGGGGTTTTAAAAGCCATAGTATCGCATGCTAATTTTAAGCAATTAGGGTTCTAGGAGAGGTCACAGCATAAAAATGCTATAAAATACAAGCTTACTTTAATTGCTTACAGCTATATTAGGAAAACCGTATAAAAAAGAAAATTGCTTTGTTATTTAGCAAATCACGCTTTGTATCACCAGAGAAGTATGCTGGGAGAGTCTTTTTAATTCTCCCGAGAGTTGTATGTATACTTGAAGAAGAAAAGTTGTGTGTGATGAAAAGAGTTTTTATCCTGAATTTCTTCCACTGCTGTAAAGCTGTGGTTGGAGTTGTGCTGGCGTGTGTTCAGGAGTCTGTCTGTTTTCAACCCCTTGCCGCACACTAATATCTCCCATCTGAAAGCCTGAAATGGAGGCCCTTAGTTTCTGTGATTTAGGATTTGATCAAGTGTTAAGGAAACTTTCCTGTCTGACCATCCAGGAACCACTCTGGCACACTTGCACCACCTGAGCTGAGACTGAAGGCCCTCTGCTCCAGGGAGCTGATGGGTGCTCCACTTGACTCCCTACACACCCCACACTCACACACTCAGACAAGGTTTCCTTAGCAGCAAAACCCCAGGGTTCCTACAGCAGAGTCTCAGTCATCTGGATCCTTAAAACAATTTAATCTTGATAAAATAACAAAGCAGCTTGAGCTGTGTTCCTTTGAGGAGGGACCCCCAAAAAAAGAAACCCTGGGCTTTTATACCCTCAGAGTCTTAACAGCACCAAAGTCTGGGGTCCTGGGCTCCTGCTGTGTCTCTGAGTGTCAGGTCACCTGGCTGGGACACAGGTCCCTGTGCCTTTAGTTGTGCAAAGGGTCAGCAGGTCACAGCCTCTTTCCTGGAGCTCCTGCCACCCAGAGCATAACCTGCAGCTGGCACTGCAGCTGCACACCGAGCTACCTGCTCTGCATGTATTCCTCAACACAAGCTTCCAGTTGTGTTAATGCTGGCTCAGCCTGCGATGAGATTTGGTAGTGAATTGTGTACGCTTTTGGTAATCCCTGGTAACAGTGGGTAAAACAGCTTCTCTTAAAGCACTGCTGAGGGCTGAATAACTGAGAATGGGAAGGGTGGAAATAGTGAAAAATGCCTGATATGACTCTAAGTGAGTGACTGGACTTGTCAGCTTTTGAGCCTTCTTGAGCACGGTTTTGATACACTGTGGTGTTTCTCTTTATAGTGCTTCCACTTCGCACTCGGACCATTCTACTCACACCAAATCTGCTTCTGCTATATCGTCAGACTCAATCTCCACCTCAGCAGACAACTTCTCTCCAGATTTAAGGGTATGTATGTTTTTTCTTAAAAATTTTAAGAAAGAAAAATAAAATGTTGTAACCTCCTTCAGAGGACGTCATGCTTTTGTGGATATGGTAAAATAATGTCAAGTTTCAGCAATGGCAAAATCTGTGTAGCCAAATCATGAAAGGATCTGAAAGTCAAACAGGTGAAATTGAAGTTTAATCTCTAATATCTTCATATGGTTATGAAAATAACCATATTATCTCCTTCTTGGTAAAGTTTGCTATTCAAAAAGCTGACTCTGCAACCTTCACTTGGAGATGACTTTTCAAAGGAACTCCCATTTTCTTTAAGGAAGTGAAATCCTCAACCTGTCAGTGGTATATACTTCTTTTTCTGTTGTGTGCATATGTAAAAGATATTCTCTCTTGAGAACTCCTGCTTGTTTGTAAACACTGAGTCCTTGAAGTATCTTCTTTCAGAGAAAGATTGTTACCTCCAAGCTGATAAAAATAATCTTCTGCCACAATGAATTGCTCTGACATTAAAAAAGTCCAAACAGGTCTCTTTTAAGTCAGTTATTAGATGAGTTAATTATAAATTCAAAGTTCTAGTTCAGTGTCACAGGAGTTTTGAAAGCTATCTGTATGTTCCTCTTATGAAACCAAGGGGTTTGCTGATATATCTTTGCTTTGAAAAAAACATCCCTGAGTATAAAACTGTTGGTACTGGTACCATTCTAGTAATGATCTCAGCATTTCTCGGCTGTGGTTGAGAATCTTTGTGAGATCTAAGCACAATAAAATTGCATAAAAATATCTGAATACAAAGCTAATTTCTTTGAAAACCATGATGATTTTTTTTGCCATGAGTGTTGTCTCAGTCATCCATAATTAATAACACAAAGTTCGTAAGTGTCAAGAACATAAATGTTTCTTTCTAAAAGCAGCTTATTAGCCAAATTTAAGCTAAGATTTGGAAATTAATTGGTAGTTTATGTGCAATCTATGATAGGTTACACCTTTTACCTATAGATATAAAAAGTAATCTTGTGAACCCTGAGATTGCTCAGTTGGTTACAGCATTGTGCTTGCAACGTTGTGGGTTCAATCCCTGTATGGGCCATTAAAAGTTGGACTTGGTGATTCTTGTGCGTCCCTTCCAACTCAGAATATTCTGTGATCTGTGAACACACTTGGGTATAGAAGTTTGTTATATATCTAAAGTTTTTCCCCCTGTGAATTTAGGGTGTTCACTTACTCCAACATACTGAAAACACAATTTTTAGGCTGAGGCTAAGTGCTTCATTGATATGAATAAGATTTCAAATACTGCTACTTCTCTAACTGTATAATATTATATATGTATTATATAAAAAACTAACTTCAATTTCTTATTTAATTTTTTGCTGGTTTGCATATGTGGGTTTCCTTTTCCAGTTTTGATGCACAACTCAACAGCTTTTTCATAGTTTTTGTGACACTTGAGGACTACCTTTAGAAATAGAGAACGAAGCAGTATTTCCTTTTCAGAATGGAGGTTGTCTTTCCCTTCTGATGGTTAAGATGACTCAACTTATTTTCCTTGTAACCCTGATAGCGTCTTGTGATTCTTTCCCCACTTCTGTCACCTTATCAGTGGGAACTGTAAGCTGTCTGGGAAGGGATTCCAGCTCTCCTGTGCTTGTCTGATTCCCCATCCAGCAGAGCCTCTGTACCCACTAGAAGTCAAAAACAGTATCCATGGAGGAACAGTCACTTAGCTGCGTGATAAATTCTTCAAGCACGAGATGCCTCAAATCAATCACTATCAGTGCTTATGTTGGGTCCCTGGGCTTCCTCTTGGAGGCTAGTGCCAGCTCCTAAATGGAAGAGTTACTAGGAGTGGGGGCCAGCTAACACTGATTTCTTTCAAGTCTCGAGTCGAGGACGACGGACGTCCTTTCCCTGGGCTTATCACTCTGTGTCCGGCTTCCTGCAAATTAACATCTCTGTCATGTGATGGTTCTGCAAGTTTTTAAAGTCAGTTCTGTGAGGGAGTTTTCAGGGTCCTGATCATTCTTACTATTTTCTTTGTTCTTTCTGAGATGTGGCCTTGCCTTGGATATTGCAGATGAGGTCATTCCAATAACTAATACAGTGGCATGAGCATGTTCTCTGTTACAGCTCTCTCCTTATACGCCTGAATGTCTTGTGTAGCTTTGATTGGCACGAAACAGCACGAACTCCCAAGTCTTAACAAGCACTGAGATTTGAGCTAAGCACCTCATTACTGTGGGACAAAAAGAAGTCCCACATTGTTCCTGGAAAAATGTAAGAGAATAAGCCCTGAAGAGGGAACTAATGCATTTTGTGGTAACTCTGTGGTATGGGAGGCAAGTGCCTGGGCTACACGTTGTTCTCACAGGAAGGTGTTGCATCAGTTAGCTTTAAGAGGCTGAAAATAAGCTTTTCAAGATTTTGACATGGATCTGCCAGTTAAGGGATTATGCTCTTGATGTGTATTTAATTTTTTCCTGCTAGAATGGATTGCTACATGGATCTATCATCACTCCTACCTCTATTTGGTCTCTGCCTCTGCGTGTGCATTGGCTCAAATTTAGAAATTAAATTTCTGTGATGATGGAAAAACACTTTGTCATAGCTACAATTAGCACTCTCTTTTTCTGTGGGGAATTTTTAGAAGAATAGTAGGCGTCCATTGGGAGGTGGGAACCAGGAGAAGGACCCACCTAATTTCTTGCAGTCTGTGCCTGCAGTTTTCTTCTGGAGTGCAATTAACACTCTGTGTGTGTGAGCGCATGTGTGTAATGAGATAAATGAGACAACCACTGGGGATTCCTACTGAATGCATGTGCAGTATTTTTCCTAAATCTTTCTCCAAAGTATTTAATAATAACCTTTATGAAGGTTCTTGTTCGGGTTTTTTAACATATATTGAGCATTTCAGTATCTGGAACTAAGATTAAATTGCCTTTTCACTAGAAAATTTATAGAATTTTCACTTCATAAACTAACTCTAAATAACTTTTGGCTCCTTCAGTTAGTTTCATAGGAAAAAAAAAAGAAGGGAAAAAACCTCCCAACCCCCAACAGAAAAACAACAAAGCATTATTAGGCTTTCTCTCCACCCCTTTCCTGATCTCAAACCAGGACGCTGTTTAGAAAATATACTTTTTGAGGAAATTTTTAGCAAATACATTGCCATATTTTTTAACATAAGTTATAGATCAGGCAAGAGCAGAATTGAAATAGTTGGAAGTGAAAATGGAGTTGGAAATCTGTAGATACTTTGTAATTTGGGCTGAGATGTTAAAAACACCTTAAAGCCAATATTGCCAAAGGGATTGAGGTGTATGAATAGCTATTACAGATCTGGGAACTTGATGGTTAATAAAATACAGTGCCTTCCTTGGTCCTAACTCCTCTAAGGCAGTATTTTCTCCTGTGCATATGGGGAGATATGTCTGTGCATTTTATAGTACTTAAGTCTTCTTGCTGATGTTCTAACTTTTATCAGTAGGTATTTTCATTTTGAATTAGCTGTTGCTTTATAGAATAATGCCTGAAGTTTCCTGTGTTCAAGGCTTTGGAGTAGCTCTCATAAAAGGGTTGGATCCTCTTCATTTGCAGTTGAGAAGCAGTGGATACGACCAGCAGAGCTTGCTACTGCTTCCCTTAAGAACAGTACCTTTGCCTGATAATTTGTTAAGGTCCATTGTGTTTGCTTTTGGATTGTTTAAGCAAAAGCTTAAACTGGAGAATGGAAACTCATATGTTAGCTTTTTTTATATTACTTTTTGCATCTAGTTCATTCTCTGGACAAGAGAAACCAGTATAGCAGACCCATATGTTACCTGCTTAGTTGTGCAGCCTTCAGAAAAAGTGATTCAAATCTTTGTTCTTAGCTTTGCTTTTTGTGTCCACTGAACCATTCTCACCTTTGAGGGCAATAGTAAGATCCAGAGTTCCTGATATTCCTCTGAAGTCTAGACAAAATATTGTACGACCATATGACCCATCCTTCATGACTGTTTGCTCCCTCTGTAGTAATTTTCTTCTTTAATATATGAGGAATCATTGAATTTGCAGTGGGTTTTTATAAGACATGCAAGAACATTATTGTAACATTCCCAGGACTCAAAGGTTAGAAATGGAAGGAAACAGACTAGCTAGTGTAACCTTAATTTGTTATGCCTTGCGCATATGGTCACACAACCTGCTTGTGTGCTTTATTTTCTAAGATACATAACTAGTGCATGACAAAAGGTATATGAAGGTGTATTTCTCTTCCAAGGTAGTAAATGGATGCCATTGCCATCTCCTTAGGTTTCCTGGATTAAATCTGTTTGGGCAAGTATGCATTCAAGCTAGCCAACCACAGTTCCTTTGTACTCCATGGAAGGAAATAGATTGCTTATGATTTATTTCAGCTTTAAGGAAATGCTGGTGTTAGGTGAGAATGTCATGGAGCTGAGCTAGAGAAGTCCTTGGTGCAGGTGTTGGGAACATTATCTGAGGAGCAGTAAATGATTTCTCGCCATGGATCACAGCTTTAGCTGTGCTCCAGTAGAGGTGCACCTTCTCCTGCTTTGAAAACCTACTGTGTTTCTCTTCTGTTTATGGATAGAGCTCAGGGTAATGTCTCCAGATGTAGACTTCTAAAATTGAGGTAAATCCTGTCCCTCACGTGATGTTGGGCAGGATTAACTGAAATGCCAGTTACTGATTTTGCCACCTTTGTGTTACTTTATTCTAGCTTTAGTGCAAAGTAGCTTAGACTAGTTTTATGTAGGACATGTATATTGTTAGTAGAAAAACATATTGAAGAAAGATGTGATCCCCCCCTCCATCCTTTGCTGTAAATCACTAAAAGTAGCCTCAGTGAGCTTTTCCATTACTATCTCCCTGCCAACGCAGGAAGTGTGTCAGTCTTTGGTTATGTGTAACACATGTTCAACAAGAGCTGGGTTTAGAGACTGACATAATGTTTTAAACTCTAAGCACTCATTTAAGCAATGTTTTTTAGTTTTTCTTTTAAGGGACTTTTCAGTTAGTGAATGATGCTGGCTTGGAAGCACTAAATCATGACAAAACCTCTGCCGAAGCACCTCCATGGTAGTTGAAGACTTTCTGCTCTGCCAATCACCTCCATCCCTTGCTTAATGATATACAGGCGTAAATACCCCTTTTTCAGAATAGCCCTTGTCTCTTTGCACGGGACTGCCTGTAAGATGACTAGTTTATAGCAAGTGCAGAGATGTCTTCTGTGTTGTGAGCTTTCCTTCCCGGTGCACCAGACTGTGACTGCTATTAAGTTACAGACCATATTGCACAAGACACCAGATGGGGAAGATAATTGACCTGTGGTCACAAAAGACTTTGCTAGATATAAACTGGTGATAATGCAGTGAAATTAAATAAACAGTTCATCTTTTTATTACCACGATGTGAAGACTTGACTGTATGTTTCTCTGCACCATTGCTTTGGGGTTAGTTATATTCTCACATGGAGGCACATTTCATGTTTTTGTGGGGGTACAGGAGTAGAAGCTATGCAGGCAAAAGTAACCCTAGCCTAATGTGTCATAGTATTTCCACAGGTCCCTTTGCAAAAAGGGATAAAATTCAAGGGACAAATCCAAGCACAGGCAGTACTTTACACTATTAAAGGTGTCAAGCAGAGGGATTTAAAAAGCAGCAGAGAAGGAATAAGAAAGTCTTAGGGGAAAATATTTTAGCTGTCTTGAAATTCTGATTTTGATCGTATGAGTTGTGTGTGTTGTGTGTGCGCCTGTAGGAAATGGGCTTCCTTTGTTTGGAGTATTAAGCTGGTGATGAACAAAGGCACAAAGGACTGGTTCTGGAGAATGAATGAAGCTCTTGTCAGTAAACATGGTCATACCAGGACAGCCCTGTCAGTGACTGGAATTTAGCCCCTGCCATTGCCATGTTTTCCTAGGACTCCAGTTTATAGTAAATGCTATATATTTAATAAGAATTGCAATCATTTCCATTTTAAAATGTCCCAAGAGATGGAAAAATCTTTGTCCCATCCTTGCACCAGTAAGTCCTTTCTGCACCTCCTCCTTTCAAGGAAACAAACTCACAGAGTAGCCAACCTCTGGCTTGCAAAATATTGATTCCATGCAAATTAGATAGGGGGAAAAGCCAGATGCAGTCAGTTTTCTGTCTCCTTTCCATGGAAATAATACTCCCTAAGTGCTTATCTAGTTAGAAGAGAGCAAAGACAGCAAATGTTGCTAGTTTTTCTTGTATAGAGGTACCTAAATGCTTGAATGTGGAGTAATGCAGAGTGAAAGAAATCTCTGGAAATGTTTATGATTGCCATCTCTTAGGAATGGAAGACTAAGAGAATAAGCAAATGGCTTTCATATGTTCATCAAAAATATTTTCATCTCTTTGTAATCTCCTAGCTACAAGGTGCAAGAATTTTCCTTTTGTTGAGTAAAATCAGGTAAGATGTGGCTTCCCTCCCCTCCATTAGTTGTGGTTTTATAGATTGAAGGACAAATCAGGCAGGAATGAACAAGCATGGTATTTAAAAGGAGCGTGTGGATTTGTGACTGCATGCAGTACCTGCCAAGATTTGATTTTCTGTAGATGTTTTTGCACGGAATGTTCCCCTCTGTATGATTCTTTGTTCATTATGAATGTATATGATTACCTGTATCTTGAGTGCTTATCTTACATATCACAAAACTCCAAAGTGAAATTCTTGGTAATAGAGACAGTATTCTGTGACTTATTTTAGTTAGTAGAATTTATAACTCTGGTCAGAGTGTTTTTCTGTTACTTAAGACTGATGATATTAACTTTACTGAACTAGTTTAATGGTTTCTTTGAAACTTTTTATATTTTTTTTCATGTATAAGTTATTTGCTAAGCAAAATTCAGTAAAAATAAAGGACAGAGTCAGGCTAATGTGCTGTCCAAAGTTTTTGAGAAGCCCGTGGAGAACAGAGGCATTGTGGTTTGAGATGTATGTGGAACCCTTGGCACTGAAGAAGGTTCTGTATTAAAAAATGTTGGACTTGTCTGAATAGATAATATCTGCAACCTTCTGTGCCAGGGAGTGTTGCTGTGTTGAGTCAATGTCGACCTTCTGTTGGAGCCTAATGAGAGAATTGTCTTGAGGCACCAAGCCATACAAACTTGAAGAGACAAGCCAGTTGTGATTGAATGAGTGGCCCTCAACAATGTGTTCCTTTGAGTTTCTAAGCCTTGCCTTGTACTTGTGCAGCAAGGGCCCAGCAAATTCACCAGCCCAGAAAGGCTGTTCTTCATCACTGAACGTTCGGGTCTGAGTGGAGAAGAACACAGTGGGAAAAAAAAAGCGGAAAACCCCATGGAAACACTACATGGTGTCTACTTCCTCCTGCAGAGGAATCCCTTTATCTTATTCTGGTGACTGTATATTTTTTTTTTTTTTAATACACTAATCTTCAGCTTCTTTTTGAAGGTTTTCAGGACAGTGGTAAGTAAGAAGTGATTTCTCAAGCCTTTTTATACTTTCTCAGTATATTATAGGTGGAGATTACAGTTTGTGATTTGTCTTTTTTTTAGTTGTTTCAGGAAAGCATAGTTAAAGGGCAATTGCCGTGTACATTGTATGTTGTTATTATTATCTTTAGAGTAGTGTAATAGGTGATATGTTGTGACAACAATTTTTTGATAGCTTAAATGCCTTGTGTTGTTTTTTAACCAAGCTAAGAAGCCTTCTTTGGCTGAGTTCTCTCCTAGGAGCCAAATGGGCTTAATGTGGTCTTTGGACAGTATATTTGATTGTTTGTGTAGTATTCTAAAATGATCCATGTGTCCATGGTGTTTTATCTTTTCCTCTTTGACCTTCTAATATCCCAAAAGAATAAGACACAAAGCATTTCCCTGCAATTAATGTCTCAAGGCTGTGAATGCCTCTGACATAGTTTTTAACTCATTTGGTCATAATCCTCAGAAAAAGTCCCTGTGCTTCAGTCAGGCAGAAATACTGCTGTTCTTTGCTGTAGTCTTTATGCTGTGGTATTCTTAATGATTTGAAAATAATCAACAAAGTCCATTTACTTGCTCAATTTATGTTTTATTGCATTTTCAGTAGGATACTTAGCACATAAATCTTCTCAAAGTACGCTTGAAATAGCCATAAATGGCAGCTGAACATCTCCTCAGAGTAGTACAGTGTTTGCAGTGAAGTAAGCATGGCCTCTCTTCTGCGGTCCTGCTAATTGAGCATTGAGAAGACAGACGCATCTTAGCAGTAAAATGTGCCCTTTATCCTGTTGTAAGAAATGCTCCATTTAGAGAAGAAATCAACGCACCTATGAAAAGCTGACCTAAAGAAGCATACTAATTTTGTTTCTCCACATATTTGTGTCAATTCTGCACCTTCTGTCAGTGTCAGCTGGGCAAAATTAGACCTCTGTGTTTTTTTTTTTCCAATGTGAATGGAAAGACATTCTGTATCTGTTTCTTTCAGATGTTTTTTACACTGTCATAGAGGTACTGATAAATATTGATAGACCTGCCATGCTGGCATTGTCCTTTGTTGATTGACTTTGATGGGAATGGCCATGAAAGAGGAAAGTAATAGAGTGGGAGAACAATTCAGGGGAAAGAATAGGTGACCATGGTTTGAGATCCCCAAAAGGCATTTAAAGGAGAGAAGTATTGGTAATGAAAGTGTGTATGTTTTGCTATTGCTTCACTAAATAAAGTGTATAAAAGTAACCCTATGGCTAAGTTTTGCAGGAAGGCTGACTTCCCTCATGTGGTTCTTTGAAACAGCAGACAAGAGCCAGCTCTGACCCAAAAGCTGTATTTTATACCTCAGCTAAAATGACCTATCACACAAGCTTTGGAGTCATGCCTCTTTAAGTGAAGTTCATGCAGTTTTTTGATCTGGCTTGGCTGATTTCCTGCTGCCTCTCTGCACAGAGCACATTTGTACTTTTCTGCAGAATAGAGGTCATGACTACTCAGTTGTTTGTGGATGTCCATGAGACTGGGTATTGCTATGCTGGGCACAAGGAAGCACCAGGGTTGAGATTTGCACAACCAGATCTGTATTGATGTTCTTTTCCCTAGGTCTCAGCCTTCAGTGGGAAGAAAGGCACTCATCCTAAAGGTATCTCCTAGGTATCCTGCTTTCCACTGACTGGTACAGGGTGACCAGCTGAGATGTATCTTGCCAGTTTTAGATGAAATGGATATTCCTGCATCTTACTGACTACCCTGCCTGCAAAGTGGAAAAAATGCTGATTAAGGAGGGCATTTAATCATTTGCGAGCTCTTGAGAGAAAGACATTAAAAAAAAAGGGGGGGGAAGGAGAAAAGAAAAGTCTAGATATGTTAAGTATAAGCAGAATATTCCCAGGTAGTCCATTAAAATATGAAGTATCAGACAGATATTTTCCTGTAGGAGATAAAACCTTTCACTTGGCTGTTGAGTTTTAATTCCATATTTCACACATAATTTGAAAATATACGTATTTTAAATTCTACTCATTCTATGTGTATGTTTTTGCATGTGTACAACATGCACATTCGTGTCCCTGCAGCGTATATTTTGCCTGTTGCTGCTGACCAATGCATGCTCATGAGGTAGACACAGACGCACCAAATCTTGCTGCAGAAGCAAAGGGATTTTTTGTGTGTATAATGTTTGTCTGTACAGACAGGTTATATATGTTTATGTCAAGCAACCAGTTAAGAGACCACCTTCCTGCTGTAGGAAACGCAAAACAGGACTGTATGTAGGTGGAACAAAAGCAGCTCCTAGCCTGGAGAGTTTGTCTTCTCAGTAGATGGGGCAGACATAGTTTTGGGGGAAGGAGTAATACAGGAGCAAGGTGGTCACGCTGTTGAGTTGAACGTATCGTACTAGTGCTGAGGCCTTGTGTGTTACAGATCTGTTCAAAATGTGCAGAATGATTTGGAGTGTGTAGGAGGTTACCAAGGAGAGATGAACTCAGAGGGGGAAAAAAAGAAATCACAGAAAGGGTACATTTTAATTTTGTCTAAGCCAAAAAAAGTTCTTTTTGCTCATTTTGATTGTGATTCAGGATAGAAGAATCTCTGCAGACTTGTGGAAAACTCTTACACATCAATTTGGTAACACAAACCTGTAGTCTCCCATTAAGTTGTATGAAGTCAAACAATCTGACCTTTGTCTGTATATTTAAGGACTCAAATATTCCAGAGAAAGTAGAAGAGAATAACTGCAAAAGGGCTGGGAGGGACCTTGGGTGCTCTCCTCATACATCTTTGTTATCTGGAGGCATGAGCAGTGCCCAGGGACAAAGTTGCTCTCCCTGGTCGCTCCCAGCTGCCCTTTTTCCTTCTCTTTGGCTTTACATGCCTTCACTCCATTAGTCCCACCCTAAGCCAGTCCTGGCAAAATGGTCCAGATTATGGAAAAACTTCCATTTTAAAAGCCATTATGTGAGGTTGGGCATCTCAGCTGAACTAGACATGGCAGCAGTTACAGCACTGGCAGGATGGGTACGAGGAGGCAGTCCTGGCTTGGCCTCAGCCAATGCAGCATGTGGTTGTTGTCATCTCGGCTGTGCAGCTCCCGTGGCAGGCAAGCACCTCACCAGGCAATACAAGAGGAAAACACATCAGTTGTTTTGCTCGCAGGCAAAAAGCAAACCCTGAATTTAGAGTTTCGTGTACTCTCTCAGATCCTTCTGGAACAGTGTTCAACGATGCACAGACCTCTGAGACCCTGTTGATTGCTGTTTAACTATGTACCAGCCTGAGCTGGCCACAGCTGCTCAGGGTGAGCTGCATGTAGGAGCTGTGCAGGGACATCAGTCAGGAGAGGGATTTTTGGAGCAGCATGCTGGCTGCTGTTAGGAGGCAGTGTGAACACATGGTTGGAGAGGTTTGCCAGAACCACAGTACCCTGAATCCCAGCAGTCTTACCATTTTTGCAGGATCTAAACCCCATGCATGCAAGCAAAAGAGATGATCATTTTGCTGCTCAAATCTGGAGGCAGCATCAGGATTTCCCTGTCTTGGGTGCAATAGTTGGGAGAGCATGAGAGAGCTCTGCACCTTCAGCCATGGGTGAATGTGCTGAGCTAACACAGGGTGGGATCCTGGAGTAAGAGAAGGGGTTGTTAAATGTAGCAGTGTGGGTATGTTCTGCCAAGTTACTGCTTGAGCAGAGAACAAAGGTAGGTGGTGGCATGAAGTCCTCACACCCTCTGAGATGAGGCAGGACTTGTGTTTAGGTGCTAAGGTACTCCCCATCTCAGCATTCCAGAGAGGTGTTTCATCTAGAGGGGGAGCTGCTGACGAGTAGGATGGGTAGGTGATGTTACTTGGAAAAGGAGACAGAAATAAAGGTTGTTCTGGTGTGTAACTAGACTCTTCATTCCCCTGGAAGTTCAGTTACCAAGTGTAACATTTTCGTGGGGAAAGGGTAACGAAGACCTTGTTTGGCTTGGAGGCAAGGCAAAGTAGTCTATTGATTTTTGGTGCTTGTATCTGTTTCTTACAAAAACCATCTTAGTGATGATTGTGAGAGATACAGCCAATGTGTGGCTCTATGTCACTGTGGTCCTATTCCTAAGTAATGCTGCTTCTGTTCAGCTCTGGCTGTGACCTTCAGTGCAACTCTCTAAGAACTCTTTGGTTTTGTTCTCACTGGACAATTTAAAAACCTGAGGCACACAGAGGTGGCACATTTCTGTTGCATATACATGTGGTACCTGCCTCAGTAGTGTTAATGTATCAGCAGCCAGCCATCACTCTCCTGCAGCCAGGCTGCAGTCGTGTCCCTGGCTCCCTTCCCTCCTTCCTTGCCTTACTGGCACTCTTAATTTAATTTTGCAGAGTTTGCAGAGGGCTAAATTTGGGCCCAGGAGTGTTATTTTTAGAGTCTTGAAAAGAGGCTAATGTACCAAAAAAGATTTTTCTCACAGTTTAATGAACCATTTTCAGATTTTGAGGGGGAGAGGAGGATGTCAGTAAGATGGAAGGGCTTTTCATGTCATCCCTTTAGTCATGTAAGGAGCAAGGGGTCCATCTATGATATTGACATCATCTCAGATCTTCATGTGCATGGTCTCATACTATTTTTTCCACTTGATCTGTTTCCAAAACTCCTCTTTTCTAATCCACCCACATTTCTTCCCTTCTGCCAGCCTTCATCCTTCAGTGCTACCACACGTATCTTCTCCTGTGCCTGCTTCCTTCATTTTCAGCCCTACATGGATTGCATTTCCCTGAATCAATTTTAAGGAGCCATTGATGGAGGTGAATTTCAGGAAAATGCCTACCATTTGTTTCTTGGTTTCTGCCAGGACAGGTTTCAAGTATTAATGTTCCAGCTAGAGGCTCATTCAAGGTCTAGAGCTAAGCAAAGACTGACACAACAGAGAAGCGTTTGTCCTGGTCTTTCTGACGGTGCCTGTTTCAGCCTCTTGGGAAGGACACTGTTATCCAGGTGTGATGTGCTTGCACTGACTTTGAAATCATCATGGAGGCAGGTAGTGCTTTGTTACCTGAGATAGGTTGTATGTCTGGGGTCAATTAAGGCATAGTGAAAATCAGTTTAGTCCTCAAGACTGTAGCACAAAAAAAACAAAAAAAAAAAAAGGGGGATGGGGAGACAAGGAGGCCGACCTTGAAGTGCTGTGCTTCCAGGAAGTCATCTGTCTGCTGCCCTGTGTTGAAGTGAACACAGCTTTGGATCACTAACTCTTTCCTCTGACCCTGGGGACTCCATATTTCAGAGAGTGTGAATGAGCAGATGGATTTTATTAGACTTAGAAGAGCTGGTTTTTAAACTGGAAAAGCTTCCAACCTTCTCTGTAAAGAATGTTGTTGACATGGAGGTCCTTGTCTTTCATACTGCTTTCCTATTCCCTCCTCCTCTCCCCCGGCTGCAGTACAGTGTTTAAAAACCACCTTAGCACTGCCCACCTATGCCATCGTGGCAGATGTTTGTCATACTGAATGCTTTCTGTGTATCTTACCTCGTATTTGTTTTGGCTTAAGATACAGCCCAGTCCCCCAAATATTTACTGCTGGACGTGCTCCCGCTGACATCTGCAGGAGAGCAGCAAGTCCAGCTGTTGACCAAAGTGATCCTAGCAGCAGCTGCTGCCCGTGTGGGGTACGGGCCTTCTCAGAGAAGCTGTGATCGTGTTCGGAGTGCAGAGTGTATTTTCACTAATGTCCTTCCAAGATAAAAGGCCAAAAAGATGACCACCACTTATGGAGTAATTATCCAGAAGCCTCCATCTCATTTGTCATAATCCACATGTTATCCTGCTAATTTCAAGGCAGTTACTCGAGCGCAGAATTGGACACACAGGAGTTGAGAATGGATCTACATCACAGACTTTTGCCGGGGAGGCCCTCAATCAGGGCTTTGATGGGCTCTGTGATCTTTGGCCAACACAGCTGTGCTGACAAGAAGTCCTCAATATCGACTTCTGCTCCTTATACCACCAAAACCTTGTTTTTACCAGTATTGCTGATGAGGGAGAGGGGACACTTTCCTGCAAGTCGCTGCCAGTGTGAGCTTTGTCAATGGTGACCCCTCCTTACTCATCCTGTGGAGCCCAGTACAGTTGCTCTGGCAGTCTCCCTGCTAAGAGCTGGCCTAAGTGGGTGCAGTTGTGAAGGCTCCTGTTAGGAAGCTGGGACTGTACTTGATTTTATTATTAATTTTTTAAAAGAGTCTTTTGAATGCGTTTTTTAAAATGTACATCTTGTTCTCAAGAAGGCTTTGATCTTGTTAATCTTTTCATCTCTGCATCAATCTGTTGTGTGAAAATGCTGGAACGTGCTCTTTTTGTGGCAGGCTTTTCTTGGGTTTTATTTCCTTTTTTTTTCTCCTTTCTTTTTTTTTTTTTTTTTTTTTGCATAGTTTAGGGAATTTTTATTCCCAGAGACTCTCCCTCTGGCTTGATCCTACATGAAAGTTGACCACAGACGTGTCAGCTTCTAGAATGCCACTTTAGGCTATGTCTTTGAATTTTCTTTGCAGGGATTTCCTGATATCAAATTGAAACAATGCTTTCTGTTGCCTTGCATAATGATAAAGAAAACATTTTGAGTGAGCCTGCACATTCAGTTGTGAGCAGCAATGAGCTCCTTCTGCCTCTCTTTACCAGATGGGACACATGCCAACTTTGAACTCAAAGTTTTGTGGTTGCTATAGCATGAGGAGTCTAAATTAACTTACCTGCTCTCTGTCTGTTTTAAGAGGTTGAGCAGTGTGCTCCTGTGTTTGTGGTCATTTGGCCAGTTTGAGGCATGAACAATACAATTAAATCCACCTGCATTTGGCCACATAGACTTAGCTTTAATCTTGATCACTTACATTTGCTTTTCTCTCCTAGTTCTTACCAGAGGTTTAGACCTCAGATTATGCTCTCATGGTTTCAGCCGTGCTTTCCTAAAATGTTCATATGTTCATGATAGCAGCTGTTCTTGTGAAAACCCTTGCATAAATGCAATCATGTGTGGGAAAAGTCATGCCCTGTGGTATAACTTGAACACAAAGGAAGGTGGAGAAGTGGTCATTTGGCAGTTAAAAAAAAAATAAATCAAAACTGTACCTCCTGTACATGCCTATCAAAACAGAACCTTTGTAAACTGAGCCAAGTCAGGACTGTCAGTTTTCAGACCCTCATTAGAGACAGTGGTGCGACATGGTGTCCTTTTCACCTTTCCTCAGTGTAAACTAGAAATTGCTCTGATGAACAGTTGATAGCTGTGCTGGTTTAAAGGGAAATCAGCAGGAGAAATGAACCCAACTCAAAGAAATTACAAGTCAGATTTACAATTTACTAAAAAGATTACAATAAATATAATGATACAGAGGAAAAACTGGTTTTAACCCATAAGAACAGGGGTATAACCCAGCCCCCTGGGACACGAACAGAACGGTGTTCCATAGCCCCCGTGCTGAGCACCGCGTGGTCCCCCTGAGTGCAGAGTAAAGGGAAAGGAAAACCTGTTGGTGAGGATGATGGTCGCAGTCCTGTTGAGACTGGCAGTCCTGCTGAGGATCTGGTCCTCCTCTGGATCTGATGAGCGATACCAGAAGTCCCAAAACCTGAAGATTATGTATGTTCAGGTTCAGGTGGGAATGCCCAGTAGCTCCCCCAGGGCAGGGAGTTTCACAATATGTGATTTAACTCTGTGAGTCATGACATATTTTTGGAATTTTGATAGTCTAGGTCATTGCAGCTGCCTATTGTGCCAGTCCCTAATGGCCCATTAGCAGAGATGACCCCTCAGGCTGGATATGAAGGTGCTAGTGCCTCTTTGGAGGGGAGTTAGCACAGCTGAGTCAGTGGTGTGAAGACAGAAACACTTTCCTGCCTCACAGGGTTCATTGATACCCAGCTTGTAGCCTGAGGTGTTAGGTGTGCCCTGGGCAGCTGCTGCAAATGATCCATTATTGACAGTTCATCAGAAATTACATAAAGGGAGTGGAAAACACAGTTTTGGACACAAGTGATGAACTTGTCCTGTAACTAGGACAGTGGCATTGTGGTAATAGTTGATCATTTTAACTGAGAAAGGAACTGGTCCCTTTGACTCTGTGCCTAACTGTGAGAGACTGACTCGTGATGATGGGCTGGGCAGGAGAAGGTTGGAGCATGAAAGGACCCCTGGGAAGCGTGCTGCCAGAGCACAGAGCCTGGTGTGTGTTTACCTCTGAAGAGGCTGAAACACTAGGCAGTACCTCAAGATCTTGGAATATTTGTTGTCCTTGATATTGTTGACCCCTTGCAGGTAAGTGTAAACTCCTTGGTTTATGAAAACATAATGAATTTCTGTTTGTACTTGTATCTTTCCCCTAGGTCCTGAGGGAGACTAATAAATTGGCTGAAATGGAAGAGCCACCTTTGCTACCAGGGGAAACCATTAAAGACATGGGTAAGTGAAGAGGAAATTCCTTTTTGTTTTCTGACCAAGTAGAAAATCCATAGAGTGAAATATCTTGTCAGTCATTGACCAACAAGAGCAAATTGCTGATATGTTGAAAACCATGATCAGCTAGTTTCATTAATTGAGTTACTGCATATCACAGGGATCAGGGTAAATGTGTCTCCTTTTAGTTTGTAGCAAATAGAAAGCAATTCAAGGGTTCTTAGCGTGAGTGATGGGATAGGCTGTACAGCTTGGCATTTCCTCCCTCCTGACAGGATTGACTGTTTCAAGTTGTCCTTGCCACAGGGTAGCTTCTTAGGTTGACACAGCACAGTTGTGTGTCAAAGCTCTGTCAGGGACTCCAGGAAAGGATACAGTGCTTTTGCAGGGAACTTGCTATGATATGAGGATGGGGTTTTTTTATTTTTCCACCCATCCAGATGTTATGACATGCATCAGATTTGTTAATGCACTCCAGTCTGAGAGCTTGAGTAATCCTCTTGATTAATTTTCTGTGAAAGATGTGGCATTCACTTCTTTAATGTGTTGCCTTCCTCTTCAAGTAATATGGAAGAGTGCAACTGCAGTTCTAAACATAAAAAAACTCAGGACACTGAAAATACCTGACCAAAACCCCACATCCAACAACAAAATAAAAACAGGGAAAAACCCCTCCACCTCAGTGCTTAGTCTTTTTCTCTACCTCTTTCCTGAGGTCTTTGGACTTGTACTACAACCAAACACTGCAGACTGACATCTAACTCACTCCACAGACACAGTTAGCTCTGACAGCAAGACTGTATTTTGGAGGGTTCCTAGGGAATGGTTTAAGAGATCAGAGTTCCCAGTGTTTTATCTGTTGACAAAGGATGAGATGAGCCATGTAAATCTGTAAAACTAGGTGGCTTTTGGAATAGCCCAGGCAGCAGCTGCCTGGCTCAGCAAGAAGTTAAAGGCAACAAAAAGGAAATATTTGTTATTCATCAGCAATAATTGTTTCCTGTTGAAAGTGTCAAGAAAGGCAAATGTAATTATCTCTGTATTTCACAGGGAAGGGAAGGGAAGAAAAAATATTTTCAGCCAACCCAATAATCTAGGGTAAGATTGGCCTGTAAAAGACAGGAATTCCACAAGCAGGGGAATTGGTAAAACTGGTTTCCAGTTTCTTTCTCCCATATGTATTCTCTTATATATACTAAAGACTGAGTTTATTAGACTTTCCCTTGGTGATAGCACTACTACAACCTCTCTATTATACCTGGCATCCGTTCTCACAAACAGTGAAGCATTTTAATGCCTTGGAGATCCCTATTTATCAGGGAGAGAATGCTGAAATCATGCAGCTGTGGCAGGGTTAAGGTCAGACAAGCCACGTGTGTAGGTACACATGTACACACACAGTGTAATTAAGTAAAATTGTTTCCTAAGGAAACCAAGCTCATAAAATGCAAATGTGAAAGGTGATGTGGCTTACAAGCTGGCAAGGCCAGCGTTTGAGATCATGCCTGGGGTTCCTTACCTGGAAAACATTTCTCTAGCACCTTTCCTATTTACCCAGAAATTCTGTTCCTTTTCAGATGTAAATGCACGCTTTTCTTATTAGTAGATTTTGTTAGTGTTTTTTAAACATTTTGAAATTACACTTTAAATAATGAGAACTCTAGTGGAAAAACCAGGCAGGCTGCTCTTACCTTTATTATGCTTCACGAGTCTGCTTTCAAACTTCTGTCAAACTAGTCTTTGAAAAGAAGTGATTAATAATCAGCTACTAATGAAACACTTGGTTTAATTAGAACTGGCTAGAAGCCTTTTGTGTTTAATTGTCCTTCAAACAAATGCATGGAAATTTATAAAACTAACTAAATAATGGAATTACTAGCATGTATATACATGTATTTTATTTATTTTTAACCAGATACTGTGTGCTACATGTTTTACTCTGAATTAATCACTTCTGATATTTTAAGTATCCTTCTCCACATCCAGATCTCAAGAATCATAGTGAAGACTATGCTGAAGCAGAGCTGACATGAGGATGATTTAGTTATATGAGTTGCCAGTGCCCTGGAGTAAGGCAGACTCCCCCTCTCTCTCCTCCAGGCTAAACCTCATGAGATAAAGGTAGAAGAAATTAAGGTCCCTATCCTGACACCCAGTAGCCTCACACCTCATGTGCACAGTGGCTGTCACCTGGATGGGAGGCGAGCTGTCCTCCTGATGCCGCCCTGGCACAATGGGTCCCAAGGGGTCCAGAGGCTTGAGGTTATTAAGATGATCCAGGGAGTTCTTTGATGGATCTGGCAGCTCTGGTTAGTGGATCTCATCTGTGTTTTTGAGGGGTGTGATTACTTGCTGGTGTCACCATAAACCATTGCCACGACACAGCCAGCCAACTGCTTTAGTGGCAGAAGGCGTGATAAGTGGCAGAGGTGGGGAGGGAACAAGTTAAATCTAGGCATTTTTAATTGATGTAAAACAGAAGGGCAGTTAGGAGGGGTGTTTGCTGTGGAAAACCAGCCTTTTGCTGAAACAAGTGAGAAATGTTTGAGGCCTTTTAAGAAGGGGACTGTTTTGAGTCACTGGCACTCAGGCTCAAAAATAATTGAATTCTTGCAGCGTAACTTGATCGCTGACTTCAGACCTAAAATCACCGGCAGTTGGGTGTTATACAGATTCATGGCTGCTGCAAATCACTGTAGCTCTGCTGGCTTTTAGCATGAGGGCCTTCATTCCAGGGCTGACTCTGTGTGCAAGGGTGTGCAAAAGGACCCAAGCATCCTAAAAACCACATATAGGAGAATTACCTTCTTCTCTTCTTGGTGGCACAAACCATCTCAGGGACAATCCTTAGCTTTTATGCAGATTGTTGTCAGGTTCAGAGATATGCATCCAGGCAGAAGTCATCTCCTCTTTTCATGCATGATGTTCTCAGCTACTGGCAATAAGAGTAAACAGTTTGCAGCCAAGCACTGGCTTTTTTACAGGGATAGCAGTTCTGTGCAAATGTAGTATTCAGGGTGATGATACTAATTCTACTTAAACTTTTACCTTTCCCACAGGACTAAAACTTGCATGTTAGCTCCGGGGTCTAGGTTAGAACCCCAGATTAAACTTGTTTTAATATGATCTGAAAAGTAGAGCCCCCAAATATTGCTGCTGTCATAATTGTTCTCCCATAACTTAACTGTGAAATTAACGACGTTTTTTTCCCCTTTTTTTTTTCCAAGCTAAGGATGTTACATACATCTGCCCCTTCACTGGAGCAATCAGAGGAACCCTTACTGTTACCAATTACAGACTGTATTTTAAAAGCATGGAACGGGTAAGCTTTTGAAATAATCTGCTTTTGCTAGCTATTTAATCTTCAGACATAGTTATCCTTTGAGAGTAACTCTGTGTGAAATGTAGCTATGTGTTTGAAAATATAGACATAAGGGAGCAGGAGCTGGGAATTTTCCCCCTCCCCTTTTTAAACTCACAAATTTCAACTGTCTACAGGACCCTCCTTTTGTCCTAGATGCATCTTTAGGTGTAATCAACAGAGTGGAGAAAATTGGAGGTGCTTCCAGTCGCGGTGAGAATTCATATGGGCTGGAGATTGTATGCAAGGTAAAGTCTTATCTGTGTTTTACATTAGGGGAAGGGGAACATATATTTTAACATGTTTTCTCAGTAGTACTGCAGAAAGTTCTGAAAAATGTCTCAGTCAGTATGACTTCATGGGCATCAAAAAACATTTGATTTTAAAAGTTTTTTTCAGTATTCTCCAACTCCACTTATTCAAGACAAGATACAAACCTTTATTCAGGCTTTGTGCCAGGCAATGGCTTTTCTTCCTAGTGGAAACCTAGGCCTGCATCCCACTAATGCAGTTCTCAGGGTTGCCCACCAGACTATTCCAACTAGATTCCCATTATTGTGAAATACAGTACGTATGCCTTTCTCTCACTTGCATTTCAAGAGCAAAAAAGGAGCACGGTTCCTCCTAAATCATTAGCTCGTGTCCACCTGCTGCTGTTCTTTGTGGTGAGTGACTGGCAAGTAGCCTTCAGTCCTGCTCTTTCATTTCTTTCAGGGCAGTACGTATTTCATATGTACCTCTCAAGAGCCCTTGGAATAACTGGAAATACAAACTTCAGTAAAAATTAACAACTTTCCTTCTTGTGTCTGCTTACTATAGACCAGTGAGGTAGACAAAGTCTCTGTCTCAGAGGCAGGCCAGTGCCTGCCTCACTGGCCACACAGAAGAGCTGGATTCAGAACCTAGTAGGTCTTGGGCTGCTTAGAGCTCTTGTCAGAGTCCCTCAAGGCTAAGAGGATGCCACTTGCTGGATAAGAGCAGAATGAAAAGGAGTCCCAAACTACTCTGGTCACTGCTGTGACTTTGAGGCACCAGGAAGCTAAGCAGACTGTCAGGCTGTGGGTGTTCTGAATCAAAACCAGCTGATGCAATCCATACCAAATCATCCAGCTGCTCCCTGGTTCTGTTGCAGTCATAATCCTCTGGCTAACATAGGGGTGGGGTGCTTGTGCTGGCAAGCTAATTTGTTCCCTGTTTTGTTCTGGATTCCTAGTCCTCAGCCATTTTGTCTGTATGCAACTTTGCACACATAGTCAGGTTTGGAATGAACTGGATTGTTTGCCTGAGTGGGAAACTTGGGCACAAACTGTATGATGGGTGTTTTGACCCTTTGTAGCATATATGTATGTATGTGCCAGCCTGCTTGGCCTAGGATATGCAGAGCAGTTCAGTGCAATAACAGAGAGGTACAGATACAGCTTGTACATCCTGAAATGTTCTCTGAGATCAGTCATGTGATCTTTGTGAGAATGCAAAGTCTTTAGCTGTTTATCTCATTCTCTGACTTGCTCTACAATCTTCTTATGCTTGAACTTGGTAGCTCATTTCCTGCTGGTGGCTTTTATACTTTTTACTGCAAGTGTTTGAGTTGTGGGCTTGGCTGGAGAAACTTGGCATCTTAAAGATGCTTTATTTAGTTTTGTAATTTGATTTTGTAGATGAGTGTGGAAAGGAGGTACTGGGTTACTGCTCTTTGTGGAAACTGCTTCTGTGTAAAGCTGGAGGAGTTTTCAATATCAAGGCATCCTCTTGAGTACTCTGAGAGAGGGAAGCTTTAAGGGGAGATAGTATTGGATGCTTTACACCCAACTGACTGGGCTTGGGCCCTGGCTACCTATATGCAGTAGCTCTGTGGAGGTCTTGTGTGAGGCAGACCCTTCCAGTGGTCTTCTGGCACAGCTCAGCATGAGAGCTAGAAGGTCTGTCTCACAGTCCTGCCGTTCAGAGACAACTTGCCCCAATCAGGGCTCTTTCCTAGACTTGAAGCAGGTAAAGAGCTTCATGTGAAGGCAAGGTGCTTTGGTCAGGCACACCTGTGCACTTCTTTGGCTCCTCTGCGGTTGGGGCAGGCTTTGTAGGAGTCTGCAGACAACCACTGAGCCAAGCCCAGCACTGCAGTGTTCCAAGTACAGTATTAAATCAGTACTATAAAGAGCCCTGTGATGTGACCCTATTTTGAATTCTGGCTTTTGGATTTTCTTTGAATTTTGAAGTGGTTCAGAAATTTGCAACTTGATTTCCCTCTTTTTTAATTTCCCCTAGGATATTCGAAACTTGCGATTTGCTCACAAGCCTGAAGGGAGAACTAGACGGTCCATATTTGAGAACCTAATGAAATATGCATTCCCCGTTTCAAATAACCTGGTGAGTGTTTTCAGTTTTTACCAAAAGACACAGAGTGGCAGTAAACTGTCTTTCTGTGTCCCTCTACTTGGTATGGCATTCACATGGGGTACATTTACTTGAAGGAGAAGTACTGGTTTTTCAATCTGTTTTTGACTTCAGTTGGTAAGAGTTTAAATTATATAGAAAACAGGAAAGGTCTGCTACTGTGGGCCTGGGTTCTTTCATGTATGGAGAATGACTTACTGATAAAGCCTTGTAACAGAGGGAAAGCAGTCAAAGCACAGTAACATCCATTAGAGGTTTACAGCTAATGGTGACTGCACTGCCCCAAATTGGGAGTGCAGTTCCTCTGCTCTGTAATGTTATGACACTGCAATTGTTGCTTCAAATGCCAGTTGAAAGAATCTGTTTGTTAATATTTAAGATCATTCTTACCCTAGTAGTTTTTTCTTTCTCTCTTTAACCATAAATTCTTCTTGTCCATGAAGTACTAGGTAATAGACAAGCAAAATCAAGGATGTATTGGAAAGTGTATTGTTGTACAAATTACCTGATACAGTGAGAGGGTTAATCTTTTTCACAAAGCCCTAAAAGAAAAGCAGCACGGTGGAGAAAAAGAAAGGGTCAAGCATGAATTACTATCTGAAATATCAAACATCCTTATATGGGCTCTGAGTGGGCTCTTAATGGTAAATTTTCTTTCTTTCAGCCGCTTTTTGCATTTGAGTACAAGGAGGTTTTCCCAGAAAATGGATGGAAAGTGTATGACCCGACTTGGGAGTACAGAAGACAGGTGGGTATTATGCCACATCTTTCCTCATCCTCTCTACTCTTCAGAAGTGAGGCTCTTTCAGTAATACAATTACAGGTTGCGTGGAACAGAGAATGATGCTGCTGACAAGTGTCATGCAGGCTGGGTTAGGATATTGTTCTCCACACTGCAGTGATTGATGACAGCAGTACAGCTTTAGAGATAGTAGCATCCACTGATGGAGATTAGGTCAGGCTGGAGACAGCTGACTTCAGCCTTTAGTAGAAACACTAATGCTCTAGCTTGGCCATCAGCTGCTGCTGGCAGTGAACAACACAGGGTGCATCTTGTAGGTACATCGTTGAGTTTCACACCTCAGCATTTGCTTTTATCTGTTTTAATTCTTTCCAGTTTTTCCTGTCTTAATATTTTTCCTTACGAGTTCCTGTTTAAGAATAGAACACCTTTATTATCGTAGGGACTCAGCATAGGGGTCAACCTAGAGAGTATTGTGATTTACCATAGCTTAGAACATACAGCTGTAGTGTGTCTATAGTAGATTAGTCCAAGGTATTTAAAATCATGAAGTGACAAGCTGTCAACTAAGAATACTGTGGGAAAAACTTGAGTGGTCCCCCTTGGGTGAAAAAAATTGAAGAGTTTGGGTTTTTATAATGGAATCACTCCTGTCATAAAATTCTCAAGTAGAGAAAGAGCTCAATTTGGTGACTCATTTGCCCTGGACACAGTAAACGTCTGTCTCATCCAGATCTACCAGAATAAAACAAATTTTCCTTTGTAAAATTAAGAAATGTTAAGCCATGTAATTTAAAGATTTGTTTGTGTCTTTCTCTTAAAATGAAGCAAAACCAGACCTCTGTCCTAGCTTAGTTGTTCATCTGATTCCTAGCATACAAAACATAAGGATTCATTTTTCTAGCTCTAGTCTTCAAAAAGCTGGGCATGCCTTCTAAATTGGTTATCTAGGCCTGTCATTAACAGATGGGGAGAGAGCTCTTCACTGTTGGGGGTGATTTGTTCTCTCCTAAAATAGCTGCCTAAGATAGATCACTGGCTTCTCAGCTGCTAATTGAAAGTGAGATGCATCTTACTGTATGCTGCCTTCATTGCAAAAAGTGTGTATTTTGCAATGAAATGCCACAATCTAAAATCCTAGTGGAGACAAAATGCAATCATTTGTAATCATATTGTATCTGAGGTCAACTTTGGCTACACGACCAGACAATGCAGCAATTGTTGCTTTATTTAGAATTTACCTCTTTCTTGGTAGTTATTTTATGGACAGATCTGTTTATAGAGAAGGATCTGCAGCCCAAACTACTTGGGCAAGATGCTTCTTTACAGGTCTGAGAACTTTGGAGTAACAACTAAAGAATACCTGTGCTATCAAAATAATCTCCACTGTAAAGAACATCATTCACTTAGCCAAGCTTCGGTTAAAACAGATGAAGTACAAAAGAGATTCTTACAGTACCTGAAAAGAAGGAAGGGTGACCCTTGCAAATTTGGAAGTAAATTATTCCACTTTCTTAATCCTGGTATATAATTTTTTTATAGTAGCAGCTTTTCTATCCATATTAGGTTTTGGGTTTTTTAATATTGCTATTTGGTGTCCCTTGAATTTGGCAGGAGTTTGGTTGTGTGGTGAAAAGATGTGTGTATTTGCATGCATGTAATTTTCAGCTCTTCATGGCCTTTCTGTAAAGAAAGAAAATGAAACTTGGCCATGGTGTCTTTGTTTCTGGTCACACAAGGTAGCACTGTTCTGTGCAGAACATGACACAGCTGAGACATTGCTGCAATGTGTAGTTGTGCTATGCTGCTTTTGTATAACTTTTGAGTGGAAAGGAAAAACTTTGCCTGACTGTTTTTATGTCAAGAATCCAAACTAAGGTCCAGACCCTGAAGCCCTTGGTCATTTCCTTACATTGGTAACTGCAAAAGTGAATCCAAATCAGGATTTTTTGCAGCCACAGCCTATCTGAATTTTACCCATAGTGGGCCACAGTCACTGCCATTCCAGATCAGTCCATCTGTTCCAGTAGCTTATCTCCAAAAGTGACCAACGCCAGCTGCTGAAGAAGAGGCAAACTGCACTGCAGTAGATGTTTATGTTGTGATCTGGCAGGAGGAGAATTTCATCCCTTTTGTTAGATTGATTTAAGTCCTGCAGCATGACGCTTTACGTCCCCTCCAAGACTTTTAGGTATTTCCGTTTGTTTATTTAATTCCAGCATTTATAACTATGGATGTTCAATTTATCTGTGTGAATGTCTTAGCCTTTTTTCTTAATCCAGACAGGTTCTGCTAAAGCAATAACAAATACTACAGTAAATCAGGATTATGTCCTGAACTGGCAGCAGGGATTCGTTAACAGTGAAACAAAACTGGCACCATCAAATCAGATAATGGGATTACCTGTCACTGACTCTATGAATTGTGATCAGAAATAGAAAAGTAGGACATATGCACTGTCAGCAGGACCTTTTGGAATTGGTTTAAAAACTGTTAGAGGAGAGCTGGCCTAGGGCATAAGCAGCCCAGCAATATGGCCAGACATAAACTTGGTATATCCTAGGCCAGGTCAGGATTTTCCTGTGGGAGCAGGGACACAGAGAGAGGAGGGAGTGAAGCAAAAGTGAATTTCAACTACCAGGCATCTAGAAAAGACTTTTAGACCAGAATCCAGAGTAAGATCTATGTCTACGCTGGTAGACATGGCAAGTTTGTGTGTGGTATGATTTATTTATTACAGTGTTTATTAAAATTAATAGAAGTGTGTTGATATGATAGCAATTGTAGCAATTAGGAAATATACTCAGTAAACCTCTCACTCTCTGTTAGCATTCTTGAGAAAGATGGAAATATGTAACTTATTAAAAATCTGTGATTGTGTAAAACTATGGGGAGTAATAAACAACCTGTAGAGAACAAAAGGAACTCATAGAGGTTTGAGATTTAGTTGGTAAATGGAATCACATGTGGCAAATGAAATTTAAAACTGAAATTGCTCCCTGATTTTTATTACACGCAGGCTGGCAGAGTATAAAACAGAATTGCAAAGTGAATAAGACTCAGTTGAAACCAAAAGTTCTTGAGATGCCTTTGGAGTAACTTAAAGCTTTATTTTCCTTAGCAAGGTGGGGAGCATTTGGAAAATATTACAAAGGGTTGTGAGGCTGGAAGTATGTGATGTTTCCCTATGGAAGATATTCTGGTCCAATCCTATGCTCTGGTCATATCTACCAGGTAACCATAGCATAGACTGCGATTGCTGCTGTCAGAGAAAACATGTATAAACTAGTCATTCAGAGAAACTGACCTGTTTTGAGAATAAAAGAAGTGCCCAACATTAGTATAAAGCAGAGTATGAAAGGTAGACCATGAGAACAGCATCCTACAGAGGATTGCTGGATGTAGGGGAGTAAAGTGAGAATTGAACTGTTCAATGTCCCATGGTTTAACTGAGGTCTTGCTTATGCTGCTTTTGCAGAACAGGTCACATCTCTCCTGTGCTAAGTGGACACAACATGGGCCAAGTATATGGCAGAGGGACCAGTTTGGCTCTGCAGCTGTATTCTCTGTTGGTGTAGGGATGTGCCTCAGCCAATGTACAGAGCTTCCTGGTACCTCATGGCTCAAATGAAGTTTGAGAGAGGCACTGCTGGTGTGTAACTCAGGACCCTTCCTGCCTTGCCTGCTGCAGATCAAGGTGCCCTTATGTAGCTAAACTCAGAGTCAGTCTGCTGGATCCCATAGGGAGATACGACTGTGTGTAATTCCAGCAAGAAAATTAGGGTTTTTTCTGTCAGTGGAAGATCCTCGTGTGCTTAAGCTTAAACATGTGCATTGCAAGGTGGTGATTTCAGTGCTATGTTGGTGTGGCTTCAACAGTTTTTCCCTGCAAACAAAAAAACTCTTCTACAATATGCATAAATCAAGTGATAACTGAGCACAAGTCATTAAAGTAAGGCATCAATGACTATCCAGAGGGAAAACAAGTCTAGTTTGTGTGTGGAGATGACACAAAGGCTGTGTCTCTCCAGTTAGATGATACAGTTGTAAGGACTATTCTCAAGCACTGGGGCACCTTCATCACAAATTCCAGGCATAGCTTCAGTCCAGGCTGTTACCATACTGAGTGTATTTGAGCATCTTTAGTCACACACAAAGATACTCTCCATCAAAATATATGCAAATTGAGAGTACAGATCAATTATTTGCTGGCTAACACACACACACACACAAAAGATAGCTGAGATTTAACTAGCTACTAGGCTGAGCAGTGTTACTGACTGCCTCAGAGGATGCTTCTGTAGAGACTTCCTCGCCCGGCAAGCCAAGAGGGAGGGCTGCAAGGCCTGCTCCTAAACCTGGCTGTGGATCAGAGGCTTATGCAAGCCAAGGATCACCAGGAGGCAGTTTGGACAAACTGTCCTCTTTGGAGAATAAATGAATAGAATAGCACGGATACGAGGTGCACTGTTTCAGCTGGTCTCAGTGAGAATGGTCATGGTAAGTTTAATTTATGACAGATGTGGCTGTGCTGCCGTCCTTGGTTTGCCCTCTGACAGCCACCAACATTTGAATTCCCCTAAAATCAGAGTCTGCTAGCAGCATTAGTTTACCTGAAGAAGACAGACCTTGTGCAGCAGTTTGGTTACTAATGTGGATACCTGACAGCCATGTGCCCTGATGGCTTCAGAATGATCACAACCTGCTGTTGGCGAGGCACACATGGGTTCTTCTGCAGGTGCGCAGGCAGGCAGCTCCCAGAGCCATCCCTTAGTCTGCAGAGGCTTCTGAGTTATATCTGTAACAGTGTGGTTTGATAGCAGGCTTTTGGGTGCTTACAACTGATCAGGAAGCCATGAAATGCATGCTGGATGAGGAAACACCAGTGTGCTTTACATCACGTTTAGCTTTTTCTATTGATTCCAGCTGGAGAAAGGGCAAATCTGAGGGAGCACGAATAAATGCAGAAGCTACACTGCATTATGGCAGACGTCCTAGGAAGATGAAAATTCAGCTTCTCTTCTAGCCCACTTGGCTTTTTTCTGTTTGCTTCCAGTCATTAGAGAAAGTCACGATCCGAATCCAAAGTGTTTTGGGTGGTGCTGTGATTCAAGGCTCCTGTGCTGGGGGAAAGCAGACATTCCCCGTGATTCAAAGGAAATTTGAATGCTGACACACAGCATCTTTTTTTCTTTGGGGGTTTGTCCTGGATTTTTCTGATCTGGGCTATTGAAGAGGAAAGATTTTCTTCAAGTTTGTCACTGTGGCAGCTTAAAGTTTTACAGCTTTGGAGAGCTCTAGAGCTCAGTTCTGGCCCAAGCAGTGTGTGCTGAAGCCATTCTGCCCAAGCACTGTGAAGAAGGTGCTTTGCAGTGCCTGCTCTATGAGCACTGGTAGAGTTGCTAGATAGAATGGAAAGGAGCATTTCTTCCATGTAGCTGCTTGTTGGCTCCCATTTTCCTTGCCAAAAATAAGCTAACAGGGTAGTTTTCATTCAGATTTGGGGGAGGTGAAGTGCCCAGGTCTTGCTGATGGATCCATTGCATGTACTTACTAGGACAGGATTGAGAACTAATTTGCCATTAGTTTGCTTCCAGGTAGTAACCAGCTTGTTTACAGCTTGATGGACAGCTAAAAGCAAGAGTCTTGTTATTCCCTGGTTCACAGCAGAGCTGGTGAACCCAGCAGGTTCCATCCTTGCTATGTACAGCAAGTAGACTTCTGAGCATGTTCTACACATCCGTAAGCCTGGAGTGTGTATGCACACTGCTTGATATCTGTTTCTGCCAATTCTTTGGCTTCAGACAGTGCCAAAACTAGCTTTCCTCTTTAGGATTTTGGGGTATTCATGATCCTGGCTGGTCTGCTGATTCGTTGTAGTAACATTTCCTTCCCAGAGAGGGCCCCAGGACAGGGGTGGTTCACATGCAGGGGATGTGACTGATACTAGACAGAAGGTCTGTCCTCCCCTCAGATTTCTAGCCATGAACTCTTTTGACAGCATGACTCACCACTGTGATGGGGAACCATCTGCAGTCTGTGTGGGTCAGCCATAATTACCACAGCTCATCTGACTTGTGTTAGGTTTGTCATTTATTTCCTGTGGGAGCCGCGACAGCGGTAATCGGTGTCCCACCACCCTCCTTAGAATGAAGTACTGTTCATTAGAACAGAAGCGTGTTTTGTTTTAAGAGTTGATGTACCCCTAAAACATACTCTGTGCTTAACAGTCTGGCCGTGTTCACTGCAGCAGATGTGTCTTCCCCACAGAGATGCTTTGTGTTGGTGCTCACCCCTGCTGCAGCGTCTGTTTAAATCTCTCCTTGCAGGCGTGCTGTACCAGCCACTCTGTGTTGGTCTGTTCACTCCCAGCATCAGCCAAACCAAGTCTGCAGCTTGTCAGGATCATCCCCATTGTGCTTCAGGTGTTATCTGGAGGTTGTTGTCTGGGAAACTGTTGAGTGGCTTCCCCATCAGGGTATGCTGAGCTCAGTGATGTGTGTGTGTAGATTCCCTGCTCTCCCAGCCAAAGTCAGACTAGTACAAAAGGAAAGCTTAGTCTGACAGAAACATGGGAGTTGCACATCACATAGTCATGCAAACAGAGACAAAAAATTATTAAATTTTTTGTGGTTTTAGGGGATTGCACAGTTGTGCCACAAACACTAAACAAGGCCCAAACCACACTGATTTTTTAGGGAGTGTTTCACTGCCTATTCCCCCTCCTGCCCCTCCCCTCTATCCTGTCTGGTAACTCCATTTTGCATCCCCAGTTTCCACACATCACGTTTGAGCTAAGTGCTGAGAGAGGAGTGAATTGGTCACACACTGTCCTGCTCCTGGCTCTCATGTGAGCCCGTGATGAGACCAGGATGTATCTTAAAGACGCACTCAAGGGGATCACCTGTGTTCCTACATCTGTAGCCTCCACAGTCCCTTTGCCATAGGGGACCCTGCCAGAAGTCTTGTAGTTTCCCTGTTCTTCAGTGACTTGAGCAAAATATCCACCTCTCTGGGAAGAGGCCTGAAATGCAAGTTAGCAAGATAATGCGTTCCCAGGTTCCAGCCCTAAATGTCCTTCATTAACAAAAGTTGCCTTGAATTTCAGGTCTGGGGATTTGACTGTGCTGAGGTCTCAGAGCAACTCATTTGCTAACGTGCTGTTGTTTCCTCTTTAGGGAATTCCCAATGAAAGCTGGAGGTTGACCAAGATTAATGAGCGCTATGAGCTGTGTGATACATACCCTGCCATTCTAGCTGTGCCTGTAAACATTCCCGATGAAGAATTAAAGAGAGTCGCATCTTTCAGATCAAGAGGACGCATACCAGTGAGTGGGACAAAGGAAGCCACTTTGATGTGGTTTTGTTACACATACCTTTGGGCAATAAATAATACCAAGATCAGGCTGAGTGGATTCCAGGGAGCAAATAAATGGTCAATGGATAATAAAAGTGGCAGCAACATGTATGAGGACTTAGAAAACAGCAGTGTCTGTTGGAATTATTGTTGTGAAAGTGATGTAGACTAAACCAAAATGAGAAGATAATTTAGCACAACTCAGACGAAATCTCAGTTCAATTCCTAAGAAACACAAAGCAGTCCTATTGGGCTGTTTACAACTGTCTGACCTACTCTGACTTTGAGGATAGAGGAATATACTTAGTGATATACTTGATGAGAATGCTTGTTAAATGAATTTCTGACAAAATACATTGTTGTAATGATTATTTCGTCAGTAACTGAAAATGTACTGGTTTAATTCTAAAGTTTGTAGAAAACCTAATCTTTTCCTAAAGTACTTAACTTTTACATGGTATAACATAAAGTAAGACATAGCCCACATAGTGACTCACACAACATCCAGAAAAACAATCTGCATTGTATTTAAAAGTCAGACTTAAATGATATGGTCACCTTTTGTTTCTTCAAACTTTGGAAATGCCATCAAAATGAATAAGGACAGAAGAGTTTGTTCTTTCATTCAATCGTGATTTAATAGAATCCAGCCTTCTGGAACCAGCTAATACATGGTGGGATCCCAGAGCAAGCTATTACAGGTAAAACACTTCACTGGTCTAATGAATCCCATTTTTCCTTCATTTATTTCCCATTTGTTTTCAAAGGTCTTATCGTGGATTCACCCAGAAAGTCAAGCAACGATCACTCGCTGTAGCCAGCCAATGGTGGGAGTGAGTGGCAAGCGAAGCAAGGAAGATGAAAAGTACCTTCAAGCCATCATGGATTCTAATGCTCAGTCCCATAAAATCTTCATATTTGATGCAAGACCTAGTGTGAATGCTGTAGCCAATAAGGTTGGGTGCTTTTTCCTCTGTCTGAAACTGGGAATGTAATAATTTAGAGCACATTTCCCATCACCATTTCATATTATTCTTCAGGATCAAAAGAGGGTTTTCCCCTGTAAAGGAAATCTGCATGCAATGATCTGATTCTCTAGACAGACGTGCTTGCGCTGGTGTCTGTAAGGTATCAGTGTGACTACTAAAGATCCATTATATTAATCCACAATGGGAAATGAAATTGCAAGGGGGGAAAAAAGTTGAAGAAATACTGAGATCAAACTGGATCTTGTGTATCACCATTTTTCACTTCACATGGTTGGAAGACTGCTTCCTCTTAACAGCAGCAGAACTTTGTACCTGTTAACTGTGAGAGGAGCAGGGGTTACTCAGCATTTCTAAAATCAGGTATCATGATTTTTAATTTCAAAATATAGCTGGGGGTTGCTAATATCTAGGAATGTTGCTGTGTTCTTTTTGCTGTCATAGAATCACAGAATGGTTTTGGGTTGGAAGGGACCTTTAAAAGTCATGTAGTCTAACGCTCTCCTGCCATGGGCAGGGACATCTTTCACTAGACCATGTTGCTCAGAGCCCTGTTCAACCTGACCTTGAATGTTTCCAGGAATGGGCATCTACCACTGTTCTGGGAAATCTGTTCCAGTGTTTTGCCACTCTCATTGTAAAAAAATTTCTTCTTAATATCTAGTCTGAATCTACTCTCTTTTAGTTTCAAACCCTTATGCCTTGTCCTATCCCAAGAGGCCCTACTAAAACATCTGCCCCATCTTTCTTTTTAAGCCCCCTTTAAGTACTGGAAGGCTACTGTAAGGCCTCCCTGGAGACTTCTCTTCTCAGCCTTTCCTCATGGGAGAGGTGCTTAAGCCATCTGGTCATTTTTGTGGCCCTCCTCTGGATTCGCTCCAACAGTTCCATGTCTTTCCTGTGCTGCAATTTGTCATCCACCAAACTGTCTAGCAATCAAATCGTTATCTCCAGTTTAGAGAGAAGATTGTTATGTAAGATTGTGTCAAAGGCCTTACAGATGTCCAGGTAGATGAAATCCATAGCCCGTCCTTTGACTACTGTTGTAGTCACTCCTTTGTAGAAGGCCACTAGGTTGGCCAAGCAGGACTTGCCCTTCCTGAAGCTATGCTGTCTCAAATTATCCCCTCTCCTCCATGTGCCATAGCATAGTTCGCAGGAGGAGCTGTTCCATGATCTTACCAGGCACAGAGGTGAGGCTGACAGGTCTTAGTTCCCAGGATCCATCTTTCTACCTTTTAAAAACTCTGTTTCATGCCATCACTTTAAGCTCTGTAATAATGGTAGAATTGCTTTGCACTAAAGCTCATTTTTCTCTCTTTTTTTTTCTTTTTATTTTTGAAATCTGCCTTTCCCACTACTTAGGAGAGGCAATTAGTGTGTGGGTTATACTCCTCTGTAATAGTATGGTAAATTTTTAAATGATAGAATAACGAATGTAATGAACTAGCAACTTGAATGAGGATAAATGATAATTACAGAGGAAAAGAAGGCTTGTAATGTGATATTCTTTGGTAAAAATTATAGCATTCATTAGCTACTGCAGGAGAGACACACAAAGTGTGTGCATGTGCATGTTTGGTCCCAATTGTAAAATAAAAGCCATGTTTTCTGCCTGCTTTAGATAGCCCAAACACTGTCATATTTTGTCAGCTGCTATTTGCTCAGGACAAATGACTGGGCTAAAGTATAAAATATGTTTGTACTTAATGATTTGTTTGTGGATTTTGTTCTTCAGGCTAAAGGAGGGGGCTATGAGAGTGAGGATGCCTATCAAAATGCAGAATTAGTGTTCCTGGACATTCACAATATTCATGTTATGAGAGAGTCGCTGAGAAAACTGAAAGAAATTGTGTATCCCAATATCGAGGAGACTCACTGGCTGTCTAATTTAGAGTCAACTCACTGGCTAGAGCATATCAAGGTAGGCATGTCTGCATCTACTGCACGTGACTGAGCAACCTCAAGTCCTTACCAGTCTGTTCACTGGGAAAGATATCCAGAGCTAACTCCAGGATTTTCAATTCATTGTAAATTTAAAGACTTAGAATTTGTTTTCAATTTATGAACAAATAAAATCATAGTTTCTTGGAGTGGGGGATCTTGAGGAGATGGGAAGAGCAACAAGAGAAGCAGCTGAAATACTGCACTATGTTCCTGGGTAATGCTTAACCGTGAAAGCTCTGGTTAGAGCTCAGAGTCCCAGGGTTTCCAGTCTCTTGACTAAGGGATCCTTGATATCCTAGTCTTACTGCCTGGTCCAGACCAGCAAATGCAGGGAGTTTGTGCCCTTTCAGCCTTTCAGGAATCCAAGCAGAGTCAGAATGAGGAGGCAAAATGTTTTGGCTTCTACAGATGTTCGTTTTCAAATTAAGTTCTTTCTCTTGTAAAAATGCCCAGCTTTCATTGTTGCTTTGCTAATGCAGACAGGGCCAGATCTGCTCCTGGGGCAGCTGAAAGGAGATGGCTATTTTGTGTTCGTGTGAGACACAAAATGTTCCCGTGTTTAAATTCTGACCCGTCCAAGGACTGAGCTTAATGCAAGAGTTGTGTCTACACTACAGTTTAGATGTGTTGTCATCTTGTTGGAATAAAAAATGTGTTCACCAGTTTGCTGTTCCAGTTATAAAGTAGTTAGAATTCATACACGATTCTGCTCGAGGCAAACAGAGCCCTTGGTTTGTCCTGTGTTGTCACTAGCCATTTTTCATTTATAGTTCTGTTCCGAAGAGATTTTGTAATTTGTTTTTTCCCTTGTCCTAGCTCATTCTTGCTGGAGCCCTTCGAATTGCTGACAAAGTAGAGTCGGGAAAGACATCTGTGGTTGTACACTGCAGTGATGGCTGGGACCGGACAGCCCAGCTCACCTCCCTCTCTCTGCTCATGTTGGATGGCTACTACCGAACTATCAGGGGCTTTGAAGTCCTGGTGGAGAAGGAGTGGCTGAGCTTCGGCCACAGATTTCAGCTGGTGAGTCACTAGCCCTTGGAAGGCACTGTATATAAAGTTATTACCTGCCCTGAAGGATTTCAAAGGAGTTTAGCCTTTCCCATGAGAAATTTTCTGACTGAACTTGGAGAAGACATGTGAATGCTGCTGCTGCTGTTTTCTGCCTGGAATTCCAGTCATCTCTTAACGTCCTTGGAGACTGTATTGGTTAGATAGGAGGAACAGGAGGTATTAAATGTTTCAGGTGTCTGACTGATATGTCATGTTGCTATGCTTAAGCTTGAACTAACAGTGTGCTTTGTGGTCAGGGTTTTCATTTCTGCTGGGAGTTGGCAGAGAGCACTGGGGTATTTTTTTCTTTCTTTGTAGTTCGTTCCTTTTGCTGAGACCGCTTGGGCACTGTCATCACAAATCCCTTGGTATTGAAGAGGTTGGAGAATTGGGTTATGACCCTGACTTCACATTTTCTTCAGCACACTTTATTTTTAGGGAGGCTTCTATTGGTTTAGGTGAAAGATCAGCAGTTTGAGCCTGGACCAAGAGTAGCTTGTGGTTTTGTCCCTGTAAGCTGGCAGAGAGACAGCTTTGTGGGCCTGTGACACAGCAATTTGTTATGGTTTGCACTGATGGGAATTGAGAGAGCCTTTCAGTAGTATCCTTTCAGTCTTTGTTCCTATTGTGTTTTGCTTGTTGCCTTGTGGTTATGAAAAAAATTTCCATGACAATATTATTTGGGTAAAGTAGAGAAGAGTTTTTACTTACAGGGTTTCAGGGTACAGAGTATAAAGGAGTATAAATAGAGTATAAGAAGAGCATACAACCCGTGATGACAAGTAACAGGCAAAAGAAGTTTCCTGGTGCTGAAATTTGAACTCGTGGCCTACAGATTACCATAGGAGCTCTTTCTGCAAGCACCACTCCCACTACTGCTTCCGACCTTGACAGAGTATTCTGAGTATTTTCTGGCTGTACCCAGCCAACCCCTGAGCTACTCTCTTTGCCCTGTCTTTACTGAACCCCCAAGGGACAAGTCACCCCTCCCAGGCAAAACAACAAGCAGTGGAACTCTTTGACATTTCTACCCTTCTCTCTCCCCAGTTCCCAACTGGGGACCAATGTGTCTTTGCTCCAGCTGGGAGACAGCCAAGGGGATATCCATGGCTTGTGTTTAGGGGAGCTCTGAGCCGGGGTCGTGCCAGTCTCGGGGGTGCTGGTTGGTGGCTCTGCCCATGGGGGCCCTGGGCCAGATCCGAACCATTCTGCTAGATTTCCAAAAGGAAAACAAATTGAGAAAGTCATTGTTCTGTGGCCAGGATTAAAACCAAGGTCTCCTGCATGATAGGACACTGAATGGGCTTACAACCCAGGGAAGGGGAAGGGAAGGGAAATACTGTCCTGGCTCTTTGCTGTCCCTGCCCCGGGCTGGGGTCGGTCCTGTGGTGGCAGGGTGTCTCAGAGAGAATGGGGTGGCCCTGGCTCCAGTCCTGATGGAGGAGCCGGAGGCTTTTGTGCTGGCTGGTGCAGGGAATGGGGCAGGTACCAGGGCACAGACCCCGGCTTCAGGCACTGCCCCCTCTCCCCTTTTCGTAGCGTCAGGGGCTGCTGCGGCTCTGGCTCCCAATGGAATCGTGACCGTGCTGTCCGGAGCTGCTCCTGCCGGGGCAGCCGCTGTGGCCACAGGGCTCTGGGCAGTGGCAGCCTCCTGGCCTCGCACCGGGCAGCAAAGGGATCTCACATCCTGTGAGAGGCACAGGCACAGTGTGTCAGCCCCCTCCCTGCTCCTCACCCACGCTGTTCTGGCTCTAGTGCCAGAATGCCTCTAGCATTTCCAGCACTCGCAGCATTTGAACTGCAGCCGGCCAAGGGCTGCAGGCAGGTCCAGCCCGGCACGGCAGAGATGTTGTACACATCGTGGGCCGTGAGCTGGAACGGGCACTTTTCCAGGATGCTCTGTCTCCTCACCCTCCTCGGAGCCGCGCTGAATTCCCGGTGCTCCCCGGCATGGATGGGGCACAGCCATCCCCCTTTCACAACTGCTGGCCAGAACGCAAAACCGTGAAGGGGACTGGGCTGAGCTCTGGCTTGTCCCCAGAACGGGCTGGACTGAACCGTACTTGGAACGAAACACAGCAAAACACTTTTATAATACCAAGGGATCTCACGGATTTCCAGAAAAAAAGTGTTGCAAATAACAACCAAAAAGAACTGTTCTTTACTCCTCTGTGTTCTGGGGTTCTTAGGATTTGGGCTCTTAGAGAAGTCTCCTAGTTTCCACCTTTCGGATGCCAAACTGTTGCCTTACAGTTATGAAAAAACTTTCCAAGACAATATTATTTGAGTAAAGTAGAGAAGAGTTCTTTTACTTACAGCATTTTCAGAGTACAGACTATAAAGGAGTATAAAAAGAGCGTACAACCCGTCATGACAAGTAACAGGCAGAAGAAGTTTCCCAATGCTAAAATTTGAACTCGTGGTCTCCGGATTACCACAGGAGCTCTTTCTCCAGGCACCACCCCCACCACTGCTTCAGACCTGGACAGAGTATTCTGAATATTTTCTGGCTGTACCCAGCCAGCCCCTGAGCTACTCTCTTTGCCCTGTCTTTAC
>JAWWEE010000001.1:38077463-38229054 GCA_035221455.1 Xenops minutus | reverse complement strand
GGATGCAGGGATGATCTGCAGGGATGCAGGGATGGTCTGCAGGGATACAGGGATGGCCTGCAGGGATACAGGGATGGCCTGCAGGGATGGAGGGATGGCCTGCAGGGATGCAGGGATGGTCTGCAGGGATACAGGGATGGCCTGCAGGGATACAGGGATGGTCTGCAGGGATGCAGGGATGATCTGCAGGGATGCAGGGATGGTCTGCAGGGATACAGGGATGGCCTGCAGGGATACAGGGATGGTCTGCAGGGATGGCCTGCACTGGGGCCCAGCTGTGAGAGCAGCTGTGGCGTCACCGCCCGGTCGCACAGCGAGGCAGAGCGGACAAGAAGGAGGCCCCAGACTGAGCAGACTCTGCTTTCTGGATTTTGTGTTCCACTGCCAGATCAGCTGTAGACTGACGAGGCTCTTTTGTCCAAGTTCCATTTTGGTTATTAAACCATATATCTCTGCCTGAAGTTGGGTTTTGCATGTACAAGTTCAGCTGGAAGTGGCCTCATGCTCAACTGGAGTGGTTTATTGCACAATTAAATTTTCTCTCCTACTTCACTGGCAAGGATTCTTGCTTTTCAAAGCAGGGACACATCCAGGTGAGTAGGTGTTCTTGCTTAAAATGCTGTGTTTCATGAAAGCACTATGAAAAACCTAGAGTAAGCATATATATTAGCCTTTTTTCGCTACTGGGCATAGCCTTAGCATGGAAATCTACAGTAAAAGTCTGAAGGTAATGGCAGAAACTGTTCTTCATCTTCTATTAACAGTATCTGAACAAGAAGCTAGGAAAGCATTTTTAAACACTTTGAGGCAAATATATAAGATTCAACTTCAAAAGAGATGTGTATTTGTGTGTAGATGTAGTCTGAACTATAAAGCCAAGAACCCTGAGCTTTAACAGAGTCAATGAAAACCCAGTGTAAAAGTAGTAATAATGTCTCTGGACCAATCATGAGTTTAAGTCTTAAATTTTAGAGGAAAATAAAAGAAGGCAGGTTTGGATCTTTTTCTGTCTCTACATACAGAAAGAGAGGAAGAATTCTTCTGATGAGACACCAACATGGAAACTGAATGAAGACTTCTAATGACATGGAATTATAGAAGAGGCTTGATCTCTACGAGACCTACTATCTGCTGTCAAAAATCAGTGCTGGTAGCAGAGGCAGTTCAGCACGTTTCTCTACTGTTGAACATTGTTTAAGAGTAAGAACAAACTGCCAAGAACAGGCAATTTTCCATTGCAGGCTAACCAGAAATGATCTCATTCTGTATACTTCAGTGCATATGGAAGGCAGCCAGGAAATCTGTAGATGCTGATGACTGCAAAGAGAAGATTAAGGTAAGTCCCAAGTAACCTTAAGAGATAACCTAATAGTATCATTATAGTGCTACAGTCAAGAGATCTAGATGACGGCAAGGAAACTACAAGGAAACTACTAGCAAAGAATTCCTGTAGTTATATTTGAAACCTATCACTAAGCAAGTTCTCAATAGTCTGTCTTTTCCTCCACGGGGCATTTATTAAGAAAAGGAAACACTGAACTTGTGAACCCATTCTTACCAAGCATTTATTTTCTGTTATAGAAAGTATGCTTCTGCTGTTAAGACCTTTAGCTATGCATTGTTTTTTACTAATATTTTTCCATTCACTCTGAACTCCAAAGAGTTCAGTTAAAAATAGAAGTTTATTTTCCACAGTGTCAAATATATTAATTCCATTCTCTGAGACATCCTAATGTCCACCAATTAGTCTCAAGTCAAATGAATTGACAAAAGTAATCTGAGTTTTGATTTCTTTGCCCTACTTCTGCTGCATAGTATTAATTGTATTGATACCAGGTCCTCTCATAAAAGTGTGAGTTCTATAATCACAGCAGAGGTATTCACTGTTAGCTGTTAACTGGTCGGAGGGGTGAGGGGGGACAGGTTTCTTGGTCTAGCCAGCCTAAGCTTCACACACAAATTGAGGAAGTTGAGAAGTGAGGCTTTTTGCTCTCAAGTCCAAGCATTAGTGGTATTTCAAGAACTAAGTTTAAAGCCCAGCCCAACTGGCACACTAACTGCAGCTCAGGTTTTGAAAGGCTGCCCAATGCAGTCAACCCTGGAAATTAAATCTTCCACACCTGTCCATATGTTCTGAATTTGAGTGGACTAGAAATGGTGTTCATGAGATCTCCTTCAATCTGATCTGTTCAAAGTGCAGTTATGCTGCCTTCATGTTCTGTAGCCTCATTTATATGGAATCATAGAGTGGTTTGAGTGGAAGGGATCTTAAGGATCATCTCATTCCAATGAATGCATGCAGAATATTAAGTGCAGACACCTGAAATTCCAAATACTCCTCTTTCATGAATGTTTGAATGTCCACACCAGGGGACAGTACTGGGGTTGCTCATATGTACAAAAACTTAACCACAAAAGACAATTACATATTGATGCTTATGTCTGTAATAACACTCTAATGTAATAGAGATTTGGATGGCCAAGGAAGAGGTGTCTGGATTCCTAAATCCTGGATGGCAGCTATAAAAGAAGAAAGAAAGAACAGGCTTTTGGAGGGAAGCAGTGAAAACTGACAACTTTGATTCATACTCTATTGGTTTAAATTTTTTAGGAAACTGAATAGACAAAAATCTAACATTCAGCTTTCTGACAGACACTACAAAGTTGACAGCTATTAAATGTCAGTCATCTATGGAGCTGAGCAGACCTAAGGACCAAAACTTAACGTATAGAAACATTGCTGTGCTACTTTATTTGCCTTATATTTTACTATATATTAAAAAATTATTGCCAAGGCTGCACAGACAAGCTCTCTGAGCTAAGAACAGACAGAACTGAAGTTGTGTGTATGACATCAATTTGGCATCTTTGTGCTCATTCTAGTGTGGTTTGGTGGAGTATTAGTTGTCTATTCAATTCCTGCAGAAGGTGGACCACAGAATGAATAAAATATTGAGTTGTTGGTCTTTAAGTTAAGGAAAATGAACACCACCCAGGAGACAAGGCTTCCTGTTTCAACCTCTGACACGAAATGTTTTTTCTTAATCTGAATGATCATTAATTAATCTTCATTACCTAAATATGCTGTTTGACCACCTGTGTTCTGAAAGTACAGGGTATTCACCAACTGCAATTGACATAAATTTAGAGCTTTTGTTTGAGCAAAGATCTTTACAAAACACAAGTCCTTGATCTGAGAATCCAAACTAAAATTAGCAGATTCGTATTCCAATATGCCGCATATGAAAACTGATAAAATTATTCATAATATATGTAACCTGGCATGCCAAATCCAGACTACTCATTCCAGAATCAACCATTATGTGAACAAGGTCTCATGAATGGCCTAATGACTGTTTTATAAAGAATCTGCTTTAAATTCTTGTCTGCTCTTGTTCCAGATTAATTTTCACCTGTAAAAAAACCATTACTTATACCCTACTTCTTGGCTCTGAATTCCTTATGTGCCATTTTAGTATGCATGTTGCTACCATACAGAAGTAGAAGCTTGATGTCCTTCTTCATTTTGCACACGGAAACAATTGTCAACAAATCTGGTTCTGTAATTTGACTTCAGTTGCTTTCAAACAGGGCAATTGATTTACAGCCAATGCAATCACAAACACATGAAGACTTCTTTAAAATATCTCCTTGTAATCTGATGTGTATTGCCATTCCTAAAATTAGATGGCAGCAATTTGAGACCCATGACTGGAGAGTTGGTTTTATTAAAGTTTCCTACTCTCAGAGTGCTGGCATTTCTGACAGAACAATTTTTCTTATGCATCTCAATCTAAAGATGATATTTGTTACTGTTGCTTTCTAAGCATGGCAAATTAAATAAAAAGCATTTTCTCTAATTCCTCACTTCTTGAAAAGGTAGTGAATCTATTTTATTTTGTTACTAATTTGAGGAGTGTATTTGTCTCCATAAATTAAACATTTGGGTTTTCATAAGCTTAATTTTCATTCAAAAATACAATTTGTTTAAGGAAATGGAATTTAAAAATAGAGATTTTAGTCTAAAAACTATGTAATAACCTGTGCATTGATTCTATTATATAATATCTCATATTAACCTTTTGTTAACTACTGTAATGTGGCCTTCTAGAGAGGGAAAAGAAACTTTGCTAGTTCCACTAGCCATAGAGCTATTTGTGTTTATTGATGTCCTTAAAGGAAATCTGAATATTTGTGTTTGCACAAACCCAAAATTTTCAGTGAATAGAACAATCAAGAAGGCATTATTTCCATGGGGTTTTGTACTTTGACTGGTCCTTTATCAGAGTAGTCCAGTTTATCCCAGGATCCCTTTGGTGTTCTTTCCAAGACAGTAGACAACATATGTTATGCTAATGTAAATCCATATGAGTGTTGACTGGCCATGAGTTTTGTTCCAACCAGAATATAAAGCAGATGTATCCTGTCATTCTTTTCCTCTCAAAGTATTAGTTCATGTCTGGAAAGATCCAGCCACTGACCGACACCTCCAGTAAGTTATCTTGCTTTTGCTGCTCATTTAGGATCTTCACTGGGCATCTCTGTCACAGCAAAGCAACTTCTCTGTTTGTCCAGGCTCAGCTGTAGTAATCTCCATTCCTACGCACCTGACTTTATCACTGCAGTGGCTACAATTATTTTGGCATTCATCTCTGTGCAGCCACTAATTTTCAGAAAACTTGCAGGAACACAGATTTCTATCCACCTTTCAAAATCGGTAGAAATTAGTCAAGACAACGAACAAGGTGACTGGCAGGGCATTTGTATGAGCCTCGTTTCCTTGGGAAAGCACTACAGAATTACGTCTGAGCCATGCAAGCACTGTCACCTCTGTAGGGCTCAGCAGTCCAGGTCCAGGGTAAGCAGAGATAAACAGTTGCCCCCTTTGAGATCATGTCTCCATCATACTCTGTCCATCAGACCTGGGCACATCCACCACTGGGGCTTTTACAAGAAGCCTCTAATAAAACACTGGAACTTATGCATGCTAAATGTTTACCTTAGACAAGTAGGTATGTAAAAAAAAGCAACCAGTCATACTTATTTCTGTCTTTTTCAAGTCCAAAAGAAAGTAACAAGAAACAGCAGAGGCTGAAAGTGAACCTTCCTGGAAAGGCAGCAGGAGGCAGCTGTATTCAAGGATAAAGGAAGAAGGCAAGCAAAAACACGGGTATTTTTGAGAGGTATGAGATTCTGATATCTTCAAAGGATCCCTCTTAATATAAACAGAGGCATGTTGCAAGGGGAAAATTACATAGGACTATGAAAAGTAATATCTTACCAGAATTTGTTTCAAATAATTCTTTAAGATTTACTCTGGTCTTCACTTGAAGTTAATGTCCTCAGCAGGAGCAGAAGCCTGTCAAGGTGTACTTTGACACAGTGCACTCAAACCAACAGACTGGCTCAGTACTTAAAACTAAGCAGGTAAATTGCCTTTATTCAAGATTCAGGTGTGAGACTCTTTTAGCAATCATCTAGACAAAGCAAACAATTGTCATGCATGGTAAATAGTTTCAGAAGAGTTTCATTTCAAGTAGGTAATTGGTAAGAAGAGGGCTGTTGACTCCTGGCTTTTGCATGTTTCCCAGCAATATGGGACTAGCTGCTTAGCTGGGTCCTTAGTGGATGCATACAGACAACTGCACGCTCCTCCAAGATTCTGTATATATTGCTCTCTGTATTTTTTTTTGTTGCAGATCATTGGATAAGATGCTGGGGTACACATAAATATAATTTTAATGTGGTATTTTTAGTATAAAATGGAGGAAATATCCTCAAAATAATGATACTCTTTTTTCCAACTTTTTACATTTCCCCCTCTACTTTCTTCCATTAGCTTTGTTTCCACAGGATAAAGACACGTTTCTAATGTCTGTTTGTTCTTTTTACTTTAGCAAGACGGATGGTTTCTCTGGAGTCCTGGGTTGTTAGGTCTAACAGGATACTCCCTGTTCTCACTATAAAGTACCAATGGAAAGAAGCATTTCTTGCTTTTCCTCCCTTCCTTCCTTCCTCCCTCCCTTGCTCCCTCCCTCCCTCCCTCCCTTCCCTTTCTTTCTTCATCTCATTAAGTGACAACAATGCAGAGGCTAAATGATACCTCTCAAACAAAACACATTCTAAATTTAATTATGCCAAGTGTAATTGCAGGAATCTAAACATATTAGCATAAAAAAATTTTAATTCTGCACAATAAATAGAATTAGACTGAGTTATGATTTAAAAAAATTAAGATATAAGCTTTCTTTTTGTCAGACCTTTACTTTGCTCTCTGGAGCTATATTCTAATCCAGGGGGTTTAACTTCATGAATAAGCAATAATCCATAGTTCAAACCACTTTTCCTCACGTGAAAATTTTTTTTTGTACTGGATCTACATAATTTAAATTCCAGACAATATTACTTGTTGAGCAATATGCTAAACTTTTGTTATAGCCTGAGCTAAGAAGACAGTTGAATTGACAGATAAAGCAGGAGACAGTTAAAAAATCCATGACTGATTTCAAAGCTGACCAATGCTTAATTGATTGAAACTAAGAAGGCATAAAGTAACATCAACCGTTATGATTATAGCTGAATAGAAAGTCTCTAATGTATTATAAAAAGAATCTATAACATTGATAATGACGTATAGACAAGCAAGCCTGGTGGTTTTGCATGCATTTGCATGGATACAACCTTTATTGGCAAGGGATACAAAGAAAAGCAGTAAATTTCTTAGAAGATAGTGATGCAATGGATATTTTTGAAAATTAAATAGGTTAACTTATCCCCAGAATACACACTCAGCCATTTCAGTGATGTAATGTGATTTTGTCCTTCTCACATTACATTTAAAAAGCTGCACAAATTAAAAAAAATAAAGCAGCATAATGTCTTGCAACAAAGCAATTTCTCAAAGGGTATTTAAAAACAGTTTGAGAGTATTAGGATTGGGGTGGTACAGTTTGTCTCGCAATGTGGTCTTGCCCCTCTTTGTGCATCACTGGGAAACAGTTAATAAGAATTCAATTCTAAAATTGCTTCAATGTGTTGCTTTCTGGAGCAAGATCTACTCATGTGAAGAGTTTTTCTCACAAGGGAAAGAAGAAACAGTGTTGTGGAATACATCAAAATCAGATTTTACTGCAGCACAAGGTTTCTGATTCTGTTTTCACTGGCCAGTGTTACCGTGTCAACTGGTGCTAATAAACAGTTACAACAAAGGGAAGAGAAACCCTGCTGCATCAGTGAGCACAATGGATACTGGGATAGAACAAGGGAAAAAACCCACATGATATTCTGTGATTACACAGAGCCGTTAAGCCTGGAGTATATTTTAGAAACTTTTTCTAACTATGTATAGGATTTGGTATTTTAAAGTAAATAAAATATTGTGAAAGCTTTTTCTGTTTTGTTAGTGTGCTGTTGCTTTCTTTATTTCCTGGACATGGCATTTTGGCAGTGTACAGTTTCAGTGAGATCTGAAATCTGCTAAATGCCACCCCCCCAGGATTGTTTCCAGCCCCACCTGCCGGTCTAAAACTCAGCATTTCCATCGAGGTCTGTAGTTGCTCTGTAGTCAGTTCTGGCTAAATTCTTATTTCTGTGCTTGAAAATTCCGGTAAAAACTAAATGCATTCTAAGTACCCAGGCTTTGCAGCAGCTCTGTTAGGGCAGTAGTCATGCAAAGATATTTAGCACTTCTCATCCTCGAGAGTCCCAGTATTCTCTCAGCGGAGCACAAGAAGCCCCCAAGGGACTGAGCATCACCCCATGGGTCGCCCCAGCATCACCAGCGCATGGCTCGGTGCTGAAGCACCGCGGGCACCGTCGAGGCCTCAACAACCTCTGCATGGACCTCAGGGACGGCAGGGGTACAGCAAAGCCTTTAAACACATGGTGACCTTTTGCTGAGACCGCTATCTGTCCCGTGAGGAATAGGCACTCATTGTCTCCTGGGATGTTTCCTCACTACTTTGCCTGCTGTTGGGGTTAAGACCATCTTGGATTTTTCTTTCTGTAGTAGAACAGCAGCTGTTTCAAAAAGATCCGATGGGCCATTACAGGTTATGTGTGCTTCATGCTACAGATAATATAAAAGTATCACAAAGGCATTGACCAAAACCTGGTGGATGACATAGGAAGTGTCAATAAGGCGTAAGAACTATATTCAACAGAAAACTATAATTCTTAGGAAAGAAAATATAATAGATCAGCAAAAGAAAAATGTGATTTTTTTAAGCAACAACTTTTCTAACTGTATTTTAATATTCCAAAAAGACCCTTAATTTTTAAATAGTGTCTTGGATATGAAAACCTATAGTCAAAGTTATCTTTTCATCCAGAAGAATAATTTGTTTCTCTGAAAACAAACCAATTATGCATATGTAAGTAGGTCTCATTATTTGGGGTAAAGACAATAGTTAAAAAGAGATAATCTCATTTTCTGTCTTCATGGATATTGAATTTTTTTTAACCTTTTTCTGCATAACAGCTTCCAATGAGAGGAACCACACTCCTTATTTTCTGATATACACAGCCTAGCCAATAGTGGAATGTAAGGATGTTTCATACAAGGTATGGAGTGTTTCCCCAGAAGGAGACTAAACTTGGTTTTCACCTCTCCTCAGCAAGGGTCAGTTGACCACAAAGAGATGCAATTATTGTATTACATAGCTGACTTCAAGTCATAGTTTGCACTTTTGATGACTTGATATTATTTAAGAATGATCTGGCAATCCTATGTTTAGCCTTAATGATATGTCTCTCAAGTTTCCAACTCTGAGTATTTGCATTTGTTTTCTTCATTTACCTCTTGTGTTCCAGCATCACTGGCTGTTATACTTCCAAAGCAGTTCCCCAAGGCCTTACCACTCTGGAGGTGCTGATGGGCAGTAGCTCAGCAGGAGCCAGGATGGTGGCAGGAGCCAGGATGGTGACAGGAGCTAGTCCTGCTGTGCTCAGTGGCCTCACCAGGAGCCCTGTGTGTGCAGTGCTGGGCTCCAGCACTGGGGCTGACATGGAGGTCTCTGAACACCTCTGGAGGAGGAAGCTGAGCTGGTGCGTCGTGGAAGGAGCAGCTGAGGGCTCTGGCACCGTCTGGTTTGGAGGGAAGGCAGCTGAGGGGAGACCTCTTAACTCTTTCCTGATTTCTGAGGAGGGGACATGGAGAGACAGGTGCTGAGCTCTTCTCCCTGGAATACACGGGCGGGACACCTAGGAATGGGTCAAAGCTGCACCAGGAGAGGTTCAGACTAGACATGAGGGAACATTTCTTTACCAAGAGGGTGTTCAAACACTGTAATAGGCTTCCTAGAGAGCTGATGCCCCAAGCCTGTCAGTGTTGAAGGTCATTTGAACAATGACCTTAATAACAAACTTTAACTTATGGTCAGCCCTTAAGAGGTCAGGCAGTTAGATTAGATGCTTGCTCTAGGTTCCTTCCAACTGAAACAGTCCATTTGATTCTACACCTTTTGGCTGTGTTAGTTGTACAATATCCTCTTTATAAAACATCCATCCATTTTTTTTTGTTGATCATAAATCAATTAGCGGACTATTATTTAGAATTAAGATTTGATGCATTTATACAAAAGACTATATACACTTGAATAAAGGAAATTCAATTGCTTTCTATTTTTGCACTCACTGGCAATGAGAAATGCAGTATACATTACACAAGTAGCCTGATTGTAGACTTCTCAGTCTTTGCAAGACGAAGAATTACTGTAGTTAGTCCAGTAGACTAGCAAGATCTCAAGGTAATCAGCAAGTAAAAAACAGGCTACATTTCCAAATCAGTCAAAACAGATATCCCAAAATTGTTTCCGGAGAAAACCAGCGTGTTTTCAATAAATTATAAAACAGACTTTTTAGTATGTATCAATGGTGTCTAAGCCCAAGTTCCTATTGCAAAGGTATGAACACAGTGCTGCTACAGCCAGTGTCTCTGTATCAATACAATTTTATTTTTTGCTTCTCTTAACCCCTAGCATTACAAAGATTTATTAGTATGCTAAGCTTTACAGTTTGTGAGAAGATCCATAAGCCCCATAGCATATCAGGGCAGCTGCTTGGTAATCAGGCTGGAGATCTAAGAAAAGATGTCACAGGCTGTCTTATAGACGATGTCAGTAATCCAGTAAAGTATGAGTTTAATATTATCAGTTCCATATACAAAGCTTATTTATTTGAGTGAAGTCTGCAGAACCACTTCCAATATATCAGTAACCACACCACTAGCAGATACTAGATGCAGTATCAGTTGTCACTAGCATCTAGAGAGCATGGTAAGATGTCAGTGTCTGCACAGGTGTTCTGGTTTCAGCTGGGAGAGAGTTCGTTTTCTTTTCAGTAGATGGTCCAGTGCTGTGTTTTGAATTCAGTCCAAGAATAATGTTGATAACACACTGAACTTTTGATAGTTGCTCAGCAGTGCTCGCCCTAAGTCAAGGACTTTTCAGTTTCCCATGCTCTACCAGTGAGGAGGTGCACAAGAAGCTGGGGAAGAGCATGGCCAGAAGAGCTGACCCAAACTGGCCAAAGGGATACTCCACACCATAGAGCATCATGGGACATGACGTGTTAATGTCTATGAACTACAGCTCCTGTAAATGGTTATGACTAAAAATTCAGTTTACAGATTCTAAGTATGAACTTGTAAGAAAGAAATCCAGCGATGAAGGGGAAACTTCCTAGAAAAAAATGACATTTTATCCTTTCCCTACCAGCCAGCTGATGCAAGACAAATACTAATCTGCAGTTCTTTTCCAACAGTTGTCTGTGTCTGAATTTCAAATCCATTTGTATGCTGGTCTTTGTTAGGAGCAGTAAATTCCTCTCTGTTGCCAAGAAAACGTTGTTTTGCACTGATTTGTCTAGCTTCTTGTGTTGCACATACCTCCTGTGCATAAAAGAGGTTAGCAATACTGCAAACAATCCTTACGGCAGACCATGATCTCTGACTTTTATCTGCATTTAACAACAGCTTGAATTCCACATTTTGTTCAGCATAGCATTCACACAAAAGTCTTCTAAATAGACTCTATTAGCTGCTCTTCAGAGCTGCTTCCATGGTAAGACCATCTTCTGCCACATTTCATTGTTTTAGAAGTAAAAAGTTACTGGTTTTATATTTAGAAATTCTTTACTCTTTATATCTTTAATGAGATGTGAACATGCTAATAGTCTACCATGCATTTTCTTTCTATGACTTTCTGCCAAGTGCAGTTACATCATCAGTAAAAACACTAAGGGTTTTTACATTAACAATAATTTGAATAGTGGTTTCACTATCATTTTAGCTCCCATCTACTCAACAAACATTTACAAAGAAAGCCGATACTTCTGGCTGTGATAATTTCTTATTTTGACAGCTTGTGGCCAAACTCTCACTTGACTAATTCTGGAAGCAATAGATTTGTTAGTAGTCTCAAGATCTAATAATGAAAAGTTAAGAAGTGCTAACTAACAATATTAAGACATATATTAAGACATAATCTGATTAATATATAATCTGATTTAAAGTGTAAGATCTAATTTTTCTTATTTATGTTATGTTATATATTTTTTATTTAGGCGATACAGTTTGGAGAAAACAAATTTATTATTTACAAAAATCACAAACCGTTCAAAGCATCTAAATGAAAGTATTTTTAATATTGTATTTGATATCTAAAATGAAGAAGAGAAAATGACCCCCAGAAATTAATTACATGAAACTATGGGAGACAAAGACATTCTCATTTCCTTAAAAGAATCCCACTAAGTTATACAGCTAAGATGCATGGGAAACAGGAGAAGGCTGCATTTAATTATTCCTGAATCTTAGGTCCTGATTTCCAGGATGCAGAACATGGCCCTCTGAGTCACTGGCATTTGATGTGTAAATTTATTGACAATTTAAAATTGAGCAGGATGGTGAGGAAAAAAAGCCCAAACAAAAATCACCCTCCCTCCACTTCCCCTTCTTTCCAAGCTCAACTTTACTGCTTTGTTATGACTTCTACCTCTTCCCCCATGAACAGCAGAACAGGAATGGGGAATGGGGATTGCACTATTCAGCAGTAAAATACTCCTGCTATCAACACTGTTTTCACCACAAATTCAAAACATATGACCATACAAGCTGCTATGAAGAAAATTCCCTCTATCTCAGCCAGCACCAGCACACACTTCTCCATCACTCCTTCACGTTGCCGCCCTTTTCCAGCCTGGGGGCCCTCCCACAGGGTACGACCTATGGCAAACTGCTTGGGATGGGTCCTTCCCATGGGCTGCACTTATTTAAGAACTTCTCCAGCATGGGCCCTTTCCGTGGGGTACAGTCCTTCAGGAAGAGACTGCCCCAGTGTGGGTCCCCTGTGGTCACAGATCCTGCCAGAGAATCAGCTCCTGTTGGACTCCTCTCCCTGGACCACTGTCTGCCCGAGCACTGCTCTGGTGTGGGTTCCCCCGTGGGCTGCAGGGGCTCAGCCTGCATCACCGTGGGCCTGCAGGCTCTTCCTCTCTTCCTCATGGACTGCAGGGGAGTCTCTGCCCTGGTGCCTGAAGCACCTCCTCCCCCTCCTTTGCTGACCTTGGTTATCTGCAGCGTTATTTCACGTTTTCCTCACTCCACTCTCACCCAGCTGCTGCACAGTGTTCTTACACGTACGTGTGTTAGCACAGAGGCACCACCAAAGCGGCTCACAGGCTCGCCTTTGCTCAGCAGTGGGTCTGTCTTGGAGAGGGCTGAAACTGGCTCTGTCAGACATGGCAAAACTCCTGATGTTTTCTCACAGAAACCACCCTTGCAGCTCCCCCACTACCAAATCCTTGCCACATAAACCCAACACAAGCTAATAGCTGATGTCTAGTGAGAGTATGGGACTAAGACAAGATACAGTGAAGGCATCTGCCCTGGCTTGCTTTAGAGGAGACACTGTTCAACCCTCCTTCGGGGAAGCAACATGACTCCATCCAGGCTGAATCCTTAGGCATCTGTTTTTCTTCATGCTCTGTAGCAATCAAAACCCCACGTACAGTGTTATGAGTGCTTAGAAAGTGAATACAGTGCAAAAGTGAAATCACTATTAATCCATGGTGTGCTGACATCCTGACTGATCAGTTCTGTTACAGCTACTCCTCATAGAAAAGATAAAGTAGGACCAAAAAATTAAAATAAAAGATGTTGAAAGTTACAGAAGAACTTATGGACTGAAAAATGGACTAGAATCCTGTAACTCAGAAGAGGCAAAACTCAAAGTCAAGATGATAGGCATCTATAAAGTTAGAACCCGAAAAAGAAAAAATTTTTTGCTCTTTCTCTTATTGCAAGAATTTGGAAGTATCAAATTCAATTATCAGATAGTGATTTCTAAAGAAACAACAAGATGATCTTTTTTTGCAAAGCACAAAGCTAAATTCCGGAATTACTACTACTACTGGATGTGCCTGTAAGAATAAAATAATCAGTCATCATGAAAGTGGTGTGTGTCACTACCTGGTTTTGATATATAGCTCTGGAATGCAAGTCTGATATTTGGTGTTCCTTCCCACAAACACTGTGAGTGTCCAGTGTCCCAGTCTATGTAACACTGACAGTGCCTCTCATCACATCAGTAACAAACTCAATGAAAGGCAAGAAAAATGCCTCAGTTGTTCAATATCCCATGGAGTCAAGAAACATTTTTACTCCCTGATCTATTTCCAGCATTTTCTCCGTTGTCTTGTTATTTCCTATCCTCTCTGTGTGAGGCAAAGGTGAAGATCTGCTGCCTCAGCCCCAGGTGAGCCTGCCTGATAAAAACCTCCAAGGATACCTCGTGCCAAAAGCAGAAGTGTGACCTCACCTCCTTTCTTCCCCCTTCCTGTCTCTGCTGACTGGTGGCTCCCTATCGGTGGTCAAACAACATCCTTCTCTTTTCTTTAGCTTAAGATGGTTTAAAATGGACACAATAGAGAATTTTGGGGACTTTTTAGTGCAAACCACTTCTTATCAAGTAAATTCTAACTAGGCCTTTGTTGTATTTATGCACATGCCCTTTTGTTTAAAATGAATAATTATATATTTTTTCTTTTAAATCTTTATCTACCACATCTGTAAAGCAGAAAAAGAGTCAGGCAGCTGGTAGTAGCTGAGCCCCTTTTCCACAGGTGAAATAGACTTCCAGTACACTTAACAATAGGAACAAAGACTATGTTCCTAATCCTACACATGATTTATTAAGTCAAACTCACTTTATATTTATTTTCTCATTTGTGCAAGGCAAGAGAAGAAGAGATTTCTCCTGTCTTATTAAGTGCACAGCAAAACACTGTTGTTAGTTTTGATTTTCTCCCAGCTGAACCTTAAGAATATTAATCTATTCACTCATGAAGCGAGAGCAGCAGAGAGGTGTAGTTTCACCAAAAGTTGAAAATGTCTTCTGTTTAATCATAGTAATTTGTTCCTACCCATAAAAAATATTTGGTACAATAAAAATTAAGGAAAATAAATAAATAAATTTAAGTTATTTTGAGACAACTCTACTGCCTGTATTTCAATTACAGGAAAACCAGAATGATCTCCTTGTTGTGTGTACATGCAACTAATAATTCCTGATGTTTTTCTCCTCCCACTTCCTTTTGTGCTTTAACACTAAATTAGTCACAATATACAATAACAATAATTATGTTGTTCTGGCATTCCAGTCCATTCTCATCAACACAGGGCTTAAACATATTGCATTCCCCACCCCACTTACATAGTACCCTCAGCAGCAGAGCTCAGATAGATTTCAATAAAATCTTACATTGCTTTTATTCTTGTTCAAAAACTTTTTAAACCCCAGGTGTTTATATATATGTGTGTGTGTGTGTGTGTGTTGGCTTTGTGCAACTATGAGATTTTTATTATAGGCACATAGAAAGATACCTTAAGGCTATCCAAGTTTTCAGGAGCTAAAATTTCTTGCTAAATGACAATAAACAAGGACATTTTTATCTCCAATGCAGTAATTTCCACTGCTCTAGCCTGGATTGAAGACACCGTCCTGGATAGGAAGGTGAAAGAGAATATCAATGTCTAAATGTTCTATTTTCTCTAAAATATGTTGTGACTTTTCACTATTACCTTCTATTAAAAAATGAGAATCAATCCACATATGTCACTTAAGATAAAGAATTCTTCCTATTTATTAAGGTATTTTTGCACATGGTATACAAATACATAAATTTTTCTTATTTTCTTTTCAAACATATAATAAAAGCTATTGGAAAGGGGGAAAGTAGCTGTTCCTGATGTCTTCTGAAGTTCTGAATAGTTTGTTTGGTTTGTTTCTTTTAACATTTATGTACCTCTGTTTAGAAGACTAGCTACTCCACAGAAATGAATGAAACAGAATATAGGTATTTTAGGAAGACAAACCACCAGAAGCATTCTGATCAATGTGCTTAATTAAGATCAGCAGTAAGAGCTCCTTTGTGAATAAAACATTACTAGAAATAGAATTTTGTGCCTCACAGAACTTTAGCCTTCTTCCTTACTTGGAGCATGGGAAGAAGGAGACTTTAAAGAAGGATTTTAAAACATTGGCACTTCCTAAAATATTAGAGTTCCAGAAACACAAACTGCAGTAAAAAAAGAACTCACCACCTTTATAAAATAAAACCAAATAATTCTTAACAATTCTAACAATTTCTGTAATTTTTATGATACATTCTTTTAGCTTACAGAATACATGGGTAGCCAAAACCTAGAATTTCAAAAGATACAGGTACACTTGGTCTATCTGTCTGAAGTATTACCTGACAAAATCAATATGTTAACGTGGTTTAATTGCTTCCTACTTTACACTATTTTAAAGCAAGAACAGATGCAATTCAGAATGCACATATAGCCTCAATTAAAATAAATTGGTAACAGGATAAAGTAAATATACTTATGCTTAAAAAATAATAATTCTTAGGAAGACTGGACAATGTTTTTTTTCTGGATACTGAAAAGGAGGTATAAATTTATAAGGTAAAGTGACAAGAGGGAAACCTTTTTAAAATGTGTGTGCACTGCAGTTATCTCGCAAAACTGGGATCCATGTAGGCCAAAATTATTTCAGTTTGATTTCAATAAAGTGTCTTAGTTTCAAATCTTCCCAAATCAAAGTTCTGTTTTATTTAAGTTAATTTCCCATATAAAAAAGTTTAAAAGTAGTGATTTTAACCTTGCCTTAAAAAAATTATATGTTCTAAATGCCTGCATTGTAAAGGCTACATATATATTTTGATAATTTATTTATTTCTATAAGAGTTATGCAATGTTTCTCACTGTCAGTATTACATTGGCTTCTTTTGGACTTCATCTGTTCTAAATTCTTTTGTTTTTACAATAAAATCTTTTTTTTTTCTCTACCTTAGTTTGTTTGAGTAGAATGAGCCTTTTACAGTCACCACAGTTACAAGATTTGTTAGTTAGTTACAAGCTGTGAACTGCGATTTGGATTTGTCTTCTGAGGACAACTTTCTAGTTCACTGTCCACTTTGAGAAACCTTTCCTGTGTAATATTTACCATAAACACTCTAACATGAACTCTGCTTTTCCTCACATCCCAGTTTTCCTTCCTCTGGAATATTTTCCTTGCTTGTGTAACATGTAACAGGAGCAACCCCGCAGCCCGTCCTGGCAGGCTGGAAAACAGGGAACCTCTAATGCAACTAGTGTCGTGCTCAGTAACTGGTGCACAGAATTACAGACTCCTGAGCTGGAAGGGACCCCCAAGGATCATCAGTCCAACCCCGGCCCTGCACAGACACCCTAAACAATCCCCCCCTGTTCCTGTCCCATTGTCCAACCCCTCCTGGAGCTCTGGCAGCCTTGGGGCCGTGCCCACTCCCTGGGGAGCCTGGGCAGTGCTCAACACAACAGCCTGCTGGTAAAGTACAACAAAGAGAAGAAAAGGCCAGGATTAAACTAAAGACAGCCCTTGGAATCAGTATAGGGACAACTACAGGGACTATTTCATAGTACTAGTCTTAGCTGACACGGTAAAAAGAACAAATCCACATATTACTTAAAGGAACACCTCAATGCAGAAAAAAACCCCACATTAGTTTTTGTTTGTTTGCAAATTCTTCAACCTATTCCTTTTCTGCAGTCTAAACTACACACACAGGGCAGGTACTGTATTCCAAAAGCTGTTTCATAGTAAATGTTGAATAGGTTGACTTTTGTCTCAAGGATGCATTTTCCTTTTTCTAGGACACAATGTCTACCATCCATGGAGGTCTTCCTGCCTTTGCCCAGCTTCAGAAACATGAATGGTTACCGTAATATTTGGGATTATCTCTGTGATGACATGCCACATCAGGAAACATTGTCTTGATTGGGGACCTTTCTCACTGAAAGAAAAGGGTTAAAATTCTTAGGATATTGCCTGAAGTCCTGCAAAACAAATGAATATTCAAGATGCAATCCAAACTGCATAAAAAAATTAGTCGTGCTCTCTAAAAAGATTTTTACAGTTTGGTCAGAAATTTAACAAAAACTCATTGAAAAGTGTCTATTTCCAGGAGGTCATTAGAAGCGAATTTTACTGAAGAATGACTATCTAATGTGGGCAGACAAAAACTATACAATGAGACAACACCAATTTCAGATAATCTTAAAATTTCAGACTATCACCTACTGAAGGTAAGGACAGGCTCTATTAAAAATCCATTCATTTGTGGAAAAATAGCTTTCCTGAAGGGATGTAAGAATGGACAGTTAGGGATGGTAATTCTGTTAATAATTGTCTCACTTCAATCTGCTTGTTTCCATGTCTTTGATACGGTTAAAGAGGATGATAAAGCAGATGTACTCTAAATCTACTGCTTTGCTGTTTGCGAGCACACAGGATTTGTGACTTCAGCCCCTAACATCCAACATTAGACATTTTCCTTGAGACAAAATCCAAACCAGATTCCAGACTCACTAGATAATACCATTTCAGCAATTATTCTGCATGTAGAGAAGTTGTTGTGCAATGTGTTGATAATTTTTTTTTCCTAATTTTGTATATTTGTAATTAAACTAGTTTACTTATGCATTGTTGCAATATTTCAGGGTAGATCTTTGGTCCATTATGCAGATTAAAAAAACTTGCAAGCCCATGAGCTCAAATGATAGTGTAATTTGGGTTTTTTTTTTTCTATAAGCTAACAAATGGCTCATAAATTTTTAATAAAAGGGTATTGCATCAACCCTCAAGTAACATAAATTGTGCACTGCATTGGACAGGGCTAATGTAGTGAATGGTATAACATCCTTCTTAGCACCCTGGTAAATCCTCTTCTGATGATAGTGAGACTGAATTGAAGATCTCTGAAGTTTTTTATTGGATGGAGCTTTCCTCAGTTACTTTCTAACTTGCTTTTTAGAAGAAAAGCATAATGCCTTTGCGTATGGTGGTCGTGATCTGTCCTGGCTGCGAGGAAGGCCATACGCTCCGTCCTCTACATTTACACAGGCATTTCACTAGATCTCTGCATAGCACTTGATTTGTGCACGACTAGAACACAGAATGACTCCTCTAAGGCATGAATGTAATGTAGATCTCTTTCTGTAAGAGCTCGTTTGCTAACCAGAAGAAAGAGCAGCTGCTACTGCCGGAATGATTCATGAATCCATTCCCAGCTGTCCTCTTTCCCTAGAGACAGATATGCCAAATAAATGGCATTGGCTGGGGCAGCAGCCTGCTTCTGGGTGCTAGAGACAAGATTTTCCCAAGTCCAATAAGCATTGGTTTTGGCAGGATGGTGGAAGGCAACGTGCCCAGCAGCAAAAAACCAGCAGCCTTTCTCTCCTACCAGTTTTTGTTCAATTGCTCCTCTCTGTGTTTACAGCTCTTCTCAGCGCTTTGTCCTGTCTCCAATTACACAGTGTTTTGCCCACCATTTCTCTTGGGGAGAGAATCAGTGAACAAAATGCGACACAAGCCAAACATATGGAAAAACATATTTAAAGGTATGAATGGAAACAGAATCAAGGATATTGGTAAACATAGCAATAGGACTGTCCTATAATTTCGATGCCACCTGGCTAGTTTCTAACCAGCCCGACTGGTCTGACGTGTCCCAGATCTGTCAGAGCTATTAGCCATGCACACATTGAATTTGTATGTGTTGTAGCCCCGTGCCAGGGTAGCGGGTCTTGTTTTCTTTTTCCTTTGTTTGTTTGTTTTCCCTTTTTTTCCTTCCTCAAAGAATAGCCAGCCTGCTACAGTTGCACAGCCCTTTATCCGGTTTGAAACAATGCAATCCAGGGCACTCGTTGGGATACTGGGATTCAGGGTCGGTGACAGATGGATGTTGGATCAGTAAAATTCTGAGACTTGTCACTGCAGGGACACAAGTCTAGATTCTCAGTAGTAATACAGCCTGCCTTCTTCAGAGCCCGGTTCAGAAAACACAGATCGAAGCCTCTGCTGCATTCTGTGGTGGGCAGGGACGCTGGAATTGCGGATTGTGATTACGTGAAGACTCGGCATCCTCAGAATTTGCCAAGATTATCTCCTAATTTCCTGCCTCGTGCAAGACCTTACCCAAGTCAAACTGCCTGCCAGCGTCTGTTGCTTCGAAGAGGACGACCCTGAAGCCGCAGTGCAATTGAGATGAATGGTATGTGTGTTGCCCTGCGGCTGAGGGGGCCGTGTCCGCCCCGCCCGTCCCGCCGTGCCCTCCGGAGCCCGGGCGGGCCGCGGGGCGCGCTCACGGCAGGCGGCGGGGACGCGCACGGCGCGGGGCTCGGAGCGCGCGGGCAAACCCAAACCCTGTGCTGCAGCTCCAAGGCTGACCGTGGAAGTCCATCCCGATGTCCCTGCACTGCTGCTCCCCGCAGGAAAAGCAGCGCCGTGTTCAACACGCGCGGGCTGCCCGGCCAGCCCCGCTCCGCGGGACCCCCGCGGCGGCCGCGCCCGCTCCGACCGGGGCCCCGCCCGTGTCCGCCCCGCCGAATGGCGGCGGCGGGCGCGGCGGCCGCCCCGGCGCTTTACGCGTGCACCAAGTGCAACCAGCGGTACCCGTTCGAGGAGCTCTCGCAGGGCCAGCAGCTGTGCAAGGTGCGGGGCGGGGCGGGGCGCGGCCCGGGCGGCGCCGTGCGGGGCTGGCGGGCGGGGCAGGGCCGGGCCGGGCCGGGCCGGGCCGGGCGGGCAGTAACGCGGCGCTTCCCCCGCAGGAGTGCCGCATCGCACACCCCATCGTGAAGTGCACCTACTGCCGGTCCGAGTTCCAGCAGGAGAGGTACGGCGCGGCCGGGCGGGCCCGTCGGGAGCGCGGAGCAGCGGGGCATCCCGGCAGCACACGGCCATAGCTCGGGGGAGGGTGCCGGGGGGCGCTGCCAGGCCCTTCTCAGTGCTGTCCGGCCGCAGGACGGGGAGCAGGGGCCCTACACTGAGCCTCGAGGAGTTTCACCTCAACACGAGGAAGATCTGCTAGAGCGCTGGAACAGGCTGCCCAGGGAGGTCATGGAGTGTCCCCCTCCGGACACATTCAAAACCCACCCGGACACGTTCCTGTGTCACCTGCTCCAGGTGACCCTGCCTGGGCAGGGGGTTGGGCTGGATTAGGTCGCCAGAGGTCCCTTCCAACCCGAACTACTCCATGATTCCGTGGTTCTGTTTGCCAATAACCGCATGTGAAAGAATGTCAGGGTCTGTGTTTGTTGCCGAATTCAACATTGTGCCATTTTATCTTTTTAGCAAAACCAACACTATATGCAAGAAGTGTGCCCAAAACGTGAAGCAGTTCGGAACGGTGAGTAGGATCTTGGTTCTAAAATCTGAAGCTAAGTTCATTCACGTTTTAAACTGAAAAAAGTTATGTTGCAACTAATCTTATTTTTTGGGAGGGGGAAAGAAGTAGAAGCAGAGATTGCCGTTCAGAAGGGTGATGGAAATGACTGACGTCTCTTGGTTTCACCTGTGGGTTTCAGTTCCTTTTTCCAAATTGAAATCCATTGGGGTTATATGTAGCTTAACAGTTACAAATAATTTCAATGTAGCAATTTGTCACAAAGCAACATTATTTCACCTCACACACGTGAAGTTATGCCCTTTGTATTCTAAGGAAGTGCTTGATGACAGGAAAACAATTAGCCCTCCCTGCTCTTAATGAGTGGTAAATGTGAAAATGGGGTTACATCGCATACTTTATGTAAGTCTTAAAAAAATGCATGTTAATCGTGTTAAACTATTAAGCAGAAAATATTTTCAGGGTTATCTATATTCATGTTACTTTGTGTTTTCTCATACTGACTTTCAGTTCTGTCAGAAAAATATTTTTTCTGTTATGTGAATACATACATTGTATCTGAACTGCCCTGCAGATACGAGTTTCTAGAAGGCATCAAGATAATCTTGTTGTGGAACAAAAGGGCATAACTTCTCCATACTTAACATAAACCATAATAGAGAAATTCAACTTATTTCAGAAATGTGGCAACTGTTGGTATGTAGTCAGGCACTTTGCGAATGTATATGTAAACTGAACATAGAAATAATTTCAAAAGCTTAAAGTGTAGCAAAATTAATTGTGGGCAATCCAACAATGATTTTATCAGTAGTTCATCAAAAAACAGAACTGCATTGAAGATAATCAGCCATTTCTAGCCCAAGAAAGCTCACAGCAATTTTATTTTCCAGCACCGTATTAGACTAGTTGAGCGTATGATACAAAAGTCGATAACTTGACCTGATGGTATCTGAAGCTGGTTTTTGGTTGGTGGGGGATTTTTTTGTTTGTTTGGGTTTTTAGGTTTTCTGCAGAATTGGAGGGGTCAGGATACTAATCTTGGAACTGTAGGGTTATTGAATCCCCGATTCAGTAGGGATGAGGGATGTCCTCAGAAACTTCCAGTCTAAAAAAATTACTTGATTGTTCTTTTAAAGTTTTTCTAAGTAATTTCTTTAGTAATGGAGTAAAACTGAGAGAAAACGTCATCATATTTAAAAAAAAAAAAAAGAAAACAGGAGATGTAGAGGTGAGTAATCACGTAGATGTGTATGTTTCTTTTATTGAGCATGGATCTGGGTTTTCATGAAAAGTCCGGACTGGTTTTAACCACTGAAGAAGCATCCTTTTAGGGGAAAAGTTTAGTACTGAAAATAGAAATGGTGGGAAAAAAGTTCTTTAAGACAGATTATATGAAGCCCTGGTAGTTCCAAAGCATCACTGTATGCTGTGTTCATTACAAAACATGCGAATGTATTGACTTCAATTGAATTTATCTTTTCTTTCAGCCCAAGCCTTGTCAGTATTGTAACATTATTGCGGCATTTATTGGCACCAAATGTCAGCGTTGCACCAACTCGGAGAAGAAGTACGGCCCGCCTCAGACATGTGAGCAGTGCAAACAGCAGTGCGCTTTTGATCGAAAAGAGGAGGGAAGAAGGAAGGTAGGCTTTGTTCCACATCTCTGGTGGCTTAGGCTAACAATAGACAGTGTTTCTCCTTCATAAGAGAAAGACTAACAGGAATGTGTCTTAAGTTATCTAATATTAGATTAAAGTTGCTGAGCTGTGCTTTGCAGTATTTGAATTAAATTTTGTAACTTGGCAATTGTTATGTTAGCTGCTGAGCTAACTTATTTTAAATTAAATCACTCTTTCTAAAAATAGGCTTAAGTGTAAGCAGACAGTTGTAGCTGGGGAACAGAAGTTAAGCACCTGAACAGTTCCTGGTGCTTTGATATTTATTTTTATTTTCCCATCTGTTGAATCTTATCTATGTCCATAACTTGAATCTGTCACTTTACCTCTTCTGATTTGCTTGCCTTGCCTTAAAGTACAGGCCCAGAGAGGTGGACTGCTCTGAGCAGCCTTTTGTGTTCTGTTTTGTTAAATAGCTTTGGTGAGTGCCACTTTCTCATTTCAGAAGATACTGAGGAAATGACCTCAAAAGCCTCTTGACTGAGCCCAAGAATAATGCTGTTTTTACAGAAGAATTTACTTGGTACAAGTAACATGATGGCTGGACATCTTGATTCTGCCTGCAATATGATGGGTTGAGAGAGGGTACATGGTGTCTAAACTAAAAAAGATTTGCCCTTTTAAAAAGTTGTTGTCATTTCTGTGACATAGAGCAAGTCCAACATTTACTGGGACTCCTTGTAGCATTACTTTAAATGACAAAAAGAAATTAAGATTCACTTTACTAAAAGATAGCTTGCATACATTGGAGAATACATAGTGATGTTTCATACCAAAGAGATGTCCGTGTTTTCCTCAAAGATAACAGATTAAATGAAACAAATTTTTCTTGCCAATATTGAGTACATCTCTCTAGTGCAAGTATACTTGGACGTAAACCCTGCTATGAATTATTTCTCAAAAGGTTGATGGAAAGTTGTTGTGTTGGCTCTGCACACTGTCCTACAAGAGAGTGCTGCAGAAGACAAAAGAACAGAGGAAGAGCCTAGGATCTTCACATTCTAACTCCTCATCCTCATCTCTTACTGAGAAAGACCAGCATCATTCAAAACACCACCACCATCACCACCATCATCATCGTCACAGCAGCAGTCATCATAAGTAAGTATTTCAAAAATTAAAGTAGCTGTTGGTAGCTCTTCATCTGTGTTCTGTTTGTACTGAGATAAAATCAAAGTTAGTAAAAAAAGCTTTTTAAAACATGGCATTAAGAGCAGTAGCAGAATGTTGTTCTTCCATGGTCTGTCAAAATCCTTATATTCTTACAGTTTGCATAAAGGGAGTTCAGCAAAAAGCAGGAATTCTTGGTGATCATCAAAGTAGTTGATCTTAAAATTACAGAAAATAAATAAAAGTCTAGAAAAAAGCTCATGGAATGGCTACAGAAACAAGTTACTTAGGGGTAAACTTGGATTTGGCTTTCTAAGCAGTAACTGCTCTGTGATAACTTCTATTTTATACACATTTACTATGGGTTAAAAGGTGTGTATTTGCAGTGAGTACAGAACAACTGCTTCATTCAGAATCCCAATCCTGGCTTACTTCACCCTGAGTCGTTTGTGTGCAAATATTCACAGGTAAATGGGGAAGCAGAAGCAGTAGTGCGCAATGGTCTAGGACTAGTTTGTATCTCTTTGCTAGTTTTTATAATCACATCTTCCTGGAATAGACAGTAGTGAGTGGCTGTGATACAGATGTAGGGACATAAGACTGTCAGTTCTGTTACTGTCATTCTGATAACATTTCACATAGTTTTGTTCCATCTTCTGGAACTTTTCTCAATATGTCATCTCTGGCCATGGCATAAAGAGTGTACCAACCTTGATGTACATACCCAGTTTATTTAATCATAAACCCCAGAATTCATTTGGGTTTTTGTGCTGGTACAGCAGTAGTCACAGTTCTTATTTTCACTGATAGGCTTATGGCTGCATAACTTTAGAACTACTTGGATAGTAAATACTATGGCTGCAATGGTAATGACCCTCATCTCAAACACACAAACACTTTCTTTCTAAGCTCCATGTTTCCAGTTCTTATAATTTTTCATCTTGACTGAAACTTGCCTGTCTAAGTGTCACTTAAAGATAGAAGCAAAAGAAGCTGGAATGATATTGGGAATGAGGAAAAGAGAAATGCATATATTTTCACTTTTAAAAAAAGAGAAAAATAAGGTTTGGATTTTTAGGAATTTGAAGAAGAAAATTATTCTTGTCATGCAATAACTCAGAGAGTTATTTTACTGTTCTTTCAAATCTCTGCTGAAAATTGAGTTACAGCAGGTTAAATCTAGTTTAATGCATATGGCAGAGGTATAGTAAGGATTAAATAAAAAAAAAAAGTTATCTCTTTACCACAGAATAGAGCTTCTGATGTACTCAAGAGTTGTACCAGTAAGCATTATCTTTATACAGATCACAATGTTCCTGGTTTCCTACCTTTTTTTTTTTTCTGTAGGCTGCCATGGTTCCATTGATTTCTGGTCCAGTGAATATGACTCTTTTTCCCGGTCCATTTCAGTTATTGTTAAGACCAGACAACAGAGACAGTGAGGTAGAAATACAGATTCTTTGAACTATTTCACTCAATGCTGTCTTCTGCATTCTACCATTCCTTTATCAGTACTCTTTACTAGTTGCTTTTGAAATGATTGAAACCAAATTGTTACATCTGAGAAGCAGTTATTTTCAGGGATCCAAAACTGAGCTTTGCTCTTATGCCACCACATGAGCACTACTTCAGGCAATGTTCATATGGCAGTATGGGAATCCCAGGAGTGCTGCTTTAGACCAGCTTGCTGAGTATGAGATTAGCAATACAAAGTTCACAAGAATTGAGAGGTATCAGCAAAAAGGTTTAGCCATCAGTCTTGAAGTCTACCCCCTTGTGACTTGCAATAGTGTAGATATTTAGCCAAGAAATACTTTTATAACATCCTCACATGGTAAAGCAGGATCAGAAATATGACAGAAAGTATCAATGTCCATCTGAAAATTCATAAATGTTTACTTTTTCGTTGGGAAAAAAAAAAGGGGTGGGAGGATTTTTCTCAAGTACAGATACCATTCACATAAACTCTAGAAATAATGGCATATTTGGTCAGTTACCAAGTACATTTCACATATTTCAGAATCAGCAATCTGAGTCCAGAACAAGATCAGGGACTATGGAAACAGAGGTAAATATGCTATTATTTATTAATTTTCTTTTCATTTTTCTTACAGTTTTCATTTAAAGAATTTCCTTTTTCTTGCATCTCTGGCTAGTCTCTAGCATTCCAGCTAGGAGCATGAGTTAGTTATTTTATGTGTACCAAATAGTGATATTAGAGAGTTATATAGTATGAGGCTTTAGGTTTACATTTTGTTTGATTTCAGCCATAAATCCTCTGCAGCTATTCAGAATGAAACTCCAAAGAAAAAGCCCAAACTGGAATCCAAGCCATCAAATGGAGATAGGTAAAGTTATATTTTTGTAAAGCTGAGCCATTTCAACCAAATAAAGTGCTGATTTGTGGCCAGTTAACTTTTTTTTTGTATGAAGAATGAGGGAGGTGAAACTATTGTCTAGCATCTGAGTGCTGTCAGTCAGTTAAACGACACTATTAGCAGAAAACGAGCACTGTTTTCCTGCTTTTAAGCTGTTTTGGGTGAAATTAATCAAAGCTCGTGAACAAGGCAACAGCTAGCAACAAAATGGTATTCCCTGACATTGGTGTTTTAACAATTAGATGGCAGGGTTGAACATGCTGTTTTAAGTTGACCCAGTATCTAGAGAATTCTTTTGGACCTTAATGTGGGAGACTGCATCTTTATTCTGTATCTGGCCAAATAGTTGGAATAAAAGTTAAAAATGGCTGCTTCAGTCAAAAGATATTTGTCCCCCTCAAAGTTAAAACTGATCGATATTTCTGCAGGTGTATGTAATGTGTGCGATTAGTAAGGTAATTTGCCAGTTGCCTCCATTTCTGTCAGGTACATATATTTTTGCATTAGTCCTTAAGGATGTTAGTGGAATTATTAATTGCTCAATTTGAAATAAAAAAAAAACCAAAACTGTTTGTTTTTTTCTTTGCTATTGATGTTGTAAGTAACTATTGTTTTTCACTTTTAGTAGCTCTATAAATCAGTCTGCAGACAGCGGTGGGACTGACAACTTTGTCCTCATAAGTCAGCTGAAAGAAGAAGTAATGTCACTTAAACGTCTTCTGCAGCAAAGAGATCAGACTATTTTAGAGAAAGATAAAAAGGTAAAAGTTTCACCTATTTAATAAGAACTATATAATTTTGGTTTCTATTTTGTAGACACCTAACAATGTCAAAACAGTGAGATAAAACAAAAATCAGATGCAATTGCTTTATATAGCAGCGAATCAGATCTTACCATTTAAAGAACAAGTTTGGGACTTTTGTATCAAGAATATATTTTGACTCCAAGTCAAAGAGCAATTCATCTTCCTTCACTTCAGCCATCTAGAAGTTAGCCTGTTACTCAGGCTGCATACCATAGGTGAGGGATAAAATGCCAGACAGTGGTTTGCATGATTTACATGTTCTAAACTGAGTCATGTCAAAGAGTAGTAACCATTCTGAGTTTAGCTTAGTTTTTATTTGGTCTTAAGCTAAAGCAACTATAGCCATAACAAGTCCAAATTTAAATGTATAGTGTATGAAAATTAAGTGCTTTGTTTTTGTAAGATTGGTAATGTGCAGTGTGTAGGGTGCCAAGTCTTTGTGGCGGTCAGAGACTGAAAGAAAAGCTTGGATTAAATGGATGTCTGTTAACAAATTTAAGTGAAATAGTCAGGCCCAAGTGGCTGCACTGAAACTCTTACGAAAGATTCACCCTTCAAACAAATATTAGTGACTAACAAGAAAAGAGAAATCACTACAAATACGCACTTTGCTTTGCATTTATTAGAGCTTGTTTCTCTGCCATTTGAATAACTAGATGCTTTTAAGACACTGTAACTGTGGCTCTAGAGTATCTGTTCAGGATTGAGTAGGTTATGTAATTGTATTAAAAATAAATTTGCTGTATTTTCAAGTAAAATTTTGATTGTCAGTGCATGGTGGCCTATCAAAACATTGATGATTAGAAAAGATTCATTCATCCTGAAAGGGAAAATGCTTCCACTTTTAAACCATAGTTCAGTATCTTCATTTCTACACTTAGATGTTATTTGTAAAGGATATTGAATCTATTTTCATTTATGTCACTTAGAATATACCTAGTGTTAAAAGTACTTGCTATTTCAAGGCTTTTAAGTGTTCAGTGTGAAAGAGCTGAACAGTCTGTCATGGATTCTCTTTAGGTATTTTCTTCAAAGGATGGACATTAGGCCCTGATCTCTCTCTTATAAAGCCAGGAGAAGATCATGAGTCAGTAGGAAATTCACTTATCTCATTTTTTCTTTAATCTGCTGGGCAAAGCTTACAAAAGGTGTAGGTAAGGAAATGTCACCTGCTTCTGCATAACCCTTGCAGCGACTTGTTTTGTGCTGTTTCCATAGGGAGAGCATCTAATAATTTTAATATCCCCACTGCTAAAACTTTATTTGACTTCAGAGTGCTTTGAACGTAAAGATTCCTTCGGGCATGAATTCCTCACTTTCAGAACATCACTTACTTTCTGCAGCTGCTGCAGGGAGGAGAAAAACAGAACACATTGTACAGTGTTTGCATAGCTGAAAAATGTACAACAAATGAATGCACTGCAGATTTTATTTTGTGAGAGGGTACATTTGAAGACATGCACTGGGATAAAAGCCTGAGCCAGGTCTGTGGGAGATTTCTGTTAAGGTCATGTCTCAAGATTTGTGTAGGGACAGCATTTGAACAGTTTGGCATGCTCTGAAAGAAAAACCTCTGAAACTGTAACATGGCAACAAACAACACAGTTACAGCAGCTTTACAGACAATCCTCAGTCATCATTTTTTGTTATGAGTCAGGATGTCAGCCGTGTCATTATCAGTGCTTATTGTTTGCAGTACTAGCCTTGTTTGTCTTTCTGCACAAAATGTTAGTGAGACAACATTACCCTGGAGTCCTGAGACTTGATTATTAGGAAGGGACCACAGTTTGCTGAATATTCACAGGTAGTGTGTTTGCTCATCTAGTTGCTTACTTTGCTGTGGTGCAATACTACCACAAAGTTTTTTTGATATATAATGTGTGGTATGTGTCTTTGCACTGGATTCCCCATAATTTACAACAGCCATAAGTGCATACCTTGAGCAGCAGTCTGTACAGGGAGGTATAATAGCACTTGACCATTTGATTGGCAGTTCTTTTGAATAGCTTCTTTCACTACATGTGATTTGACACGTCCTAAGGTTGGTAAGAGCAGTCTCAGTAGTCATTTTAGGAGTGCATGCTCTGGTTTGTTATGGCAGGCATCTTTGCTAGCAAAGAGGCTTCATTTCCTGATAAAACCAAATCTACTGAAGAGGTTTGGAAGAGCCCTGTGAGTCTGGCATGCTTTGAAGAACTGAACTTTTTAAAGAAGTGATTCCTAAAACTTCTGGGTCCGTATAGAGCAAACCATTAGTAGTTCACCTGGCTGCACATTCTTCCCGAAGAAGCATTCAGCACTTGGATAGAAGCATATATCACACTTTAGAAACACCTGCCTAAATGTATGTCACCTGGATCTCTCTTTCTTTCAGCACAGACCCAATGGCAGCAATACTATACCATATGCTCAGAATTAAATCATTTGTTAAGTCATTGAAATTGCATGTTTCCGATAATGCAGTTTAATTAATTGTTATGGATTGAGAAACAGGGAAAATCTAGGCTGTAAACTTCTCTTTAAGACAAATTGTAGCATAAAAGGACACAAAAGAATCCTTTCTACTGTCTCTGTATGGAAGATTTTTCATGTGTTACCATACCATATAACAGAGATGTAACTAACAATTATGATAAGCATCTCACAGCTGAAAGGGCATCAAAAATTATAAATCGTCAGTCTTGTATTTGAATTTTTTTGTTGTTGATGCTTAGCCTTCTTTTTCCAAAATCCTGAGCAAAGAGTATGATTATATAAGAACAGTTGTTTTATTCATATAAAACAGTCATACATACTTTTCAAACTGCTTCTCAAGTGTTGAGCTGTTAATACAACAATAGTAAATAAATACAAGTATTTTCCGCAATTCCTGAGGCTTCCATAAATATTTCTCAGATTGGTTAGAAGATGCAATACTGTAGTGGTTCAAAGAATCTTCATAGCATTTGTGTTTTCAGTTGACAGAACTGAAGGCAGACTTTCAGTACCAAGAGTCTAACTTGAGGACAAAGATGAACAGTATGGAGAAAGCTCATAAGGAAACTGTGGAACAGTTGCAGGTGAGTGATTGCTTATCAATACTTGAGAAATACTTACAAGGGAGTTATGTATTCAAGCTGTTCAATCAGTTTGTTCACTAGGTATTGTTCAGTACAGTACAGTAGCACCAAGTTCTTGAGTGGTTGTTGCCATGTTAACTGTGAATGCATTGTACAGGAGTTCTGCAGCCAACAGACAATCCATATGAATTAAACTCAGTCTAAGAATCACCTTTTAGCTTTAAGAGGTAGAGGCTTACCTCACATACTTTCTCAAAGGTTATGTTATTTTTTGTGTGTCTGTTCTTTGACAATTTATTAGTTGTCATTGGGCTATGGATCCAGTTTAAAGGCTCAGCACTAACACAGTGACAGTTGGACATGTCTTGTTAGAGCATACTTTATCAGGAAGAAAGCCTGAATCAGTTGCTTTATAAATCACAGACTGAACAAAGACTTGGTGCAATACTGGATATACTAAATTTTGCAGTACAAGAAATGTGGTTACTTTTTCTGTTAAAGATGGAATATGCATATCAAAAAGCATACACAGATCTTTGGAAAGTGATCATTACCTTCTTTGGATATTCTCAGCATGTACATTTAGATTATTTGTTCATAAAAAATGCAATGAGAAATCGGTACATGACAATACTATTGGAAACATTTCAGTAATTCATACTTTTTTTATCTGTATTGCAGGCCAAAAACAGAGAACTGCTCAAACAGGTTGCAGCATTGTCAAAGGGTAAAAAGTTTGATAAAAGTGGGAGTATCCTCACATCTCCTTGAAGAACTGGTTATTTGTGGGGTTTGCTACTCAATGTACATTTGAGTAATTCTGTGAAGCCCTTAAAATCCTGTGTAGTGGAAGAAATATTTTTGCACACCAGATTAGTTGGCATGTTTCCTACATGTTTTTATAATTAATATGCAGCTTTTTTTAGTTACTGTTCAGATTAAATACTTCAACTGGATTGAAGAATGTTTTTATTTTTTTGATATTGGAAACTTTCTGCCAGCAATAGTATTAAACAATTGCATAGAGAACATAGCAGTGCTCTCTCTAAAAGGACAACATGCAATAACAAACTAGGTGTACTTTTTACAAAGTAGCAACTGAGTCTTTTAAACTACACTGATGTCAGCCAAAAGTTTATGAATTTGCGGTGACACTGAACATTGGTTCTGGCAACTGTTCTTTTACTTTGTATCAAAATTTAAATTTAAAGTGGAAATCATGGTGCTCTCAAACTGAAAAGAGGCATATATGTATGTGTAAATATGACTGTAATGGTTATATTCTTAGTTACAACAAGTAATTAGTGTTTTACATTCTTGTGATAGGGATTGACTGAAAGATTATCTATTGTACAGTAACAGAGGCAGTGTGGTTTTTGTAAGATTTACTGTAGATTTTCTTGCAAGTGCCTTTCTCCAACTGTTTATTTATAGGAATGTTGGTATTTTGTACATAAGGTTTTTATGTTTTAAAATCATGTTTAATAAATGTTTTATGTAAATATAAATGTGTGTACAGAGGAATCTGAAACAAAGATCAAAGTGGCTAGTGCAGTGCTCAAAGCAGCATTAAGAGCTAGCTAGCTAATAGATGGACAGTGAATATTGGCTTTAGATAACCTTTGTAGCTTGTGTCTGTGAGGTGTAGAATTTTGTTAGTGCTGCTCATGCCAAACACTTCCTGAACAAAAAACAAAATGTTTTTTTGCCACACTGGAATTTTGTGGTTTGTTCATAAATTTTCTGCATTTGGCACGGCACCAATTTTGATTCCATAGCAGACATTTTACTGCCAATGTTAACATCCTTAACTAGTGATATACACTCAAAGTTTTAAAAGCATTTATTTCCTTCCCATTGTCTGATTTACTGTACTTAGTTGTAACTTACGGTGATTCTTAATGAATTGCAAGACTCACATCTCCCAGTAAAGATACACAATGAGAAAAGAGTAGCCAAAACAAATGGTCTTGAAATTAGTTGAATGGATGTATTGTCAAAAGGTGGGTTGTTTTAATGTTCTGGGTGGATTTTGATTGTAAATTATATCAGTTTAAATTTAGCTCTGCTCCCAATGGGCATTAGTCATATTCAGAAATTTGTTAAACAATAATTCAGTATACCCTGAGGTCACTGTTCAGGAAGGTAAGTTATGAATCAGTATAAAAGGATTTAGACTTACATGGGTGAAGGTTTAGGTCAGCTCTGGGTACTGACTCATAGCAGGGTACCTGTTGATATTTCAGTAAGTTTATTTGTGTAAAAGCAGCTACACATTTTTAATTAAAGAACTAAAATCTGTAGTCCTTTGGCTGTTCACCCAGATACTGAACTACGAATACCTTTTCAATAGTTCAAATGAGTTCCAGCCGTGACAGGCTACTGAAAAATATGAAAAACTCAAGCTCTCTTGTTTCATATGGTATATGTGTATTTTTATACCCTAAAATCAACTTTGTATGTTTACAAATGCTCTTCTTTAAACTTACTGAACTAGGGTAGAGAATGCTTCTATCCTTTGGAGTTGTTATTAATATTTTTTAATATACAAATTTATGACTTCTATTAATTCAGAATTAGTATCTGGGTAATTTCTTTTCCAGTTGAATGGTGACCCGTGTTCAACAAAATTTGTTTTAAATTACAGAAATGCATAACAACATGAAGCGTTTGAATTAAGATTACTTAATGATAGCAGTTCAAGCTGTAGTCAGGACATTTTAAAGAAACAAACTGAAGGTCTGTATGAGAAGTAACTGACTTTATAAATCCTAGTCAGAAAAATTTTTAGGGGCTTCACAGTGTTTAATTCTAATTAAATACCTGTTGGTTTTCTTCCATAATCTAATTTTTAACATTAAGTTTTTAAAGTTGTTAACTAGCCAACTGAATCCTGGCCCTAAGAATCGTGTCCTGGAGCTGTAGATTATTGACATAATAAACTGATGTTCTTTAAACGTGGATCTGCAAGGAGATTGTTGTACTGTATTGTCCTTTTTAGCCTGTTTCCAGATGTTGATTAGCATTGACCAGTAATGGCCATTTCGGCTCAAGTTATTTATGTATTTTAAGCCTGTGAATATTGCAGCCCCCTTTTAGATAGTATGTCTAAATACTTGTTCTGCAGTGAGGCTATTCAGCTGTCCACATGTATAGACTATTGAAATACTGTACTGGCACACATCTGACCGTTGACATTTTGTACCTTTTCTAAATCCAATGTTTCACAATAAAATCTTGTCAAAACATTGATCTGTCCTTTTAAAATTATTCATAATTCTGTATTTTGCGTCAATCTTTCTTGCTATGTCACTCACTAAAAGTCTGTGGACAAAAAAAGGGAAGAATTTAATATTTAGATTTCTGTGAAGGTTAGACACCTTGGGCCATCTACAAATTGTAACAAATTAGAGCTTTCGATTACTTTGTCTGATGAAAATACTTTTGTTTTCTGCAGCAGAATTATAGTACATAGAAATACTTTCTTACAGTAAAGAAGAAAAAACGCTGAGGGTTTAACTGAAACCTACTGACATTTAATAAAGCCTTCAACAAGCTATGTACTGATTAACATCAGAATTTGTGTTTAAAAGTACCTGAATTTCAGTCTTACTATGCTAACCGTAAAGTCGTCCTTCTTTTACATTCATTGCATACAAGTTGGGTGATTTGAAGTGACATTGGTAATTTCTCTGTGTATTCCCTTTCCTGTATCAGGAGGAGTTAAGTGCCCACAGCAACATCCTGCTGGCTGTCAGTCATGGGGGCTTCTAGTGTTCAGAGCACTTGTGCTGCAATTTGTAAATCTTATTTTAAATGTTCCTCAGTAATCAATATTTGTCTTTCCACAATCCAGAGGAATACTTCTCATTCAAAAATTAAAGTTCAATATTAGAAATGAAAAACAAACAAAACCCAACCAAAAAAACCCCAACCCACAAAAAAAAAAAAAAAGAGAACAGAAAACCCCAAACAAACAAACAAAACCAAAGCAAAACAAAAAAACCTTCCCCGAGTTAATAAGAGAATAAGATTCTGTATCTATTTCATCAAGGCAATTGCCTAGAAAGGGGGAATATGAGTTTCAGAGTATCTTAAAACAGTTTCATATTTATATTAGGTATAGTAATGAACAATATGCTATTCTAATATTGGGTTGTTCTTAGCCTTACTTTAATGCAGACTTGAAACTGTGACTTTGAAGCCATTTATTTCTCAAGCTCAGTGCGGGTCAAAACCATGTGTGGTACATGGGAACAGCTTCCATGTGACACATGCAAAATGTGTGTAACTGGCCATATAACTGATTAACTCCCAAAAGGAGATTTCCATCACTTGAAGCAAATTTCCTTAAAGAAGATTTAAATTTATCTAACCTGTGTATAGACATTCAGGCAGTTCTTAATGGTCTTCAGTAGCTTCAAGAGCTCTGAATCTACACCAATTTTTCTGAAAATGATGTTTATGATTGCAAACTATAATCTTTAACTTTTTGAAATGGAGTAAAGGCTGTCCCTATCATTTTTATTCCTTCATGTAAGTTACTAAAACATTGGACTGCAATAGAAGATACGTTTTCTCATATATTATGTGCAATTGCTTTAGCTTTCCTCATAGAAGAGGTACTCATATAAGAAGTTACCTCTGTTGAATCCCACAGAAGTAGGGGGTATCACACAAGGGGATTTTAGGGATGCAAGGAGGATATGTTTATGGTGATTCTTGGGAAAGAAGGAGGGTAATGGAAATGTCAGTGCTAATGGGAAAGAGATCTCTGTGGTACCATGTTACTTGTTTATGTGAAGTACTTCATTACACAGGTGAGGGGGTTTTAAAGTTAAATATTTTCTATATGTGTAAAATGCAGCATTGCTTAGAGGAATCTTTTGGTTTGGATTTTTTAATGATACTGGAGTTCAAATTTGAGAAATGAACAGAATAAGCAGTTTAATTAAATGAAAATATAAAGTTGTACAATGTAACATCCACTTAATAAGCAGTCAGTCATACTGTTTAAGTCAAAAAAGCCAGGTAAAACTGGAAGACAGTACAGTATGTCATTGACACAACTGGATAATGGTGCAAGTTTCAGTATGTGACTTCATGACTGTTTATTCTTACACATTAGACAGAAGTTGTCCTGAAGGTATGTCACTCAGCAGCACATGTATCACTGACATTTTTCTTGCTTTAACCCAAGCAAAAAACGAGTCTGGATTTGCTGGTTTGCCTTTGAAAATGTTCATTGTAGTAAGCTGGCACTGTTCAAACTGACCTTGTTGCTCACGGCAATTTCTCTTCAGTATCTCTCCTAGCAGGTAAAGGCAGTTTTGCATTTTGACTGAAGGAGGTTTAAGTGCCATGGGTGCTGATGTGCTAAACAACCAGGTGAAAGTAGAGAGTTATTTCTAAAGTGTACATTTTCCTTCTGCTAAGGGTTTCTGACTCTTGGAGTACTTGGAGTTCATTCATTTTTAAATGTCAGTTGGAAAATAAGCATTCCAGCTTCTGAAAAATACTAAAGGCTGAAGATAAACCTGCATCAGCTTTGCATACAAAAGGTCAGTATTAGAGGCATAAGCAGAAGTCTACTTTTATAGTGTCTTTGTTTGATTGCAGAAGGCTTGTGGATAAACAAAAATAAATTAAACCAACAAATAGGTCAGACTTTTGGACCAAGGCAATCTCATTACAAGTTGGGCCAGAGGAATGTGATGTATTCCTAATAAGGCTTCTGCAGATATTAGAGTTTGCAGCCCAAGTTGATTTTTGCATCCAGTTGTAACCCCTCCCACTTTTTCAGTACTTGAGAGCAATTTATTTTGAACTGAGTGCTGAAAACCTTAAGATGTTTTCCCTTATTTGAATCAACAGATAAATGTGTTTTGCTTTATTTCAATAAAATGTGTAGGGCATTCACAATTTATCCTTCATCAGGTACATCAACTAATTTCTTCAATTTTATTTATAGATGTTCCCTGGGAAACTTTTTGCAACCTTCCAAAAAGAGGAAGAGCTGTAAAGCCATATTTGCTGCAATAGCTTAAGTTACTGCTGAAAGACAAACAAGTTAATCAAGCTGACTCCACTGAAGCAGTCCAGTTGTTCCCATACAACTTGCAGTTCTATAGTTGCAGAGCCTGTTACAAAACACAACCAGGAACAGTAATTTCAATCATTCCTTCAGGATCTACAAGAATTTGCTTGCTGGTCACTTACCTGACTCAGGGTACAGCATTCATTAAAGTTTTCATAGGCGAAAAACCCTTTCTCATACAATCATGGAGTGGTTTAAGTTGGAAATGACCTTTAAGATCACTGAGTCCAACTGTTAACCCAGTGCTGCCAAGTCCACCCCTAAAGCATGTCCCTGAGTGCCACATCTACATGTTTTTTGAACATTTTCAGAGGCAGTGATTCCACCACTTCCCTAGGGCAGCCTGTTCAATGCTTGACAATGATGAATTGTTTCCTAATATCCAATACAAGCCTCCCCTGATGCAATTTAGGCTGTTTCCTCTCATCCTATTGCTTGTTATCTGGGAGAAGGGACTGACTCCCACCTGGCTACAACCTCCTTTCGGGTAGTTGTAGAGAGCAGTATTGCTTCCCTGATCCTCCTTTTCTCCAGGCTAAACATCCTCAGCTCTCTCAGCCGCTCCCCATAGGACTTGTGCTCCAAACCCTTCACCAGTTCCATTGCCCTTCCCTGGACTTGCTCCAGCACCTCAATGTCTTTCTTGCAGTGAGGGGCCCAAAACTGAGCACAGGATTCAAGGTGCGTCCTCACCGGTGCCGAGTACAGAAGGACCATCACTGCCCGGGTCCTGCTGGCCACACTATTGCTGATACAAACCAGGATGGCATTGCTCTCCTTGGCCACCTGTACACACGGCTGGCTCATGTTCAGCCTCTGTCGGTCAGCATTCACAGGTCCTTTTCCCTGTAACCCAAGTACTTTGCCTTGTTGAACCTCATGCAACAGGCCTTGGCCCATCAATCCAGCCTGCCCAGATCCCTCTGCAGAGCCTTCCTGCCTTCCAGCAGATAAATACACCCACTCAACTTGGTGTCATTTGCAAACTGACTGAGGAATGCACTTGATCTGCTCTCCCAGATCATGGATAAAGATATTAAGCAGAAGTGGCCCCAGCACGGAGCGCTGGGAGACACCCCTTGTGAACAGCTGGCAGCTGGGTGTAACTCCACTTACCACCGCTCTCTGGACTTGACTCAGCACTGAGTGCACCTGCCCACAGCCATGAGCAGCAGTTCCTCCAGGTGAATGCTGTGGGAAACAGTGTCAAAGGCTTTACTAAAGTCCAGGTAGATAACATCCACAGCCCTTCCCTCATCTGCTAAGTGGGTCACCTTGCCATAGAAGGAGGTCAGGTTGGTCAGGTGGGGCGTGATCCCCTGGTTGTCCAGCACATGCCATCTGGGGGCACACAGGATGATCTGCTCCACGACCTTCTCCATGAGGTAAATTTCCTCCACTGAGGTAAATTTCATGATCACTGTGCACAAGACAGCCTCCAGCTGTCTCAAAACATCTGCAAAAGTGGAGTGAGCACTCAATACCTCCTCTTACTGGAGTGGCATGATGCTATTTTGCAGGAAAAACAAATTGCCATGCAAGATGAATTTGAAACTTAATTCATCTTGCATCTGTATTCTTTGGCCGTTCTTCTGTGATAAATATGGCCCAATTTTTAGGCTGTGATTAATACTCCACAGTGCTTTTTTTCTCTTATTTAGCCTTAGAGGTACTGATACATAAAGTTTTTTTAAAGGAAATACATCTTTGGATTGTGTTTACTGAAAGAGATGGAATGTACCTCTTCCCTTTCTGAATGCTAAATATAGTAGGAGAAAATAGAGCTAGATAGGATGGCTGCCTACATAAGGTTAGCCACTAGATGCTGCTTAAACCCCACAGTATATGGTGGTGTGTACTTTCTGTGGATAGCTGTTCCTCTTCCAATGCAACACTGGTACTAAAATGAGAATATCCTAAATACTGAAATATAGTACTTTGGGATAGCTTTTAGAAAATTTGAAATAGGTTTTGGAAAATTTGGCTTCAGGTCATAGAATCACAGGTTAGTCTGGGTTGAAAGGGACCTTAAAGATCATCTACTTCCAATCCCCATAGTGGTATTAAGCACATCTAATATAGTTAAATATAGAAAAAAACCCCAAACATTGAAACTCCATTGTGTTTTCTCTAATTGCTTTAGCTTAAGAAAGAAAAATGCCCATTTTACAGGTCAGGAGGCTGATTCATGGAACAATACAGCTTAAATGCTGTCATACAAAAGGCAACGATAGAATTCAAAGTAGATTCCAGGACTCACAGAGAGTGTGGAGACTGAGTATCTTTTCCCTTTGAAGAAGCTCCTATATATAAGTTAAAGTTTTATTTAGTCACTGTTGATGTGCAGTAAATCTGTATCATTAGTTGGCTGACTTTGCATCTGTACCTTAGAAACAATTCTTAAATGTAACTGATTCATTCATAGCATGGATAGCAATAAAAAGGTGAGAAGATTATACTTTTCACTTGGAATAATAAGGTTTAAGACTTAGTGTTCTGCTTTCTTTGAGTCTTCTGTATTTGTAATTCTGATTTTTTCCCTGTCTGATTCTGTTAGTAGATGTATTTTAAATCTTGTGACTTTATACTGAGAGTTCTCAACACTATTTAAAAAGTCCAGGCTATTTTTAACAAGTCTTGGATTCACAAAGATGTGATTGTAGTAGAAAGGAAAAGTGTTTTCATTTGTATACTCTCTAGCCATTTTGGGTATTGTATTAGTATATTCTGTAAGCAATCTTAGGGAGGTAAGACCCAGGGAACTATAGGCCAGTCATTTCCTTAGTATAAGAGAGTCATGGACATACTGGACAGAGTCCAATGGTGTGCCACAAGGCCGATGAGGGGACTGGAACATCTCTCCTGTGTGGAAAGTCTGAGAGAACTGGGACTGCTCAGCTGGGAGAAGAGATGGCTTGGAGGGATCTCACCAGTGTCTATAAACACCTGAGGGGAGGTGTGTAGAGGACAGATCCAGGCTCTTTTCAGTGGTGTTCAGTGCCAGAACCAGAGGTAAAGGGCACAAAATGAAACACAGGAGGTTCCCTCTGATCACCAGGAAACACTTTTTCTACTGTAAGGATGACTGTGCACTGGCACAGGTTGCTCAGGTTGGCGGTAGAGTCTTCATCCTCAGAGATGCTCAAAACACATGACCTTGGGCAACTGGCCCCAAATGGCCCTGCCTGAGCAATGGGGTTGCACCATATGACCTCCAGAAACCACTTGCAACCTCAATTGTCCTGTAACTCTGAAAGCTAAATGAGGTAATATTTTTTTATCTATTAAAATGCAGTGTTTTGTTGCAAAAAATTAAGTTAGCAATGTTTTGATATGTTCAGTTTTTCCCTCACTGTGTTCAGTTCATTTGAATGGAACTGAAAAGAAGAAAAAACCAAACACAACAGTTTTTATAATAGCAATTCACCTGTTAGGCAGCATACTGTATTAGGGAAACACTTCAAACTGTGTGGATGATTGTTACATAACCATCAAGATGGTTTGCTGAGCTTGTAAAATAAATAATTTTGCATGAAGAAACATTTCTACAAGCTGGGTTTGGTAGCAAATTTCAAGTAAGCAGAGCAGAGAGTAAGCTGGAGTAACTTCCCATCTATTTCTTTCCTGTTAATCTGTTGCCAGCATGATATAACTCTTATACTATGCACAATCAGAAACAAATCTGTTTGAAAATTGCAAAGTTCCCAAGAGTACTTATCTTGCCATCCAAATCTTTGAAGCCCTTTTGCATTATTTTGTTTTATGTTTAATGGCAGCATTCTGACTAAGTTGGTTTGAAGCATGTAGGACATCAAGAACATGTGTTTTTCCTTTATCCGTAGATATGTCTTCCCTTTTGTTAGATGGCTATGGTAGAAGTACAATCATATGTGACATTCTGTATTTAGCCCCCATTTTCAGTCAAGCCTCAAGCACTGTACTTTTAAAACAACTTCTGTTTTCTTAAAAGAGGTTTTGGATGTATATCAAAATCAGAGGTCCAGAGTCAGAAAAGCAGCATTTTGAAACTGTTGGGATTTATTATGTATTTATGTACACTAATTATATTATTATGTATTTTTAGTTTATGAATTCAGTTAAAAGAACAAACTCAAAGTACAGAGTAGTTCTTCACATCTTTCCTTGTATCAGGAGAATGGAGTCCTGCAATTTAATACGGAATATAATTTTCCCTATATTTTGTTGTTGTCATGTGGACAGATGCATTTTTTTGCCTGAAAGTTGTTGCCTTGCAACAACTCATAGAACATTGTTACTGAGGTATTCAGTAATCAGATGGCATTTTAATCCATTCATAATGCTGTCACAGTTAACATTTTAGGTTGAGTAGCCTAGGTGATAGTGGGGAAAAAAAGATAAGTAATTCAGATCATTTTGAAAAGCAGTAAATAGGAAGTTTATGGTGATTCAGAGTACACTCATAAACTTGGTTCTACTGTCAAGATTGCTATCAGGCTGATAAACATACTTTATCTCATAAAAACAAAAAAATAAGTATGTTTTACAAAAAAGCAAAAAACATGTTTTTCATTCTTGAACTATAGTTAGGAACACAGATATTGATATATTATTTACCAAAATAGCATTGGAGCTCATACAACCAGTAATTTATGTCATCTAAAAATAGCTCTGCTACTTCAGTAGAACATGAAAGAATTTTTTTTGTTAGTTCATAGATAACAACCTCTTGACAGAGAGTTTTCTTTTTAACCCAAATGGCAGTTTTCTGTAGCCTAATTTCTGTTTCTTAAATCTACTAACATTGTAATCTTAGTTGCATTTGCTGGCAAAAGCTTTCATAAAGCAATAAATTTTATCACTAATTTTATGATGGTTCTTTCTTTGTTAATGCATTAATTGGCTTAGAATTTGAAGGCTGTGACCCTGCCCTCAAGGATCAGTGTATTTTGAGATTCTCCTAGCATTTTTATTCAATTAAAATACTTCCTTGCTAATTAGCATCATTGACTTTTCCTCTTCGCAGTAAGATTTGTTCTTCCAGGAGTCAATAGGTTAGTAACTGTGCATCTGAAAAATAATTAAAAAAAAAGGACCATCATCTCCTTAATGTAAATAAAATTCCATCTGTAGTTCTAGTGTTATTTTTTACTAACAGTAAAAATGCCCAGTTTGGGGTGCTGGAGATGGTGAAAGAATTCTTCTGCCTGCCCCCCTCTGGAGTGACTCTACTCTCCGATTCATCCCACCCACTGTGATGGCTGAGGTCCAGCCCATGTCCACCTACAGTCATTCTCCAAGAGGCCAGCAGAGGTTGTACACATCAAGCCACCACATGTTACTTCATAGTGGAATATAGGTCTTGATTGACAGCACTGCAAAATCCAGGAAATTTTAAATATTGCTTCAGTAAGAACTCTGTTTTCTTAAACATGGGGGAAGGAGTTAGAATTGCTGTGTACTTCTCCTGATGAGGATTTTCTCTCTCAGTCCCTTTGAAAGGGTGTTAAAAGGTGTGCCGTCACCATAACAACCACCATTCCTGATAGGCAGTCTGAAGGTGGAAACTTCGAGGAAGCAAATATATGAGACTCATTCGAGAAGGAAGAGGCAATACACACAATAGATGCCTGAGGGGGAGAGCAGAACTTGTTCAAATTACATCTTTGTTACCTTGTTTAAGATCAAGTTGAGATGCTTTCAATGACCAGTTCCGCCAGAACAGACTAAACATCTCTAACACATTCTTAGGGTCATTCACACTGCCTACGAGGACAGTCAGTCTAGGTTTCCTGTCAAGTCATCAGTGAGCAATTTAGAGTAAAAAAATGAATTCTCATTTTTGTCCTCTGCATGAGCCTATTTTTCGTCATTGTAAATGTGTCTTAACTTCCTAACAGAGAAAGTATGGATGCTCTTAGAATAACTTTTCCAAAAGAGGCCTAAGTTTGACTTATTTCTTAGAGCTTTACTGCACATGCAAATTCTGGCCAGGGTATGCTAATGTGTATTACCTCCTGTATTCAAGCAGGAAATCCTTACTCCTTTTCATTTTTCCAGTCTTTCAAAATGGAATTGCACTTGATGCAATTTCAAGGCTTAAAGGCAGAATTCTGTGCCCTGCTGACCCTGCAGTAAGATTGCTGAACAGACACTAGAGGGGAAAAAAATAGAGAAGAAAGTAATGAGTAGCTCTAATTTATATAAATTATACATATCATTTATATAAACCATAATTATTTATAATATACTATAATATTATACAATAGGATTTATTGTACAATATTATTATTGTTATGTATAATGTAAATATATTTTTATATCTATATGAAATGCATAGTTACCCGTCTTCTCTCACCTAGTGCAAAGCTGATGGGATCAGTAGCGTGGATCATAGTCATGCATTCTGTCCTTTTATAGATTTGTTTTCTCTTAAAATCAGGGTGTCTCCTTCCACTCAGCCCACCTTGGTAGACATCAGTAGGATCATTCCTTGGTTTGAAACATAAATGGGTGGAATAGGGAGTGGTTTGTGGTTTGGTTTTGAAATTGTTCATTTGGATTTATTTTGTAAGTATCTTGTTTCCAAATACAAACCTATCCTCCAATACCAGGTCTCTGTTCCTTCCTGTAGGCAGGAAAGGACTGTGACCTGTTTATTTCCCTGACATCTCCAACAAACCTCACATTAATGACAGTTTCCACTCAACAATTCCAAAGCCATTCCTTGATAAACCTACCCAGGACACCTCCCCAGTTAAGATGTAAGTTGGTAAACATTGTGAAGGCTGATATCTCAATCTGCCAGTGACTGCTTAGGTAAAGAGAGAAATACAAACGTATATCTAAGAGAATGAATACACCTCAAATTATTATTTTATCAGCAGCAGCAGCCCCAAACAATCTCAGAGCAGTAGTATAGCAAACAAGTATATAAGGCAAAACCAAATGGAGGAGAGAAGGCAGGCTAACCTCTCTGGCTTATGTAGTTAAGAGATTTTGTTTCCTGTATGCCCTAAGCATGACTGTGTCATAGTTTACTCATACCTTTGCTTTTAATGGAGCTTTTACTGGATAAATCCTACTGTTTTCCACTTGATACATTCCTCTTATCTCTGCATATTCTCCATGATTACATTAACTTCTTTTCAATTTAATAAACAGAAATGAGCAACCTTTTGTTGCTGATCTTCAGCTGCTGAGTGTGATGCTGTGGACCTAAATAGTACAAATTCAGCATTACTGTATTAGCTAGTAGCCAAGCTTGGTACTTTAGAGCATTTCTGCTTTCTGCTCTAGGATACAAAACATCATATGTGTTTTGCAGTAGTAGCATATTTCCAGCCATCTGTAATTGCCTCCTACTTACATATGCTTAGTCACTGCATACAAACATACACCTTCTGCCGAACTTCAGTAAAGCTCATTATGTTTTTAGCTGTATGGTATTCTACAAATGCTCTTTTTACAACATTAGAGCCCAGTAATCCCAATTTACCTCCAAGGAGACCAGAGGAGATAATTTAACCAAACCATTGTTGTAAGTACATACTTTCTCAAGTGATACAATGACATTTTGATAAAAGTTTTTTTGTCATCAGTTTTGCCAAGTAAATGAAAAGATGCTAGCATAAAAAAGGTAACAAATTTATTATTGTTAAAGCTGAAATAATATCACAGGAATACTCTAAACCAACACAATTTAATAACTCTTTTACTTTCTCTATATTTTTAATATGTCTTATATAACCCTTCATGCTATTGCTAGATTTATACTTACCAAAATCATGGAGTATTCAAAGGTGTACTCACATCTCCCCTCCCATCACCAGCTGGAACCTGAATTGGTTGTCCCGTTGTTACCTTGTCTGTGAGTCTGGGATGGAGCTAAATGCCAGCATGGTGTACTTTAGTAATCCTGTGTCACCTGAACAGATGGCTTCCTGGGATTCCAAACAACACTTAGAACTGGGCAATTTTATCCTGAAAGAGGGATGAAATGGGGATGATGTTAGTCTTCTAAAAAAAATTAGTTGTGTTTGGGAAGGGAGAACATGTCTTGGAAGGTTGTCTCACTTCTAGCAAAGACAGGTTCCCAGAAGAGGAACCAGGTACCGGTAGCCAAGATATTCTTTCATTAATCACAACTATCTGGAAATCACAGAGTAGTTAAAAATGTCAGGCTGCAGACCATCTTAAGTATTTAAGTGTCTTTTCTTCCTCACAGTTTGATAGCATAAAGCTTTTTAAAATAAGTTCCATTCATTCCAAACTACTCTTTTAACATTTCCATATTCTTCCAACCTATGCCATTTTATAATAATTGATCTATTCCTGACATTTCAGTCTATGCTGCTGCATAAACTCTTCCAGTCCCATTCCTGTAGAGATGAAATTGTAGAAGGCTGATTTGCCAGCTACACAATCAGAATTGATGTCCTGTGGTATCCTGAGAGAACATCATGAAATCACTGCTATGTAATCTCGCTCCTCTTTCCCACTTCTGGCAATAGAATAAATAGCCAAGTCCACAATCAGTTATGTCAAAGAGTGCAAAGAGGTTTAATAACTTGTTTAAGCATTTAGTACCTCTTCATGGCAAAGAGGAAGTCTGTTGCTGCTTGCTGTTCCTGTTTGATCTGCATCCTGGCTTTGTGAGAAAGGTCCAGCTTGTTGCCAATACTTAAAATGAGTGGGCAGGCTTCCTCAGGAGATCACCCTGCACACTTCTAGAGGAGGAATATTAATGCATTCCACATCTTGCAAGTTGAATTAAATTCTATGGGAAAAAAAATTCCACCTTGTCAAATTGCAACCACTTCACAAGACAGCACTTTAGAAGCTGTTTTCATAGAGTCGGAGAATGGCTTGAGTTGAAAGGGATCTTAAAGATCATCTAGTTCCAGCTCCCTGCCATGAGCAGGCATGGACACCTTTCAGTAGACCAGGTTGCTCAAAACCCCATCCGTGTTTTGTGCAACAGAAGGTTTTGTCAGGCAGAAGTACGTGGCCCTGATGCCTAGAGAAAAGTAGCGGTAATTCCGTGGCTGATGAGCCTGGCTGACTGCACTGCTGTGTCAGAGCTGGTGCCTGCACAAGAACCAGAGAGCGTGCTGGGCTGGGAAGCTTGTGGGGAGACAAACTCAGCCTCTCCATCAGCAATGCAGGTCTGGATCTGTTTGTTCTTTTGATGAAGCCATGCCCCAAACTCTCCATCCTTGCTTCGGCTCTCTAACCAGACAAATAGCAGGACCTATGAAAATAAATTAAGCAACATGAGATGGTCCAACACAAAAGTATTGGGCAACACAGAAGCACTTAACTGGTTAAATGGAGACTGTTGTAGTTGAGATCCAGATTTTATGCTGATATTTACGTATAATACTCTAATTATGTTGTGACTTGATTAAAATACAAGCCTTTCACAAAGAACAAGAGCAAAACATCTTGTCTCTAAACTGAGGCTGTAGAAATAATTCTTAAGATGGTGAATAATAAATGCCTTTTATAAAGAAAGAGTATAGTCAGTTAGCTAAAATAATGAGCTGTTTTGAGATATTATCAATGGACAAAGCAATACCAAGGCAGTAAGAGGCATTAATTAAGGGAGGAATGAATGCCATGCATGACAGCAGAGGGGGTTTCTGCTTATCCTTCTCTCAGTTTGTATTCATGAATTGCACCTCAATTTATCTGTGGACACTAATTTTGCCTTTGTTTCCACATAGTGAGATGATAAAAGCACAAGCATAAGGTAAAGAGAACAGATCATACAGGGGAAAAAAAGCCAGGAAGTACAAATATTTTAGTCAAATCCAGGTTCTTATACATAATAGATACATGGACAGAGAAGCATAGCAAGGAAAAGAAATAGATCTCAGTAAATATCTGACATTAGAGGTAGGAAATCTCATAAAGATAGGAAATTAGGGGGGCTTTTAAAACATGGTTGAACTGTCTGCTGAATGCTGGCTATTAGACACATAATAAATTCCTTTGTATTAAATCTAAAGTAATGCAAGGAAGATTTGAGCTTGATACTGCATCCATTTTAGGAGAGATGGATTGCTCTTCTGATTCTTCTGGCAACCTTCTCTGGAGTTTGCCTCTCCTTTTAGTTTCTCTTCTATAGATTCTTCCCATGCTCCCTTTGTCTTCCTTGTCTGTTTAGACTAGAGACACTTGCACTTTTTTCATATTCTCCTTTTCTTTCTGGTTTTCTCTTGTTCATTGTGAAGAGTAAGAGGAGGATGCCTGTCCCCTCCTCCCTCATGGTGGATGTTGGAGGAGGTGTTTCTAGGAAGCCTCTGAGAGCATGATAGTAGGTGTAGGGTCCTATAGAGGTGGGATTATGACTGGGAGAGGCATTAGGTGGTTACAAAGGGACTGGGATAGAAAGAAGATAAGAAGCAGGGGGAATCTTATACTTTCTATCATGCTTTCCTATCTCAATAGGAGTCAGGGGTATTGAAGGTCCCCCATTCTCTTTTTCTGCACACAGTGCACCTCTGTCCTAGAGTCTTACTTCTGTCCTTCCCACTGCCTCCCACCATGGCTCCAGTTGACCTGAATAGTTGACAGATTGGGTTTGATTTTCTTAAAATGCGTAGTTGGCCTGCGTTTGCCTGCTTGTCTAATTATAGCCCTGAATGATCAGAGTTTACTGCAGGGATGACTAATGTAATGCCCTGGAGCCTATTACATATAGGTAAGATTTGCATGTGCAGGAGATCTTTCTTGTTTTTACTATCTGCATATGTGTAAATGTTGGTCTTGTCTGAAATTTGTCACACTCTGGTAGTGATGTAAGTAAGAGTGGTTCTGGAATCTGCTGTATGTTCCGATGGATAAGGGTATGCTAACTTCATTCAAAATCAGATATGCTTTCTTTGTGCCAGATCCCTGTCATCTTGTTGAATTAGCTGGTACGTAACCTCCACTCGCCGATCAGTATTACACAACTGATTTGCTATCATCCTTGATTTTCACATTGCAAAGCACTGGCATTATTTAAGTTAATGAGTGATATATTACAGGGGATAAGCTGTGTACATAAGATGTGTGTATGACTAGAAGCAGGTCAGTGAGATCAGAAGAAAATAGAGACACCAACAGGTTCATCTCATAAATTTTCTTTCCTTTAAAGTGTTTATCATTTGCTTTTCTCTATTGCACCATGTTTTACCATTCCTTGAAAAGCAGTTGCTTAGCATTTTCTTGTACATACTAGTGTGCAGAGTTCATTTTGCTAGGATATTAATATTTTGAGTTTGTGCTGTCAGTTTACATTATGTCTATGTATGCCAACACCATTAATGGCTCATAGTTTCCAGCATTTCACTGGCTCCTCTCAGGACTTTCTTTTTTCTCAGATAAGTCAAGGATTTTCATTTTTCTGTGCTTTCTAGACACTTCAAGATCCCGTGTACAGTCTCAAAAATTGAAGATTATTTTCATTTCAGAGACTGAGATAAAAGACAGGGAAAATAATCCAAAACTTACCAAAATGCACATGAAATCTCAGATCATAGAATCTTAGAATATCCTGAGCTGGAAAGGACCCACAGGGATCATCAAGTCCAACAGCAGCCTATGGCCCAAAAGCTGATTTGAAAAACAACTCTTAATTAACTCAGCCCTATTTTTCTTCCCCCAAATATTCTATTTCTCCTTTTAGTCATTAGAGTAAGCACAGGAAGTTAAATGCAGTCCCTGGACAGGAATCATCTTAAGGTTTTTGCGTTATTTATGTCTCACTAGAGTCTTCACAACTGTCCTTTTGTACAGAGGCAAATTTTATCCAGTGAGAGTTTTGTCTCACCGTGTAACCATCAGTCACTCACACAGCCAGGTCCCTGTAGCAATATTTAGTAGCTCTTTCATATCTAATGTAATAGTTTGCTCTCCTTGTTTTTTGGGGTTGTTGTACCCCTACTCTAGCTGTATGCTGCTGAATAAGTTTTCTTAGACATTTCAGTGCCTCAGACACTTGGGACACCTGGCAGTTCTAATGCTTGGCTTTTGAAGATGGTGACCTCTTAAGCTTTGTCCAGATGTTGCTGTCTTGCTTGGTAAGCATTACTGCTGTGACCTCCTAGTCATTTGCTGTTCAGTTTTGGCAAAGCAAGGTTGATACTTTTTTGTCCTTTTAATTTTCAGTGGTTTTCTGAAATTTTCTAATCCACATTCGATACAGAGCATATTGTGTAATTGTTTTTAATCACATTAATGTGTATGGAAGTTACAGAAGTTTCTGTTGTAGGGCTTTGAGTCATACATGTGTTTTCCAGTATTTAGTTTATTGTTCTTTTTTGTTTCCTGCTTTTCTTGAACTTGAAATCTGATCTTAAATCTTCCAAAATATTTTCATCTCCAAGATAATAGATTTTGCAATTAGTCATTAATTTACCAGTAAAATGTGCTTACTGGAACTGTCTAGAAATGTTGTTTTGTTGTTTGAGTGTTTTTCCTATAGGTATCTGGAAGGTTATCACATGCTGATCTCATTTATACCTTCTTAAATACAGAAAGACAACGCTAAAGCAGAGGAGACACCCTCCTGTTTGATTCCTGTGCTTAGGATAAAAATCCGGACCCACCTTGTTTTAACTCTAGTCTTCTTTTCTTGGAGTAGAAGAAGTCACTTTTCTATATAGTGATGATTAATAACTCACTCATCCCAAAACAGAAAATTCATTTGAAAAATATCAATCCTTTCTCATTATTATGTTTTTTAGAGATGATAATTTGTCTCAAATTTATTTCTTTCTCATCATGCACCCCTGTCAGGGGAGCTATAATAGCAGGAACTTTGTTACTGTAAAACAGCATGTTGATATTTGCTGAACTCTTTGTTTGCATGCTAACAAAGTGTTGACTTCCACTACAAGCCTGCACACCCTGAACTTTGTGTGGAAAACAATTTTTGTTTTCTTGGAAAGGTAGATTGGCATTAAAAGCTACTATAGAGCTAATTTCTTTCTTTCTGATATTCCCTATGAGGAAGTGCAGAAAAATCTTCTGATCAGTGCCTTATTGCTTTGTTATCTTGAGACTTTGGGTTTCATGGAACTACAGTCCTTAATGTGTTTTCAGAAGCCTGTGTCTATCCTTATTTGGAAAAACACTTCAAAAACTGTTGTGGCAATAGCATTTCAGGGTAAGCTAGAATGCTAAAGAATCAGTTTTGAACAATGCACAGAACAGAATTTAAAAGTACATCTGTGTATGGAAGTGAAGTAAAATGCCTTTTCACAGATGTTCACAACCACGCAGAGATGATTATGTTGAGGTGATGAGCTTTAGAATGGGATGGAGTCAGATTTCTGTCCTTCACTGCTAGGATAACAGCATATTTATGTCAAACCATGCTTATGGCAGGTCAAATCAGAAATGTTGCATGTAGTTAATTGTTCTTAGGTCTTTTCTGTTTCACTGTCTGTTACTTAAAGCTTCTCCTTCTTCCAGTGTTATACTTCTACTTCATCCATGCCTCTCTTCCTTTCATAGGAACCATCATTTATGGTTTGCCAGTGGCATCAGCTTTGACATGTAATTTGTTCTCATCTCCCAGAAACACCTTTGCCTGTCTCTACACTCTTTCTATGCATGTGGCCTCTGCCTGTTTTTCATGGATGTCCTTCCATGATTATGGTCTGAGGACAAGACTGTGGATGGGTCCTGACTAGTAAAATAATTTTATTTTTTATTTAAATTCAGGCTTCATTTTGTCACTAAGACCATATATTATCTGAAGCAGAGGTAGTCATCATATAATTTCAAGTTTGCTTTTCCTTTTTTCAACCCTACACTTCCTTGTCTGTCAGTCTGTACTTTTTAGTGGCCCAGACTTCTGGAAGCAGCCACTGTGTAATGTAGAGCTCCTATTTCAGCAAAGTACTTGACCATATGACTAACTTAAAGCATCTATTTAAGACATATGCTTATGTGCTTTGATGATTGCTTTGCCAAGCAATTTCTGTGTCTTGCTGGGAAAAAATTACAACAATAATATGCCAAGAATTTGACTATTTGACAGTTGCTAATGAATATACCAACATGGAATATTTTCTTTTCCAAATGAACTGTTGCTACACCTTCTCTTTTGTGCATGGAATTTTATAGCAAGAACATTTAAGTGATGAATAGCCATGGAACTTAGTTATGCTGGCTAGTAATCACATGAAAGATCTCTTTATTATTGCAAAGGAATAAACTGGAGAGAAAGAGAATCGAGTATGGAACAATGATAGTGAGATGACTTTTCCTCTTTGATTGACAACACTCCAGTACAGCCAGTACCAACCCAGTGCAAACGAGGAGAATCCAAATTACGTTATTTAGAAGTTTGCAGTCCAAGATGAATTAAGGTGCAGATTTTGTTCCAGCGAAGATTTTTAGAATGTGATTATTTCAATCAGAAGAGACTGCAGGAAAAGAGAGAAATTAAGTATATCTGCTCACTTACAGAGGGGAAGGAGGTGAGATAAGATTTCCCTTTTATCCTTTGCGTGGGTTACCTCTGGGGCTACGCTGAATATTCTGCCCTCAACGAGCAGCTGGATCCTGAGTCAAGCCCTGCTCCTGCTAAATTTGCTTCCACATGAGCAGCCTTGACAGTGCTTCCTCCCTTGTTCCCAGGAATCAGCCCACGGAACAAAGCGATGATAAAGAACATCTGTCTAATTTATTCTGCTCTGGACTGGCAGCTACTTGCCACTGTTGTGGGACACGGGACAAGTCAGAATTGGCTGTGGCCCTGTGAGGAGCCTCATGCCACAGCTGTTTCTGGGACCATTCCTCTAGCCCAGACTACATGTTTCAGTGCTCTGCAGAGGAACATGGATATTTTTGTCCATCACTGATCTTTGCTCCAGCAACCAATGCTGTAAATGAATGGCATATGCAAGATGCTCATCCTAAGATTATGTTCTCCCCAGTGCATGGGAAAGAAATCAATAGAAGGAAAGTAGTGTGGTGTCACTGAGAATGTTAACCTCCTCAGAATAACAGATGGAAGTGGGAATCCCCTGAGCATACAAACTAAGGCAAGTGCAAACGTCAAATGCAGGAGAAAAAAAGAAGGAATTTCGTCATTGTGACAGACTCCAAATCCCAGCAGACACTTTTCTGTGGTGGTGGTTGCCTAGAGCAATATGTGTTGGTGTGATAGGAATGGTGGCAGTAGTTGGTAGCATGTTTACAGAAGGCAATGCAATGACTCTCTTGGTGTTATGAGTGCCTGCAGACCCTAAATGGAATCTGTGGGCAAGAAATAAACCACTGGATTTCCATATTTTATTACCTAGGAAGCGTCACTTTTCCCTAAAATTCTTTGAATTATAGTTTTGTAGAAAATGTGGACAAATTAGGTGCAAAAGGTCTTGCAACAGAGGTAACTAAGCAGCTTTCAGTCACAGAAATGGGGAAAAAGATTTTCAGGGAAAGGCTAAATTGTAAAATTCAGCAAAGATACAGGATTTTGCATCAAAGCTAGGGAAAAAGTAACATTTTGATTCTCTAATACAAAACTGCTAATTCCAAAAGGCCTTCTGTGGTGACATTCAACATCCCTCATACTGTGCTCAGATTTAGGAGTGCCATGGAGTTCTGTACCAGAGACTGGCATGGTGATTCACTTAAGTTGGAAAAATGTATACTTTTCTTTAGGAGGCAGAGAGCACCCTACTGCTACAATCTCTCCCCAAAACATTGACCCAACACAGACCTTCCCCAAGACATGACTGTTCAGTTTCCCAGGTTGGATCAGAAAAAAAATCCGAAAGTTCTGAAAAACTGACTATGATAATGAGTTGGGGCAAAAGCAAGATAACCAATCTGCATCTCTGATTGACTTAGTTCTGCTCTGGGCACATGAAGGTTCCTGCCCAGTTGCTGCCAATTATGGTGAAGATTTGCTCTCATGCAGACCAAGACTTCCAGGGAGCATCTTTTCTCTTCTTAGTGTTCAATATGGCTCTGAGCTCTTTCTGAAGGGCCTGGTCCAGATACCTGCTAATGCAAAGGGAAGCTCACTGATGAGTGGAAAGAATGAAAGTCCTCTTCTAAGTAGTGTGGTTGAGATTTTGAGGCATGTTGCTGTACTGCCAGGACCTGGCACATAGCAGGCTCTTTGGGATATCAGGTTTCTTGCTCTTGGCCTGCAAGTCTTGAACCCAAGGTGTGAACCCTGAAAGCTAACCTAGGTTTGTCAGATCTTTGCTAAATATAAGACTGAAATCAGAAAGGTAGGATGAATGCTGGCAGAAACAAGTCTGGGCTGCCTGAAAAGAAGGGTGATCAGCAGGTTGAGGGAGGTGATTCTCCTGCTCTGCTCTGCTCTGATGAGACCCCACCTGGAGTATTGTGTCCAGCTCTGGGACCCACAAAATAAGGAAGTGAACCTGTTGGAGTGAGTCCAGAGTAGGCCACAAAGATGATCAGAGGGCTGGAGCGCCTCTCCTATGAGGACAGGCTGAGAAAGATGGAGAAGATATGGCTCCAGGGAGAGCCTTATTGCATCCTTTCAATACTTAAAGGGGGTGTATAAGAAAGATGAAGATCAAGGACTATTTTTTCACTCTGCAATTAAAAATCTGTCTCCAGGAAGAGTAGGGAGCAGGGTTTTCCTTCCCTGAACATTGGTGATGGTTTGATGCTGTGTTTCAGTGCAGGAATTTTCTTTCAGCTCAGATTGGTAATGACTGGGTGGAGAAGAGTTGCCTTCCTTTATAGTATGAGGAATTTTGCTCTCTAGGGCTGGCCTGATTCTTGTGTAACATACACCTGCCTTTGTATGGACACAGTCTATTGATTCTGCCATTCATTTCTCCTGCTGCTTCACTATGGCCATTATAGAGGCAGCTTTTGATTTTCCACTAGGATCAAAATTTGGTAGAGGTGTCCTATGGTGTAGGAGCACACAAAACCTGTGATTGATGAGTTCGTCTGGCCTGAGCATGATTACACCAGTGTAAGAGCCACCACGCAGAGCTGAGCTCTGTAATAGACTGTGTGGCTGGTCCATTCACAGGCTACACCAGAAACTCGGGCTGCTCCTAATTCTCCCTGAACATCTCCATAGCCTCTTCTTGCCAACCAAGACAGCATCCTGTCTTGCTGTGGTACAAAGCTCACACTGGAAACCTGAGTGAATAAAAAGATTTCCTAAGAAAGAGACTTCTCTGAAAGTTTTCTGACAGAGAAAGATGAAGCGAAAGCTCTGGAGTCGTGCCTGTACTGAAAAACAATCTCCACTGCTGATAGTAGCTGTGTAAATCTTACTTCCATGAGAAAGTGGTGAAGCATCTTTATTTCCCACTCTTTCATAACAGAACATTTAGGCACGAAAACCCATAATTTCCAAGTGAGTCACTGGAACAGAGCAGCTTTAAAGGAACCACCATGAAGTTTGCAGCAGGTGAAAGCAGCCAAAAAATGAGATAAGGGTGAGACATTTTGTGTTCATAACACAGTCAAGACATTCGGTCCAGTCAGCTCATGTACATGTTGTGTTCATGTGGGAGACCATAAATCATGGTGGGGTTTTATGGATTGAATAAAATGGTAGCCCTTAGAACTACACATGGGCTCTAAGTCTCTTATCTCATAACTTTATTCCCTTCAGAGATATTTCTTTTAAAAAGCACATGGTTATTAACTGTTGTTTTTTTTTTTCAAAATATGCATTAATACTCTGCACAAATTTAAGCAAAAATGTATTTATGATTTTTTTGCAGTTTGGGCCACTAACTGAATGTGAATAAGTGCGGCAATTCTTCATCTTTATATTTTTTGTATCAGAATTGTTTATCTTCTTAAAACAAATTATCTAGTTATTCCAATGAAGATTTAGATCACAATCTATAATAAATAAATAATTAATAAAGCCCTTTGTCATATTTTAGCTGCAGTTTATACTTCTTAGCTTCCCCTTGCCTTTCAGGTCCTATAACCTCTACAGCAGGGCAAGATTTTTCAGCATGCTTTGAATTGCCAACCTATTTGACCAGATACAAATCTCACTGAAATTAGCATGACCACTTGCAATAGCTTTGATTTGCTATGGAAGAGGCCCTTAAAGCAAGTGTATGATGCTCAAAGTATTTCATTTTTTGTGTCTTTATAGAGATAAAAGCATCATCAGTAACAAGTAGTCTCACTTAGCCTCATGTTGGCACCAGCTACATGAGTGCCTTGAGAAAGCCGAAATCTACTTGCCAAAAAGAACAAGGGCTGTGAGAAATGCTGAAAAGCCCCGAATGAAAGATGTTAACAGCATCATCCACCTCTTGACTGATGTTGAAAGCTTCAGTCTCCCCTTATGATGGTTAGGCTGATTGCTGTCTTTTGAAGCATTTCAAGTGAGTAGGGTTAAAGAAGCCTTTTGAAAGGCTCAAACCAGAGCCTAACCACCACGAAATGAGACAACTGCAACAGTAATACATTTTATGGTCACCAAAAAGGGCAGCCTGACTCTCTTCCTTTTCTCCCTTGCTGCTGGCGTCTATGCTCCCTGCAAGGAGCCAAATCAGACTGTTGATCAACACTGTTTTTTGCTGGATTAGTCCTCTTAGTTTACTGAGCTCGATTAGCTCACAAAGGCTTTGTACAGCTGCTTGCAAAGGATTTTTACAGATGCTCACAAAAAAGAGACAGGACTGTGTAGTTGCATTCATGAACCTGTGGAGCATACTAGTTTACCTTCAGAGATACAAGAAAATACTCATGCTAAAGGCTTCTCTTTTTCCATCTGTATCGATTAGTCTGATACAACCTGATATTTCTCTCTACAAACTTGCCTGCTTTATCCTTAGACCATCACAACTCCAATATTACTACTCAATAATGCATACAGCGATGCCTTTAGTCATTAAAGGAAATCCCCAGGAGCCATCCTGGACTGAATAACCTCTGTGAAGCCTTTTGGAAAGGCTAGTTATTATGTGGAGTGGACAATAAAGGGAAATGAGGTTTACGTTTGCTTACCCAAAAGGCCAGAGAGAGTTCATAGATTATTCTTTGGACAGATAAGCTAGACCTAATGTAAACATTCCCCACTGGAAAGTATCTGCTGTTTGTTTTCCTAACTTTAACCATGTGGCTAGCAAAAGCAGAATAAATGAAATAAAAGACAGGCATTTTAATAATAAAGAACCCAGTCTTTGAAAACTCATGTTACTGCTCCCTGGGAAAAAAAAATAAAATTAAAGTTGTCATTTTTACTCAGTGCATGAAACACATACTGATGTGGCTGCAAACCTTTCTTGTAAGTGGAAACTGGTAGGATTTCAAACTTATCCCAGCAGATATTCTTCATTATACTAGAGCAGAGAAAACTGCTCATTTTAGTTAAAGCATTGCTCCTATGCTCTTTATTTGGGTAATACTGAAGTTATACCTGGTTTTCCATGAAAGTAATGGGTATTTGTTCAAGGGGGAGCAGGAGGATTGGAGAGGAAGGTTCTAATGTTTTCCAATTCTGCTTTAGAAAATTCCAAAATCCTTGATGAATATAAATTAGCATAGCGTGGCTCTTAAAAAATCTCACCCACTACCCATCTGTATCTTTAGGTTCATAAATATTGAATGAAAAAAACAACCTCTATCCTATCTGTCAAAGCTGTTTACTGAGTACTCCAAATCAACCTGTGATTAATTTGTTTGCTCTTCACTAACTTTTTTAAATGTGACTTAACACTTTGTATCACCAAGGTCTCGACTGTCCATGGTCATTGGTCCAGTTGTGCCTGAGTATTTCAGAGCTACCAAAAGTGTGTTTTTTCACAATTCTCTTTCATAAAACTTTCCACTCACAAGAATAGACCTTTTATTTCTACTTTTTCAGAAAAAAAAATTGCAGCATGTTGTACAAGAGTTGGAAACGTAGGGCTGAATTAGGAAAAAGAGGACTGAGATCAGAATGAAAACAGACCTGGCTGTTGGAGCTGGTCTGATGCCACTGTGTAGTGATGTTTGTGATAGCTGCCATTTCTATGGCAACGTGACAGCATGATTTACTGCAATAACAGAGAAAGCAAATGAAAAGCTTTTGTTTAACTTTGATGCCATGAGCTATTTGTTGATACTGGAGAAGGGGGAGAGAGAAGCTCTTTGGCTCCCAGTTAAGTACATTACTATCATGTCATAAATATAAAGAGAAGTCAATAAAGGGGATCAGTTGTATTCAGATTTCCCTTCTGTGATCACGGAGCTTGCACACACATGCAGACATGTCATGACAAGTGACATGGGGAGAAGAGCTATGGTTGGGCAGAGAGACGAGATTCACCTCTACAATGGGATCCCCCAAGACTCAGAGGGTAAGATGGAGCTTGTGCCAGTAAACAGAAACAGCTTCTGGCCATTGTGGTTGAGATCTGGTCCTCCATACCGGATTAGTGTGAAGGTTTGGGACAAAAGGGCAAAAAAGTATGTTTGCTACATATTCCTAGAAGATACACAAGAAAAAAATAGAGACTATTAAATAATTGTTCCAGGTTTGGAAGATCATTTAGACTGTAACGATACTGGAGTTAACACAGGGAGAAAAGGATAGGATCAGGGCAAGTGTGAGGCTTCGTGTTTAGTTTTATTGTTGAACCATGAAACATCACAGCACCAAATGAAGGCTGGTTTCAGACATGGGAACCATTATTTGTTTAGTGGTGACGTAGGTGTGGCTGGTTAGGATTAAGATATTGCATACTGTGGTTGGGCAGCTTGACTGTGCCATCATCCCATTTCATCTGAATTTTCCCTTTCTGTCTATCCTTTGTGGATGTGCTGAGCCATCATCACAAAGGAGTGAGATCAGCCAGGATAATTCTGATGGGGAACTGAAGTCCACTGGTGTAACACTGGCTGTGCCACTGGCTGCCCATGTGAGTATCTCTGTGGATCCCAATCAGTGCCAAAAATAGGCCATGAACAATTGACTAGTTTCCAGCAGTGCATCCTCACCTGAAGCTTTCACTTTTCTTGTTCTGTGTTGGTCTCCCATCTGGGAAAGTAAGATAACCCTGAGCCCTTCTTGCCATGACCGTGCCTGGTTTGAGTGCCAGGAGCGGGGAGGTTCTGGTGAGGCAGTGGCCACCCTTACTCCTCCAGTGTTTTGCATTCATCCCTTGCTGTTTGCTGCTGAGCAGTCTCAGGGACAGGAAACTCAAGTACATAAGCCTCCCATCTGCTCCAATAGGACTCTTCAGGAATATGTTCTTATTAGTATATTAAGAACACTCTGATACCATCTAGCACTGAGCAGCTTGGGTCATTACCATCAGGCCACATAATCTTCCCAAACAGGGTGGGCCCATGACATCATCCTGATCCTTGTTCATCCTAGGGACAACTCCTGACCCCTGCTATGCAGGTCCACACACTTAAGTGGAGGTTCTGCTGCTCTGAAACAGTGTTAGAAGAATCCAAGTTAGCCTTTGCTCACTCTTGTGAAATATATCTGATGTCCTAATAATCTTTTTCTGTGTAAATAATATGTATATCATCAATAAATGGCATTGTTGAAATGACAGAAACCTTAGAGATATTTATATGGAAGAACTGACCTGTTTACATGCTTTCTACCTTGCAATTATAGAAGAGTGCTTATTGTTTTTTTAATCTGCACCAGTTCTTATTCCATAAGACCCTTTTGTGGTCTGTGCTGCTGGAGTGCATTTGTAAAACAAGATTAGCAAAGAAGTCACAGATGTTTCTCTCCATTCTCTTTTTACCCATACAAATTATAAACAATGTCTCTTTATATTAAGATACACTTTTCTATCTCATATTGGTTTTAGAGCTGATTCTTTCAGTATGTTTTCTATTCAGAGCACCCTGTTTTTGTTTAAATATGCCCACAACTGTACTCCATGTGAAAACAATATTGCTTTCAAATTCAGTGCACATATCTCAAATCCATATGTATATTACTGAACTGATGCAAGGACAGACGAATTGATAACATCATAGAGGGCCACAAAAAATGAAGAGCACATTTCTCACTAAAGTCTACACTGAGTCATCAAGTGTACTTTGGCTTGTGTATAACAAGGTAACAGGTAGCAGGACCTGGAGCAAAAGTGTCTTCATCACTGTGACTCTATTAGGTCTACATTAATAGAAAGTGCAAGAGCTGATGGTGGTGGAGGTGGAGTTGTTTTTTCACTAAGATTTTCCTGCAATGAATTCTCTCCTGGAATATATGGTATTCAAAAGCCTTAGTTCAGATTTCATAGCACATAGATTTTAAACTTTTTTTCTGTCCAGGATCAAAAGAAATTATGCATATTCCTAGTATTGTTTTCTTTTATAACCCAGACATACAGGTATTCTGACTTCTGTCAAATTTTGATTTGGTTGACTGTGGTTGATCAGCAGATAAGAAGATGTATTTAGGTGAGTCCTTCCCTCCCACCTCCACCCCAAAATCAATAACTAGTTCACATTGGTTTTAATTTAATACATGTTCCCACCAAACATATTTTAAAGGCAAACCATGTTAAGATCACTATTCACAGATTCTGAGTAGACAGCAAGAGATAACAACACAACAGCGAGGGGGGAAGAGGGAGGAGAGGGTTGCTATAATTGCCCAAAACTGGAAGAAGTTTATCATGAAACTGTGAACAGCTGTTGTTAAGACTCATTCTGAGCAGAAGAATGCACCTCCTGATGTTTCTGTTCATTTGAGACATTTCTGTGCCACATGGTGTCCATCATCTGAATGCTTTCCCTATGGGCTGTGTAGCTAATAAGACAGAGCAAGCTTTATGTTGAACAGTGAGATGTCTTGAGTCAGCATGTCATAGGCAATAAAAAACTATGGACTTCAGTGGTGAAAATGAATTTAGGATACTACTGATTGCCGATAAAAATTTTCTCCAGCAGTGAGCACCAGAAAAAAAGAAATTGTCCTGCTTGATGGGGTTTGGTGTTGTGGGTTTTTGTGGGGGTTTTTTGTTTGTTTTTTTTCGGTGTTTTTTTGTTTTGTTTGAATATGGGGAACAGGATATTATTTGGGGCTTTGACATGTTATACAGTAGGACTTGAACTGGATTTTTAGATTTTTTTTTGGAGGGAGGGCTTAAATTGCAGTTTGTGTTTTTAAGTGGTGACTTTTGGATTTATCTCAAAGTTAGAACTGAGAATGTTGCTGTTACCGCTGGAGTCATCTGGAATTTTATTAAAATAGAAACTTGCTGGAGATAAGAGTAGTAGTCTGTAACAGATCTTGAAACTTGGAGTCCAGTCTCATGTTTGGTAAACTGAAGAGACTGAGGACAGGGCAGAGGTAAACAATAATCTTCTTGATGGACTTTGATAGATTTATCAGTGTTATCAATGTTGAAACTAAAGCAACCAAAAAATCAGCAACCATGAATAATTCTGGAGAAACTTTTAATTTTTCCTTTCCACTTCTAGGCAGCATACTTAAGTAGTAAAATTGCAGAAAACACACTCTGAATAAGATCATAACCTGAGAGTACTTTATACTTCATTATTTGAAGTACAAGACTATTTTCCCTGCATGCTCTTCGATTTTTCTCCAGGTTTGGCAAGATGAAACTTTTCCAGACCCAAAGCAGCCATTTTACAACCAACAGCTGCCTCTCCCTAGTCCAGCTGGCAAGCACCTTCCCCTCTGCTTTTCTCTTTTTTTATTCCTGATAGATTTAGTCTCATTATATCTCCTGAAAACAATTAAGCAGTCATCAAATGGTGGTCTTTCCAGTCTGTGTTGGGGCTGGACTCTGGTGAAAGGTCAAACCATTTCCAATTGTCCTCTTTTGCATACAGCCTTTACAGCCTTCCTTTAAAGCAGCCCTCAAAAAATAATCCAAATGCAGGCAAGACATTTGCAGCTTGCTCATGTGAAGGAGCATTCATTACATGTGTGTGAGATGGTTTATATAGCTCTCTTCAGGAAGAGAACAGAAGCTGGAAGAGGTTCAGTTGGTGTCTTGTGCATCTTGTCATTGCTAAGTCAAGTCCCTCACCTTCACCCTGTCCCTCCTTTACTTTTACTTCATTTTAAACTCTAAACCTTATGTTCTTCCAGCTCGCTGTCATGCAAACCTTTCACTTGCACTGCCAGCCTTTGGATGAGATTTTACTGGGCCTATCCTTCTTCATCAGCTCTCAAGGAAGCTGAAATGACTGACTCCTGTGCAAACATCTATCCTGTAGCCATCTGGAGACAGGATAGAGATGGCACTAGTCACAGCACTCTGAAAGCAATGGATTCATAGACAAGGATATAGAAAGCCAAAGAATGGCACAGGGCTTGCAAACCCTTCATCACAGCACTGCAGGAGGTACTACTCTGCTTTGTAAAGACCAGGCATTTGTTACTTCCCTAGAACAATTTATCAACAAACCACAAACTGCGTTTTTTTCATTTCACCGCTCAATACAATTTCATGGCCAGTCTTTTTTTCACCTCTTATATTTTTAAGCATTGTAAACTAAGCAGTTAGTAAACTGAGAGTTTGATGTTCGGGCATTTAAGATGCAAATGTGGGACCCAAGAAATGTGTTCAGTGTCTGCCTCTGGGTAGATTTCCTTCCTTAAGGAGTAAGTGTCCAGGTCCTTAGTACTTTTTAACATTTTGTTTCAGCAGCTGGGATAAAACCTGCAGTCCTTCTGAGATTTCAGGATTGACTTTGGCACAAATAGGATTTTACTTTTTGTGTATCTAAACCACAGCTGAACATCTGGAAAATAGGGGACCTTTCATTCTTTTTTAGTCTTTTACATCATCAACTATTCAAGGCATTTTCTTACAAATTAATATAACAAAAGCCTGCCCCACCTAGCCCACAAGGCAAGAGATTGTTATTAGTGCTACATCTGACAGCCTGACAAAAAGAACACAATAATTAATGCAATGAAGAGGTGAGAACAGGTGAGTATTTTGACTTGCTGGTTGCTGTGTATATGCAGGCTGAAATTTTCAAAAAGTATGGAAGAATTGTCCCCTAAATACTCACTTTGTTTATCAAGTGTATTGGAAGGATGAAAACAAAATAAGATCTCTGTGTGTGGGCATACAGGCACGCACAGACACACACACAGAGACATGCGTGCCTTGGAATCTGTTTGCCCTACCATAATGAAGCAACCTCCTGGAGCTGAGCTCTAGATCCTCAGGGGAAACACTGACTCTCTTTCCAATCTGCTGAGAAGAAACATTTCATTTTTGAGTCTGACTCAGTGAAAAGGCTGATAGCAGCCGTACTGAAGACCCTGCCTTTTGAATAAACACTGACTTGCTTATCCAAAAGGCAGTAAAATCACCTTTGGTTTGATGGATTCAGCTGCAGTGTTGAGTAATGAGTTGAAAAATAACATTGCACAGACCTGTCAAGGCACCTCTGCATGATCAGACTCAGCATTACACGAGCTGACAGCTATCTATGGTGGGAAGGCACCTACTGACAAACTTTTTCAAACCAAGTGAGCTTGTGGCTCATATAAGTTACAATTGTCTCTCTGAATCCTCTCTGAGAAGAGTTTATCTGTAAACCACTGGAAATGCTTCTTCAGCTTTTTCAGCTTTGGTCTCCACATAATGACAGCTGTGACATGGGCTATGCAGGAACTGTGACCTACAGGGGTCCAGACATGCCACTCCATCCTGGCCAGGAAATGCTGGTTGAGATTCAGGAAGGGTGCTGAGCTTACTGCTGCAGTAGCACCCAGTCTGCTGAGGCAGCTCTAATCACACCATGTGCACAGTGGTGGTACTTCAAACAACACTTGGCACTTATTTTTGACTTGCCCTTCTCTCCAGGGTGGTAAATGTGGTAAATGGCTGCCTCTCTCTGCTGCCAAGAATGATAAGCCCACGAGTGGAACAACATTTTCACACCTTTTCACACTTAAATGAAACACTACTATTGCTGTGCTGTACCTCACATATATAGGTGAGCCACTTACTGCTGCCGTGTTGCATAATAATGTTAACACAAGGCCCTTCTCCTGGGCTCCGGGCAGTGCTGGATCCTGATGGCTTGTTCTGAGATCTCAGATCCACGGTGGTCCAGTTCAGGGAGGGGCCAATGCTCTCAGGGCTGTCAGGGCAACAGGAACAGGAATTTTGGTCATATTTTCACCAGCAGCATGCAGCTGGGGACAGACATTGCTGGGCTGTGCCCCACTGGTTACCATCCCCATCCCAGCTCTGCTCTTCTGGCTGGCCACTGCAGGACAGTGTCATGTTGGGAAGGGCACTGCCTTGTCCCTCACCATCATCCTAGGCCCCCAGCTCACCTGCCCTCATCTGTCGAGGTGCAGTTTGGTGGGCACACTCTGCCACATCCTTTTTTAAAACACAAGGACAGTTCCTTGTGAGCTTGCTGAGCAGATGTGGGTGAAAAGCTATGCTGTGCTGCAGACATGACTGCAGAGTGAACCCAAGTGCCTGGCAGCACTCCCTGGCGTGTGTCCCGCCCCAGATGAGCAAAGCGAACAGGGACCTGGAGAAAGGCTTGTGTGTCTGATCCACTTTTCCAACTGCAGAAAAAGATGTAAAGATCAGGAAATATTGCTTCTACCTCTAAAGCATGTCTTGTCCAGGTCCTTAAACTATCAAGGCTACAATAACATTATCAATAAATGCACCTGTATTTCACTGCATATTTTTTTAAAAATCTTTTTTCTTTGTGTGACTTTCCTCCCTACAGTACAAGAAAGGTAATTCAAAACAGGCTCAGGAATAATGGAATACACTCTCTGTAGATAAGCCAAGGTGACCCTTTATATAATCTTTAAAACCTCAGAAAATTAGACATTTCTTTTGCCTCGTGAGGAGTGAAGCCCTGAAGACCTGATCCTTAATACGGACGACACACTTGAGAAGTGTGAGTATGACTTAAATTGATCATGGCACTCTACATTAGGCAGTGCTGGAAGAGTTTGTTGTCATGCTCCATGTTAGGGCTCTGTGCACAAGTAGTTTATAGAGGCTTATCTGATGATTATTGTCTGTTATAAACATGTATGGATATGCTAAATGTGTTACACATATTATAGATAATATTACAGATATATGCAAGCCATTGCTGTAGGTAACCTATTGAACTGTTAGTCTTTGTGAAAAGACACTAGTAGCAGTTCATTAAAAGTGAGCATACCATGACAGGTGACCCAGCTTGTCCTAGGATGGGGATGCTCTCATCACAGATGTCAGCATGTTTCAACGCTTGCTCAATAGTTGTCCTGTTAGTGCTCACATAGACTTTTTGTGCTTACCTTCTTGCTTTTGGTGGGCAGAATAAGTTTCACTTGGCTTTATTTACTGCAATGTCCTGAAAATACCTCCACTATCTACGTACAGTCTCCCATGTTCCAGAGACACCATACAGAACTAGTCTGCAGGACTGTGTGTACGTAGCAGAGGGCAGACTGGGACAGAATCCTCCAGCCACCTCTAGGCAAAGTGAGCAGGTGCCAGAGGGACCTGATTACTTGTCCCCAGCAGCAGAGCCCTCTGTAGGCAGCGTTAAAGCAGGCAAAGCAGTACCAGCATGGCAAGCGCTGTGACTGTCCTCCATCCAGCACCCAGGCAGAGCTTATGCACAGGCTCTTTAATCCTGACTAAGAAGCAGTTTCTGGACTCGCTTTTCATGAGAAGTCCCATCTGTCTGTAGTCCATTGCTGGTCTGTAGTCTTGGGTTCCCCCTTATTTAATACCAGTCTGGCCTCAGCACCCTGGGTTGCCTCTCCTCAGCAGTCAGTGTGCCATATGATGGGGGAGCTGTGGGTTCAACCTCCCAGGCAGTCTAGAGTTTACGTCTCCTCATTTCTGGGCATGTTTTGCAACCCAGGCTGTGAAAGATGCCTGTCTCGATGCCCTCATAGGGTGGAAGCAGTGCTGCTTGTCTGAATCCCTGCTCAAAGTGTCAACTCTCATTTGGAGTTGCTGAGCTTTAGCATCACCTTCTCGTGTACTGGGAAGAAACATGAATATATATCCGTAACTGGGGTACCTCTAAGAGCTCAAGATATCACTTAGATGCTTAAAGCTTTAGTGCTGCCACAGGTGTTTACCTTGAATAACTTTTACATGAGGTTCAAACAGAGAGTTATCCCCAATCCCAGCTACCTCCCCATCAGCCTGTCTCCTTGCTGGATAGAGAATTCAGGACAACATTTTGTATTCCCTCTTAAACAGTGGTGGTCTCTTCCTTGGAGACCACTTAAAGCACCTCAGTGGCTGCCACATGAGCCCAGTACAGTCCAAACTCTGAAGCTAGCCCTGACTCAGGCAGGAGGTGGGGTCAGAATATCTGCAGGGGTCCCTCCCAACCTACATTTTTCCCTCTGATCAATGAAGAAATGCATATAGGCTGATTTAGTTGCAGAAACAATGCTGGGGCCAGACTGTGATCTGCACTGTGATGTCAAAGCAAAAGCCCAGATAAAAGTTCATCTGTGTTTCTGAGATTAGGATCCAAATCCTTTTTTTTTCAAGTACAATGTAATACCTCATTGTTACAAAACCTGAGAGCGCTGTCAGACAAATCCTGTTACGTAGCAGGATATCAATATAATCACTGATAATAAAGTTACAAAGGCACAACTGATAAGAAAAAGCCCAAATTCCACTCAAGTGTTGATTACCAGGGATTTATTCTGGATATACCAGTATATTTGGAATGACTCTCTAGGTTTTTTTCTGGCTATCTGATATTCAATAAACCTCTCACAATTTAATTTTATTTGGTTTTTATCTACTTGTAATCAAAACTTATAGGAAGAAAAATAGCCATCAGAATTGTAAGGGAATCTACAGCACACACAAAGCTCAAAAAAATAAATGTTTTGCAACGTGCCCTATACACCCCAGATGTGGGCTGGCAGAAGGGTAGAGTTACCACCAAATTTAACTTGTCCTGCCTTTTCCCTGGGAAATACTTGCCAAGGACTCACATATGTGTGTAGTAAGGTATCTCTTGTTCATATACCCTTGCTTGTCAAAATTACAGTGGAGCGGCATGGGGAGATGCCATCTATCCAGCCATTCCAAGATTCATAGATTAACAACCACACCTTGAAATACCATCCTCTCATGAGCTGGGCAGCCAGTCAAGATCCTGGAGAGTGCTTTCATGTGTGGTCAGTATGGAATTCTGATTTATGAGCTAGTGCTGCACTTTGTACTGATCGCAGATGCCTGTCTGTTTCTGACAGCACCATCTCATTGCTGTTTAAATGAAAGATGACTCTTATGTTATACTGCTGGTAACCAGGAAAACTACAGTCGAATGTGAGGTGATCAAGATCCAGGAGTTATTCTCCATTGCAAAATCCTCTCTGGCAGGCTCCAGGCAGCAGTGTGCAAAGCAAACAGCAGCAGCAGCCTGGCAGCCTTTCCTGAAGAAGAACAAGGAGGCAGGTTGTAGAGTTGTTTTTGAACAAAGAGACAGTGAGAGATCTGAGATGGGAAAGCCAAGTTTTACAAAACAGTACAGTGTGTGCTAAAATGCAGTAAACATCATTAAAATGATATAGTGATTTTATATATGTATATGCTACCTTTCTTCTGGCTGTACCGTAACTGCATGTCTCCCATGTTCCTACAAGAAACTGGGCATTGATTTGTCCTTTGAATCCATCCTTCTCATGCTTTTGTCTTCAGTCTCTGCTCAGTGTGTACCTTCTTCCCTCTTCCTCTAAAGAATTCCCCATAAGAGCTTTCTGGCTTTACAGCAACAAGCATAGAAGTAAGAGGTGGTCTCAGAGTAGAGAAATGATCTCCCACAGAATGCTCCAGCTCTAGCAAAGCTATTAACAGTTATCCTGCTAAAGATGTTCCCAAAGACCTGCTCAGCATGATAATACAAGGCTGAGAGCCAAGGATGAGGTAATACACTAATTACTTTACCAACACAATAGCTAAGCGAAAAGCAGAATGCAAAGCAAAATGCTTAAAATTAAAACTGTTTATTGAACTCCAGAGTGCTCTGATCAGGAGGTGAAGACGCATCTGCCCTTTGCCTCACTATACCTCCATCACAACAACCCTCTTCTCATCAGGGAGGCAAGTTCACTAAAGGCCCAGGAGAGCTACCTCATCACCAGGAAGGGGAAAAAGAAGCTCATTCAACTTCCACACCCGTGTAAGTGTAAACCTTTGGGTACTAAGCACAATAGCCTTGACAGTGCAGGAAAATGCTACCAGGATTCTGTCTTAGGGCTCACAGTGATGTGCCTTTGCAGGGTATGCTTTGGTTTTCCTCTTCCTCGTATTCCTACAAGTGTGCTGGAGAGAGTCACCACTTAGTAGTGGGTTTGGGTGGTCCCTGCAATGAGCAGAAGGATCATCCCATGCTCTTGTGTACAGAGTTCATGTTTCCATGAGGGGAAGATTGTCATCCTCTGTTGCTATAACATGAAGTAAATAGAACAGTGACAATTGATAGCAATTGCAGATCTTACCCAAAGCTTACACCTAACCTTTGTGTTTAGAAAAATAGGGGTTTAGATGGACTCTGAGTCCTTTTCTGGATTTCTAAGCCTTCTCTAGAAAATAATGGACAACCTGCTCTGTAGTCTGTATCCTTAAGTATTCTATCATGAAAGACAGATGTAAAGAGAAAAATATAAATTAACTTATGCACCTGCACAAGGCTTTTTTTTCGAATGTGGGATACCCATCAGCTGTGCATCAAGGAATTCGTAATTTCATTAAGACCACCAAATTAGATAGTCCCTTGCCTGAGTCATCTGCAAAACCTGAACCTCAACATGTCCTCCAGCCACACACTACCTTTTCCTTTGGTCTTTGCAGCTTCTCTCCTGAGCCATTCCTCCTAGAAGTGTTGAGGTGAAGATACTGGACCCCACCTCTCTTGTTGGCCTGAAGTTGAATCCCATCCCTCTGCTGCTGGACTGGGGTTTGGGACAATGATCCCAGAGGTGGGAAGCACAGGATGGAGGCTGCAGATTTCTACTCACACCCTAGTGTGCCAAAGCTGCCCACTGAGAGATGGCAGGGAGCTGGAGAATGCTCCAGTCTCCTTTGTAATCTTTGTAATCTGGGAGTTTTTGGGACTAACCAAATGGGTGACCAGTGAATCACTGACCAACTGACCAATTATGGTATTTGAGGACCAGGGGTTCACCTGGGGCATTGGACAGTGCTTGGTCTCAGCATCAAGCCTGCACCCACCTTCATGGGGTATTTCTCCATTCTCCTTTTTCTCCTCCTCCATGAGCCATTCTGTGCAGTCTTTTCTCCAAGTTCCTTAGCAAAGAGGAGTGAACCAAGAGCAGCCTCAGATGGCACCATGTGGCTGGAGGATAGACATTCACACTTTTTTTTAACGTATCCCTAGTGTTTCTATGTTTTTCATTGCCTCTTTTTGTAGAAGACAGTTACTTCCTCTTGCTGCTCCCTCTGCTGTGGTGCTGAGCAGCTCATCACCAAGGCTCTGCAGAACCGGACTGGCTTTGCTTAGGGCATCATCACTCAAAAATCCTCAGCTGCTTATATGACATTTCCTGGTATAATGTTACAATGCTGCTGTTCAAGTTTTAGCACTCAAATCCTCATCAATGTGGGAAGGGAAAAACATCAATGATAGAACATGTTTTTCTGTTTGCTTTAAAGATGTTTTCACAAACGTGGTGTGGGAGTTCTTTTGCTCAGACTGAGTGGGCACTGAAAAATGGTGCCGACAGCTGAATTTTGAAAGACACCTGAGAAAAACCAAAGGGGTCACTGGGCAAGCCAGCAAGGAAGAGCCAGAAATCATGAAAGTGTGAGTGGGAGAGAACCTCCTCATATTTTAGGTGTACTGACTGAAGACAATGCAGAATTTTGGATGTGCTATGGAGAAAAGCAGGATCTGGATGTGGCATGACTGTTGGGAGCACAGGAAAAGGAAGAGTTAACCAAGCCAAAATTTAGGTCTGAATGCAGGTTTTAGAGGGAAAGTGAGGGACAGGAGGAGACTAGAGAAGGAAGGTGCTGCTTTCATTTTCTCAGTGGATAAAAAGCAGTATCAAATCTTTCTTATTCCTTACATCTATCCTACATGTCAGTTATGGATTGAGTACATGAAGGTATTCATGGCAGTCTGGTTCCCAATTCCCACCAAGCTTTGAAGCAACATGGATGCTCAGCTGCCACAAGATGACCTTGGGAAATTTCATCCAATGTGTGTGCAAAAAAACCCCAACCTCTTCAACTGTACCTTCAATGGATGTGCAATGCTCGCTGGCTCCAGCACAGGACATGAGCTGGAATCTGACTCTTCCTGTATTACTTCACAGCTTTCAGAAGCAACCAGGTGTTTCTTCAGGGACTCCTATCCACCTAGCCAAGGGTGGTGAGAAGATAGAATGGCAAAGATCACTGGGCAAATTATCTAATTGCAGGAATTGATCAATATGACACACTGCAGGTAGAAACATCTCTGAAACATGCTCTTTTCAGATGAATCGGAGGAAAATTCAAAACAAAACAACATAACAGAAACAAGACTGGGATTTATTTTTTTAACCATTTAGAAGGCAGTTATATCCAGTGGTTCTAGGAGCCTCATATAAGTACTGAACAGAAACGCACAGTTACCCCACAGTTTATAATCTACAAGGCAGACACTCTATGGGGTGAAAAGTGGGATTTGCAAATACTTTTGAAAGTTATAGGGCAGATATTCCCCTGTTTTAGAGGGACACATGTCCTTGAGTCACACAGGTGTTTTTTCAGAATCCTGTCCTAAGACATTTCTGCAGAGAAATGCAGAAGATACATGAAGGATTGCATTTAGCCTTCTCCAGCTCTCCCCATTCTCATTAAGAGCCTTATCCATTATAGTCTAAACAGGTCTTGCCCATGCAGTGTCAGTCACAACCTTCTTGAATATCACCAAAAATCTGTAGAGGTTGGCAGAACCTTAGAAAAAGCAAAAGAATAAGTAAAGCTTGCAAAATTCTCACAAGTCCTCAGGCCTTCCAGGGGCTCACATCAAGACAGCTGTGCCAAAGCTACACCTTGTGTTTTCAAAACATTGAAGATCTGGTAAAAATCCAATCCATGTGAACGTTTTAGGATGAATATTGCACTGGAAAAATGGTACGGAAGGGATGTAACTTTGCAATGGGAACTTGCCGGGAGGCTGTGTCACATCACTGCTGGCATCTCACCAGGCCTGATGCGGGAGCTGGACTTCTTCCCCTCAGCCTCCACCCTTCCCTTCCCTTCCCCTTGCCTTTTCCCAAGCAAAGCTCAGCCTGTGAAATGTGGTTGCATTTTCACCTGTTTCGCCTCTTGGTTGGGTAACAAGCACGTGGGAGGGCGTCACATGCCCTGTAAGCTGAGATCCTGCTGGGTCAGATGAAGGCAAAGCCTGCATCCTCCACTGGGGGCTGTGGAGGCAAGGATGAGACTGTTCCTACAGAGAGGTCCCAACCTGCATCCTGAGCCCAGTGCTAATGTACGGCCGCTCCATGCACAGCCAATTTCAGCATTTCAGCCTTCTCACCATTCTCAACAAGCCTTGCTTCGGAGGCTGATAGCCCACTCTGGTAACACAGGTACAGACTGTACCTATCAGCTAGTCTGAATGTCCAGACTCTTTCCTGGCCTGCTAAATGGATTTAGTAGTAGATGGAGATATACTCTGACTTCAAGGAGGAGAATCTTCTTCCTTTGTAAGTCAGTTTAAAGTACTTCTCCTGAAATAAGGGATCTGCATATGGCAGTAATCAGTTCTGCACAGGAAAAGCCTTCTCCACCAAGAGGAGGGATTTATTTTTTAGCATAGAAATGGCCCCCAATGAACTGTAGTGTGTCCGACCAAAACCAAAACTGAATCTTTTCTCTTACTGATGTTTAGAGTTTTAATGGAAGTGCAGCCTTGCTCAGATGAATCCTCTGTTCTTCAGTTGTCTTGTAGAATTTCATCACAGTGGCAGGAACAAACAGGTTGATATTTGACACTGAGCACTTAACCCTTTAAAGACACAGGAGTTTGTGAGAGGGGATTTCAGAGGTTGCCCAGCTATTCGATAATTGGTGCAGAGGGAAGTTCATGACATACTTTCCTCAAAATTTCGGTACTTCATCTATGCTGGTGCTGCATTCCTCCATGGAGGTTACACAAAAGGCAGAGTCAGGTTTTCTCTTCAGGGCTATGTAAAGGGGAAAAACCAAAATCAAGTGCCTGCTGCAAATTTTGGAGATGCTGTTAGCATAACTTGCCATGCATCCAGCATCCTGCAGAGGAAATTTTGCAGACACACAAGGAATTAAAAGGGAATGAATTAAAGCTTATGGTGTAAGCAAACAGGGTCTGAGCGAATTAAGCATTCAGAAGCTGCAAGAGGAAATGTTCCTTATGCTGTTCTGCTCCTTCCTGCCTGCTCATCATGTTCATTTGAGGTTGGCTCAGTAAATGAAAGACATGAAACATCAGTCTGGTGTTGCTTGAAGTGTCCTGCTGACACTTAACAGCCATTTCAGGTTGTAGTCTCACTTCTCTCAAACCAGCATGAATTTCAGAAAGTCACCATTAATTTGCCTCTGGCCTCTCCCTGTCCTAGTCCCACACCTTCTTCTCCACCAGGCTGTCAGGAGCAAGTAAACATAGGATGGGTGGTTGGGAAGCAGCAACTTATAAAGTGGAAATGCTGTTGTGTAGTATTTAATCTTTCTTATTTTCTCTTTAATTGGAACATAAATGATGCTGGGTTTTGCTTAGGGAGGTAGTTAAAACATCCATAACTTTTAACAAACATGAGACCCAGCTGGAAGGGCTCAGCCCTTCTAGGCAGGGAAGGTTTGGTGTCAGGATTTGTTGAATCATCATTAGGAACTAAAGATGTCTTCTTTGCAACACATTAAGCAAGGCAGTGTCAGTGTTACACTGATGTTTCAGAATCAGAAAGCAGAAATGAAAAAGTGTCATTAAATCATATGGTCTGATAGAGGAGAGCTGACTGAACTTTGGGCTCTGGGTAGTTTGGTGTTCATTGTCTCTGGCAGTGCAAGGTCTCACTCTGGTCACACAACCCGGTATTGGATGGGGAGCTGCTATCTAATGTAATCCAACACTTTAAAGATGCATTTTTTGTGTCTTGAGCTGCCTCCTTGACATGAAAACTTCAGAGGCACGGGCTGCAATGGACCTGCTAGGTCAGCAAGCCTGGATCCTTTCTACAGCCAAAACATCAAGCACTGCCTACATACCCTGGTGAGAATCTGTTTTTAAGCAACTGCAGTGTCTTGCTCCTGTTGAAAGACACCTCCTGAACTGATGAACAGACTAAACTCACTGCCAGTTTATACTCACTTATTGCTGGGGTAATATTATCTCCAGCTTAAGCAGTTTTTATCCTCCCCAAGTTTTTATCCTGTTGATTTCGTAGACTGCCATCCTGTCCATCAGCATCCTGTCCATCAGGATCCTGTCCATCAGTATCCTGTCCATCAGGCTTCATTTCCTGCATCAGACATCTCCAGCTCTATTCACATCTCAGGAACCTTGGCAGAAACAACTGCTGGCAAGAGCTATGTTTAATTTCCCTGGGGCTGGGCTGAAATTGTTGCTGTGGGCTTGCACAGAGGACCTGTCATCATGTCTCGCTTTTCCACGCTCATGGAGGAAACAGACTTTTGTACCTCCTTTGCTGCCCTCTGAGTAGCTGGTGGCCAGGTCAGTGGTACCCTGGGCTTCACCAAGGCCCATCAGCTGCCTGCTGAGTGCAAGAGGGCAGAGACATGCTGCCTCTGAGCAGCTTTTCCCATGGGATGGCATTGGGAGGCAGCTGAATTTGGAGGCCAAAGAACATACCAGGTGGCTTCAGCAAGGGTGGCAGGAGAGGGCCCTGTCCCTGCTTTTCCTCTCCTCCAGCTGCAGAATGCCCTGAGCCACCCTGTGGTTACTCACCCTGGTGAGTAGTTTGTCTCTGGCTTTGTGCTCTTCATCTGTCACCTCCTAAGGATCCAGCAGTTTGGCATCAGCAAGACACTGCAGATGAAAAATTGTTTCAGGAAGGCTCTTGGTACCCAATGAATTGCCTGTATGTCTCCCTTGTGAAGACTTAACGTTTCTGCTTCCTTTGCTGTCACAACTGCGAAGGTGGAGTATAATTTCCATTTTCTATCCCCTTCACATCTTTTGAGCATAAGGCCCAGTTATGCTGAATCTGGCCCCAGAGTGCATTTGCTGGCCAAGCAGGCATTGAAGAAGCTGTGTAGAGTGAAAACAGCAGGTTTGTGGGGGATGTACAATTTCTACATCTATAAGGAGAGCAAGAACAAAACGAACTTGAAGGGAGGTACATGAACACCCACACAGGGGCAAGTAGAGCTGCCTGGGACACTCCTCAAGGCTATCAGATGTAACTGACACCCTTGACCTTTTGAAACAGTAGCTAGAGGTGAGATGAGGATGCCCTAGGGCACCTCAGAGAGGTTTAGAGGAAAAGGAATCCTAGACTTCCAGCAATCAGAATGTAGAGGATTGATGTATCACCCTATATGTCATAGAATATCTTGAGCTGGAAGGGACTCATAAGGATCATTGAGTCCAACTCCTGTACCTGCACAGGACAGCCACACAAATCACACCATGTACTTGATAGTGTTGTCAAAACACTTCTTGAACTCTGGCAGGCTTTGTCTCATGACCTCTTCCCTGGGGATCCTGTCCCCAGTGCCTCACCCTCTGGGTGAAGAACCTTTTCCTGATAACCAATCTAAACCTTTCCTGACACAATGTCATAAATGTGTTTAGTCCATGTCTCTCTGGTATTTGTACAGGCATCCACTGCTGCATGTTGGAAGTGCCTTCTGCCAAGCAAGACTGGAATAATCTCTGGTGTAAAAGAAATTCAGTGTTTGAATTTGGCATACTTCTGGTATATTGATGTAGCTACATATATCTGGCACGTAGTTGCTTCTTAAGGAAGTAAAACAAATACATACTCCTCTACCACAGCCTCTGTGTTTACCCAGCACTGAATCTGACAGCACAGCCAGACTCTCACTCTGCTGTAATATTCCCTTTCTGAACAGATGTCAGAAGAAGGCCATGCTTAAGCTGTCTGCGATGTGAGCCATGACACGTGCTGGAGTCCTGGTCTTCAGGGTCTGAGCATGACCATAGCATATTTCTCTGCTACAGCCTGAAAACTGAGATTTCCTTTGGTGAAAATAAATGGGGAGAGAAGGGGGATTCTCACCTTGATACAATTTCAGAATAAAATCAGGGCAGGCACATAGATCCAGGAGTTTAAAAGCATTTCTCTCTTCAAATTTAGTTTTAATTACTGCAGAAAAGTGTTCCTGCACAAACTGTTTAGGACTGGCACCTGCACTGTGGCTGGGTCCAGGAGACCAACCATGTTCCCATCCACCAGCTATGGGTGCTGAAAAATGGGTCAGGTCTCATCCCCTTCTTCTCACCCATAGGAGGAGCTATGTTGTCTAATGGCTTAGGAAGTCTGATTCTTCCCTTTCTGGCATAACTCCTGACCCAATGTACCACTTCTGGTGATTTATCTAGGTGCTTCAGAACTCATTCTCTTACTTCAAAAAACAGGATTATGATATCTACCTTGTACATAGGGAGAGGACTCTAAAGCTGGAGCTTCTGCTGGAACAGACTTATGCTCAGAATTTTGCATGATACATTCATAAGCAGGATTTTAGGACACATTTCTATGAGTGAGAAACTCACATCAGCACATCCAGCTCTGTAGTCCCCAATCTTGACTACAAAAACTGTGAATCTTTGTCCTGCAAAAAGAGTACGGCCAAAGGGAATAGCTGTTTAATTAAACAGCCCCTGTCTCAAGCACCAAATATATCACTCGTGCAAACAGACCCTGAGTTCAGGCCTTGGGAGCCAGTTGCCCAGATGCCTTTGAGGATCTGGGCCTAAGGGCTCATTCCAACCAGCTGAAGTCAATAGGACTATCCCTATATTTAAGTTTTTGCTGGATGACAGCCAAAGGTTCAGCATCTTGCAGAACTGGCTCTCATGATGCTGCATTCCTTAATAGCTGGGAAAGAGAGAAATGCAATGTATAGCAGAAAGTGTGCATCCATATTAGTGGGTATTAGTAACCACTTTTAAAGGCCTAATCTATGTAAAAATGTTTTCGCTCCACCATCAGCAACTTCCCAACAAAGACAGGAATTTCCCACGGTTGACATGCCCTGAGCAAACAGAAGAGCTCAAACAAAGAGCTGGGTAATTAGCTGGGAGGGCAGGCGTTCCTGCGCCATGCAGGGCAACTGCCTTACACAGCTGCGATGGGGCTTCATGGAGCGACCTGGAAAACAGACCTGACTTTGAAAGTGCAGAGGGTGAGGGTTTTAGTCGTGCTTTTTTAATTTTAAACAGTGATGCCTGTGGCTTTACAGCTTCATGCAAAGGCGGGCAGACAAACTGAAGTATGAAAGGAGCCTTATTAAAACACACCATACATTATGTATGAACATGAACTCTTCCTGACCTCTGTAGTCCTGGATCCGCCCCAATCCATAAACATCTTGGGTCAAATTTTGTGGTGTTGCAGTAAGTAATTTGAATGAAATCACAAGCTGTTATTTTCAAGACAGTACCCCCAATTAAGAAAACTCAGGGTGGCGTTTATTATGAAGATGCCTATCCCAGAAAGGTACCTGAATAGTGTAGCTGGATGTTAACAGTTGTCTGTAGCTACAACCCCACTGTAAACCAAAGCATAGCCCCCTCCCAAGCAAGCTGCTAACATTTTTTCATTGCCACTCACTAGAAAAAGTATGTTTAGAATGTCAAATGTATAACTGCAGTTAGAGTTAGTTGAAATATTAAGTATGAACACATGACCTGGTACTTCAAGCTCTTTCTTGGATGACAGATTCTTTAACCTGATCTTGATTATTGCAAAAGGCTCAAAATCTCATATTTAGCTTTGAAGAGGGTTGTGGAGGGGTCTTTCTTCATTTGTGTTTTTAGTTTGGTTGGTTTCTGGGGGGTTTGATTTTTATTGTTTTGCTGAACTATGCATGAGCAGACAGAGCCATAAGGTTGTTTGCTGGCTCATCAGCTCAGCTGTTTGCTTGTCCTGGCATAGGCCAGGTCATCCAGCATAAAAGTTATTGCTTCTTTTCCCTGACTTTCAGCCTCACATGTGTCGTAAGTCTGAAAATTTATATTAAATATTCTTGTTCCAGTGCAAAGTATCTTCCTTAATACATAAACAGAAATTTGACACATGGGAAGTAGCTGTCTTCTCCTCAGAACTGCTCAGAACCCTTCTAAGCCACTGGTCCCAAATTCCTGGACATCCCTTCTGCAGGCAAGTGGGTGGCTGTGAGCATGCTAAATGCAAGATTTGCTTTTACTTTATGAGCACTGTGTTGTGGACTCTTTGATGAGTCTCTTCAGCCATAAATACTTATCTAAAGGGGCAATGTTTGCTGATGAGGGGCCTCAGAAAGTTAAAAGAGAAGGCTGGGTAGACTGGTACGGATTTCACAGGTGGTTTGCAAAACATTCCCAGTGAGTCCCTAGCCAGTCAGCAAAGTCATGTCAGTGCAGGAACAGTTTCTGGCCTAGACCTTGTCCCCTAAAAGAGAGGCCATAACTGCAGAAATGAGAGAGAGAGCTACTTACTTGTGTTATCAGGAGACAACAAGAGGAAGCCTCCAAGAAAATCCTGAAAATTCAATTAAAGTGGAGGGACCTTTCACATCAAAATACTTTGAATGTAAATTAAGGCTCTTTGGCAAGTTCTAAACTTCTGAGATATTGACTGATTCTTTAATATTTTTTAGCAAATTAATAGCATTTTGGTGGCAAACCATAAAAGGTAATTTTCAAGTTTGCATGTTTGAAGTGAAGCCTGCAAAAACAAAATATAAAGTGTCTCTGCAAATAACCATCACAACTGTGATAATTGCTGGCAGTGGCTGTAATTCCCAGTAGCTGGTTGTACTCAGCTTTACATGAAATTGATTTGACTTTGCATTTACTTTTCGACCAGGGCTCAGGTGATTTGAATCCAGGTTCAAATTAAGTATGATTTCCCTGGTTAAGATGAAGCAATGTATCAAATGCCTAAGGGAAAAGAGCAGAAGGGAGCTGGAAAGCTCTTTGTTCAAACTTTCAATTATTTTACCTCATTCACAGTCTGAGTGGCACAAGGATATGTTTTTATTTGATCACATCAGACTTTCAGTGCACTACTTTTTTTGCTCTAGCTAGCACACTGCTCACACAGCATGGAGCTTTTTTCCCCCTGACATTCACAGATGTGAGCTCTGATCCCCACGCTTCAGAGCAAAAATAATTCCCAAAGTGCTCATTTTTTTTTTTTGCCTGAAAACCCAGGTCCTGAAACACCATGGCAGCTCTCAGCCTCTATCCCAACATGACTGTAGGTTTGCTTAGAAGTGCTTGCTGAGTAGAAAGTTGGACCTCCCAACTGCTGAGCTTCTGCTGAGAAAAATACCCAAGTTTTGCTTACACATTTCTGATGAATAATTCAGCTCTGTGTAATGCCCGTGACCATGTCAGGTTTCTCTTTCAGAATGTTTCCTCCCAAACTCTGTGGCCTTGCTGAGCAACCTGGATTGCCCATTGGCCTTTTAGCTTCATGGAAGTCTCCAAAGGACTCAGGGTGAGGGCTGTCTTCACAGGGGAGCTCCATGGCAGGACATGGCTCGTCCTCATGTCTCCATTGATCTGAAGTTTTTCTGAGAACTGCCCTCCTTTGGCACAGTTTGGGAAATTGCCTTTAGGAGGTAAAAACACAATCAAGGACACAGAGGTTAGCTCTAATCAGGTGACAACCAGATACCACCCCAAAGAATGGGTGTCTTTGCATTCACCCCCACTCTCTTACTTAGGAAAGGAGACATGCTAGCAGCTCCTCTAGTCTCTGCTCCCTGTGAGGAGAGCAATGCTGAAGGAGAGCAAGAAGGTGTTAAGGGAGAGTAAAGAGTGCCACTCCACCACAGGCATCCTTCACCCCTCTGCATCTGTCAGCAAAGACTGGAAACAGACCACCTTCCAACACTGTCTGTGTCAGAGGAACATTTGGATGTGGTTCTTTATTTTCTACTGGTAAAATTTCCCATTGACTTCACAGCAACCATCTCTGCCATAGAGAAGAGGGGTCTTTCACCCGAACCTCAGTTCCAACCTCCCTGAGCTTTGCCCATCCGTGTAAAATGCAGGAGTGAGGACAGAGCTAGGCAGAGGATAATACATCCAGGCCCTCCAAGGACAGGAAGAGTCCTAGTCACCAGAATTATTTTTGGAGAGATCTTTTAGCTTTATCCCCCTAACCCCTCTAAAGCTGGAAAACAGAGCCAAACTCCCAGAGGGAGAAAAGAGGATAAAAGGATTTTTCTTCCTTAGAGGAGGAGGGAGCACTATCAGAGTCACAGAAAGAAGATCAAAAAGAGCTGCACAAAGCAGAGAGGCAGGTTCTCTCAGTCCAGAGGAATGAATTGTGAGCCAGCAGAATACCTTAGTAACAAATTTCTAAGCCCCACACATCTGTTAATTACATCCCACCAAACTAATATTGCATGAGCATGTCTTGTTAATGTATTAGAATTCTGAGCTACACTTTCACACTTTTGGATAAACTGGGTGAGGGAGAACTGAGCAGCTGTGCCAGGGGGACTCAGTAGGTGTCCCAGACGTGGTGGCAAAGTGACCTGAGCAAGGGCAGAACCAGCAGTGTCACCTTACCTCCCCGAGGAGAGCACTGGTGAGAAGCTTTGTGAAAAATCTGCTCAGCTTGTAACTGCACCGTTCCTGTGTGCACATGCAGCTCGTCCACAAGGATGTCAGCCTTGCAATCAGTATGGTTTTCATCAACAGGAACAAAGACATATGAACAGCTACTGGCAAGCGGCCAAAACTTTCTCCCATCACATTTTTCACAGTCATTTTGAATATGACCTCAAGAAGACCTGTTTGTTTTGCCATAAAAGGCAAAGGGTCTAATCCTATGCAGTTTTGTGCTGATGCTTCTAGTTTTGCAGGCATAAAAGCTTCTGCCTGAAGGCATAAGTAGAGAAAAGAGAGTCAGGATTGGTTATGTTCTGGTTCTTCACAGGATAAGGAAAAAATTACACATAGACCCAAGAAGGAGGTGTGGTATTTAACACATCAGCACTTGCTAATAAATGCAACCCAGGCTTAGATTAGAAATGCTTGTGTGTGTGTGTGAGCATGTCTGGTGACAAGAGAAACACAGTGTAATTTATTAGTGGTGACTGGCACAAATAACTGATCTTTGCCACTGGAGAAAGTAAGAAATTACTCCAGCTACAGTTCTTGCCACATGGCAAGTGGAACATGCTTGGGAACTCCCTCCCAGTCAAGAGGAATGCATTGCTCCTGAAACAGTGATGCTTAGCAGTTAACATGCAGTTCAGAACCAGCTAAATTCAGTAGACTAGGTCCACAGACCTTGTCCTGCAATCAAGAGGTACTAGTCCTCAAAGGACCTCAAAGCCTCTTAGCTTGCAAGTGAGGATCCATGACATGCATTTTTGCTAGCTCCATCCCTTCTTTGCTAGGTGTTCTAAAGATATTAGTTCACCTGAGCATGTGGTGTTTTTTCCTCCTGGTCCCACTTTTTTCCTCTATTCAAATTGTAAACTAACACAAGATGCATCTGTGAATTCCTAAGAAAGAAATAAGCCCACAGTTCAGTGCCAAGTGAGAAGTCCCTTCCCCAAAGGGAAGTTGACAGTGATATTGCAAAACCCAGTTTTGTAAAGACATCATAGGCTACATCAGCAAAATATTTGCCTCCTCATGATGTTGTAGTACACATCAAATAATTACAGATTATCTACACAAAGGGATAACATATATCCTACTCTGGATTCACACAGTTTTCTTACATATGAGCTTGTCAAGTCAAAGTTTTTCTGTGTTGGACTCATTTGAAAAACTGTTCTTATGGTGTTGAGTGACACTGAAGATGAGCAGCAAGAAAGCAGAAGCAACCATGTAGAGAGTTGTTAACAAACCTTCAAAGGGAGAAAATGCAGGTGGGGGAGGCTTCTATGCAAGGATTGGTGTTGGAAAGCAAGCATATAGCAGTCCTGCATACTGGTTTCATTGTCCAGGAGAAGTTCATCTTTGTGAAGGTATTTCCTCCTTCCAGTGCCAAGTCCAAGGAACGCTGGAGTTACTGTTTGCAGAAGTTCCAGTAGACCTTGATGGAGGTTTGTTTCAGCTGGCACACTCCTCTTTAGGAAAGATGTTCCTTTGTTTGCTTTTGTTCATTGTTATTAGATTGGACTAGTCCTGTTTGTCCCTCTCAGGTACTTGTTCTTTGCATGATCCATGCTGTTATTTCTTAAATTTCTCAAGGGATAGTTAGTTTTCATCTGGACTGAATGACTACAGACACAAATTGCCATTGAAAGTATTTAAGTAGGTGAAAGAATAATATACTGAAAAAACTGGAAACACTGTTGCTATACTGAAAAGCTAACATACATTCTTTTAGCACCCTTTAAGAAACGTGTTTCTTTACATAATAATTTATGCAGGCAGTTAACTCACACAGAATTATGCTCAACAAATAATATTCTGCTCCTTTATTTGCTATTATAGCATATACAATTTTAAATTTTTGAGGTCTTTGGAGTGATAAAGTTCCTGAAATACTTTATTTATCTTTATTTAACTCTGAAAGGAGCAAATAGAATTATATGATTCAAACTGAGTCAGTTGCCCTGACCTCGACTGGAAGGAAACAGAACACTACCACTAGAGGACTTTACTATGAGGAATTAAAGCAGTTTAATACAAATCATGTCAATCAATTATTTATGAAAAAGAGGCCAAAATTACTAGTGTGATATTTAGGAATTTCCAAAGGTTATGGGTAGGGGTAACTGCATCAATACAGTATATACTTCCAATTCCATAAAAAATGTTCCTAACAAAGAAGCTACAGTCATAGGAAACCCATAAGATACACATTAAAAGGATAAAACTCAGCAAAGTCTCAAAATATGAACAAAGATAACTGGAGACTAATTGTTGAACAGGTTCCTTCCTAAAGAAATCTTGCAGATGTCTTTCACTTGCCCAATCCTCTGGAACATTTTTGTCACTGGTTTTAAGAAAAAAACCAACTAGATCGATTGCTGATAACATTTCCAGGTGACACAAAAACAGCGGAAGAGGTGAGAAATGAATAAGGTAGGACAATCTACATGAGGATGATCCTTAGACAGCTGAAGGGAATGTCATGTCTGTAGGCGGCCAACAGTTTAGTCATACTCAGAATATGTGGTTCCCTTTCTGAGAAACCAAGACATGGGCAAAACTAGGGGAAGTCACGGCAGGATTGACAGGCAGGATTGATTGATGCTTCCATGAAATGGCCATTCATCCCTCATTAGCACTTGGCAGAAGAAATGAAGGGATCTCAGCTAACATTAGAGAGGTTTTGTTTCTGCTATATTTGAAGATATCTGATTTCTGCTGCATTACCATGTCCATTCTGGGGTCCTCCTTTTATCTTGTAACATTAAAAGTTAGAGAGAACTCAGGGAACCATAAACAACGTTGAAGGTCTGCAACAGGACATGCTTTTCAGTGGGATTCAAATATGTTGGTCTATTTATCTTGAATACAAGCAGGGACTTTTTTCACTGTTTATAGGAGTCTGCATAGGGAAGAATAGTTAGGAAATATAGAAGTTTTGTACCCTCATAGGCATAGACATAACCAGATCCAGTTAAAAGGTGCAGCTGGGGAAATCTTATTTGGAGGAAATCATGATATGTCGATTTTGAAAGTTATCAGTCACTGAAATTGCTTACTGAGGCTTCTGAAGGAAAATCCATGTTACTAGTTTCTTTGAAGCCAATGCTAATATTTCAGAACAGGATATCCTTTAGGTTAAGGATGGATTCTGGACCTGTAGCAGATCTTAACTGAGAAGCAAGTGCTAAGCAGGTGACCTAAGCCATGGAACTATTATCTTTTGATCTCAAAATATAATGAACATTACATGTTGAAGATTTGTGTTCCAGAGACTTGCTCACCACTGTACAGATATATGTGGGTCATCTACATTCCACTCTTCACATCCTCCCCTAAACCATTTCAAATCAGTTATTTCACTTGTACAAATTTTCCTTGTCCTTGCTTTTCCCTCCTCTCTACCCTACATTTTTGGTCTACTCATCTCTCAGATAGTTTGCTTGCAGGTACTGTAGAGTGAAATCTGCTGCATGAGTCAGAGCTGGTCATAATGTAAGAGAAAATATCAAGGTTCCCATGTGGGGTTTTGAGTGTGGATGAGGTGTCCAGCTCCAGGCCATACACACTCAGGTGCAAATTGCCGCACTCTAGGATCTTCACCTGGTGACATAACTGACCAAGCACTTGCTCTCCAAAAAACTTTTTCTGGAAAGAGAAAACCCAGATTTTTGTACCTGTACTCAGGGCAAAGGTCCATCAAGTTAAAGACTGTTTTTCCGTCTTTCTTCAACTTCTCTGTTGCTTCATCTGATTACTTTGGAGGGAAACTGGTCCTGCCTCTCCTAGGTCTGGAGTCTGGGGCTGGCTTGGCTGGTTACTGTAAGTGCAGCAGCAGCTTGGATAATGCAAAGAAACCCCACAGGGATTTTGGCTGTGCTCCAGCACATCTCTCCTTCACACGTGCAAGCTGCAACTCCAAAGACAGAATTCGGACAACACAGTGAGGGTGGCTTTCCAAGCATGAGGCCAACAGCACACCCTGATGTACAAGTCATTCTCACCGTCAAACTAAAGTCCCCACTCCAAAACAAGAGTGCATTTCTTTGTTTTCTTCTAAGAAAAGAGCTACTACAAATGTATTTTTCTACTTTCAGCCATGCTGGCTAAAATTAACCCTACACATGTAGAAATCAGCCCAGAATAGACACACAGAACATAAAATCCCAACAGTTAAACTTGTACCACTGTATAAATAACTGCAAACAGAGATATGTAAGGTAAATATCATAACAGTGATGTCCAGACAGCCTGATGATAGACAGAAACCCAGTAACCTCTTAAATGCCAGAATGACTCTGTAGCTTGCTACAGCTGCATTGGTTTATAGACCACAGTTATTCTAACCAATGAGAGCATTTTACTATATTACATTACATTTTATTATATTATATTAATTCTGTTAGGGCTTGTTTTGCTGCTTAAAAGAAGAACAAAGTCTCACAAGAGCCTTGGTCCCTTGTAGAGAGAGCCATATAAAATCACCTGATAAATAACAGTTGTTGAGAGCAATTGCTCAGCCCACATGCTGCCTTGCACAGACATGATCATCCACAGAAAGATTTTAAGAAATCAGAAGAGGACCTCAGAAAAAGCAGCAGGAGGGATGGAGGAGTGGGGGAAATGGTGTACGGAGGCTGGAAATTTCTGCCAAGCACTGCTGTGCAACTGCTCGCCTGAGTCAAGTGGGTTTTCTTTAAATATTTGCAGCATCAGGGCCTGGGTTGGTAACTTGAATATTAATGTAGTACATCAGTGACTTCTAAATGGGTGCCTTAAAGCTCCCAGGACTCTTCCAGCTTGTGATTCTTCTCTGTCCCAGCCACCTCCACTCCGTACAGTTGTACCAGGTCATTTTAAGAGGGAGGGAGAGGCTCATCTGGAAAACTGCTGCATATTTATAATAAGACCATCTATTACACCAGTGCAGGATGGAATTGAAAACATATGGTGCCCTGGGAGCAGCTGTTTCTTTTTTTAGGCCTCTTATGCCCTTCAGAAATGTCAAGATAGAGAAACGAAAATGTCAGGAAACTGCAATATGCTTACTCTAAAGGCCTCCTGTTGGTGACGTATTTATAAAGCTGTTGGAAATTTGATTCACACCAAGCACAAGGGATGAGGTTTTAAAAACCCCATTAACAGAGAGGTCTGCTAAAAACAATCCTCATGATCTGCACCTCAGGGGGACCTTCTGCTGATTGGAGACAGATCCCTGTGCACCTCTGGAGAAAGCCTCTGCTCCTGTAGTGGTGGTTCAATGCCACTCACTTGTAGGGGTCTACAGGAACGTCCCCATACCTTTAAAGCCGTGTCCAGAAAGCCAGGCATCTGAGGCTTTACCACAGTGGTGAGTTGCTGCAGTGGATGGTGATTGTGAAGCTGGATGGGACAGTTCAGTGGGATCCACACGCAGTCCTCTGTTCTGTTTGAAAGGCTATAAATGTGATCAAACCAAACAGTCACCTGACAGGCTCTGCCCATGCAGTGACAGCACTGGAACGGTGGTCTGGGACTGTTTCAGTACACTAATGAGCATGCAGCGACATGGACCTGTTACAGGTGTCTCAAAAATAAAAATATTTTGTAGAGGCTTAGCCAGAGTTCCCTTGTGGCTGATCACTTTTTAAAGACCCAAATGCCAGCATCAGTGTGGTACAGTATAGGCATAGCAGGTCCCACAGACCTGGGGCCAAGCAGGAGAGGAACAACTAAGCCCCATTTCCTCCTGGGACTATAAAATCCTCTCACCTGCAGAACCAGCTGAGAGATTGATCTTACATAGTGCACACAGACAGCAGAGCTCTGAAACCAGCTGACAGGAGCTGCCAGTGGAACTGAACTGTCTCCAGCACAAGGCAGACTAAAGCTGCAGAGTTGCTTTTGCAAACTGATTACAAATACGACCTGCTGCTGTCTCAGATGCAAAGCCTTGGCTGTGCTCTAGCAGCAGTGACTCATACTGGAGCTGAACTGTATCCAAGGTCCCCTCTGGGGATCTCTTCCCAGTTCCCTTACAGCTTCATGGAGACCAGAGCCCTCAAGTCATCAGTTGGTGGCTTTAAAATTCCCAGGCAAGCCCCAGTGGAAGCAGCATGGGAGTTGGGATCATGGTGTCCTTCTAGATTGAGAAGGACAGGGTGGCTGTCCTGGACTGCCCGTGCCATGGGACAGCAGTAGTATCTTTGTTTCCTGGCTTATGGCAAGCAACACAGTCTGAAAAAAAAGAGGAAGAGGCTTCCAGAAGTATACTGGAAGAGATAGTGGAAATATTTCAGTCAAGCTTCTCAGGGTTTTAAATAAATTAGACTTATCAAATATTGTGGTTTGGTTTGGGGGTTTTTTTGTAATTTTTGGCAAAAATTTCTGGCAAGGAGCACAGAGCTGTGACCATGTTGCAATTCTTGCTATGGGCTGTATTAAGGGAAAAGGATGTGGGAGGTCTTGGAATAGAGAAGGGCTCAAGGAAACAGCTATGCCCTGTTTCCGAGTCCAGAGTCTGGGATGTGAGGTGGAAAAATGGTGAAGTGTGGACAGATTATAGAGGGTCAAAGTGTTGGACCACTTCCAGAACAGGGCTGAGGGAGCAGAGAAAGGATAAGTCAAGGAGCTTGCCCCCAGAGCAACACATTTAGCACCTCTGATGTCCTGGCAGGGTGGGCTCAGCTTATTACTTTCTGTCTGCAGCTCACATACACATGAGAGATAACCTATTTCTACTTCAGTTCATCATGCTAAGGATAACAGCCCTGAGACAGACACTTCCCCCAAAGTGAGTGGATTTGAGTAATTCCTTTGCAAGGGAGAGCTGAGGCTGTGACTCCAGTGAGGATGCAGCCATGCAGGTCCATTCCAGACTCTCTTCTAGGGAAAGAGGCAGAAAGGACCATTTTGGAGCATAGGATATGAGATGCTGGGCAGAGCAAGAGCAGCTCTATGGGACAGGATAGCAGGGTTCTGCCTCTAAACTCTGGTGTGTAATTCACAATTCTTCTTGATGTCTTCCTCCCTTCTACAAGCCTCTGCTACAAGGGGGAAAGGCCCTGCTGGAAGTCATATTGCAGAAGAAGGTAATAAAATGAACACCAGCTTACACAGAGCAGGAAGCAGGAACAAAAAAGTTGATAGAAACACAATACTAAAGAGAAACTAAGAACTGCAGGAGCAAAGAGGGATATCACATACTCCTGGAGATGGTTAGCTATGTGAGTAATGGTACATAAAAATTCAAACAACCCACACTTCTGCTTGCAGGAACAGTCTCTACTGGTCTTCCATACATTTGTGTCTCTGTTTCCACTCCAGAACCAGTCTGCACATTTCCAAATGCAGAAATACCTTCTGCTGTCTGTAGGTGGGAGGTAATAAGCCTTATTTCCAGCACCTTGAGCTCCATTCGATTCTCTGAGAGTGGGGGAGAGAAGGAGATGATAGAAGAGGATAGATGGTAGTGGCTGAGCCTGAAGAGACTAATGTTGGAGATGAGGAACGACAAAGAAAGGGAAGAAGGACATGGAGAAAGGAATTGCCTGAAATCCAGTCAGCTCTCGGGCAAGTTCTGATCTATATGGACCTCTGTGGGTGCTACATAGTGCATAAATTTGGATATGAGAAATACCAGCTTTGAATCTGCAGCCTGTGATTGCTTTCCCAAAGTGAAGAGGTTGCTGTCAGCCAGTGCGGGGGCATTGCTGAGGCAGCTCTGCACCTAAGTGTTTCCCTTGGCGTTGAGAAGCCTGGACAGGAAGAGAGAGAAAAAAGTTTTCCATCCCCAGACAGTTCCCATCAGCTTGGCAATTACAGCAAGAGGAACATGCTCAGATCTTCTTCAGGTTGGGGTAGACGTGCTTCTCCTCAAGCAGGCTCATGGTGATTGTAGGGACTTTGTCATTTGTTCACAGTGGATGTTACATGAGAGGAGTTCACCTCAACAGAGGTAAAATCACCTGGGTATCTGAAGCCCTTGGGAAAACATGACCTTTGGCCTTTCTCCATTAATTTCCCCTCTCAGTGTGTTCAAGATGATCGTGCTTATCTGCCTCAGTCAAACATGTTGAGATTTGCAGGAGAGGAGCACTGGGTGAATGACTAACATTGGTATCATACTCATCATCCTTTTGCTGAACCCCATCAGGAGGAGGTTGATGAGAGTCAACTTTGCACCAGTTTAAGTGTCTGTGCAGGGAAGAGTCACAGCTGCTGCAGTCTTCCTAGGCTGGGAAGGACCCACTGAAAAACCTTATTTGGGTGATTCAAGCCCTCTAGCAAAGCTTTCTAAGGAAAGTCCAAGATACCGGCAGTAGTGGGTACAAATCATGCACAGAAAGAAGGACAGGGAAAAGTTAGTATTTCACAGTCATGATCTACAGCCTGGAAATACGATCATGGCTGGGAAATGTGGGTTTATACTTTTTTCTAAATTAAAATAAAAACAGAGCCAGAGCTCCAGCAAAATATGGAACTGGGGAGTTCTGGTTTAGCATTGCAGCAAATTTCAAGCTTGTCTTTAATATTAATTAAATCTTTTGCTGTTGTTCAAGAGAAAGTATCAGCTAAGAGACTGTCTCTGCCTCCAGAGCTTTTGATGTGGTTAATTTTTGGAAAGAAGAATTTGGGACTCAGACTTTGCAGTGCTTCACTCCACTATCCTGGCCTGAAATAAATAGAAAAGCCCATGCCAAAAAGTAACAAGAAGAAAATTATTTTTTTAGCGGTTTTCTGCTGCAAAGCTGAGATGGGATAGATGGATTGATTTGAGGCAGGTGATGAGTCTCCAGGGTGCAGGCCACAGCCACAATGGACGACAGGGGAATGAATATTGCCCTTGTTAACTTTTAGCAGATGACATCCAGAAAAAGGTAAAAAAGGTGCTGGTGCTGACATGGCAGAGTGCCTTTGCAATCGACCTCTTTAAATAAAATAATTTATTGGATGCAGTTCTCAGCTCGCTTGGACTAAGAAGGAGGCTGGAGGGAGGATACAATTCAGAATGAGAAGGAGTTAACGCATTTCAAGGGCTAAAACCTGAACCACTGGGATAAAAGCAAACTTAGCCAGTGACTTCATTGCAACTCAGCAGTAAATCCAGAGTCACTATTTTCTGTGGAGTGCAGATGTCTGAATACCATCCCTGGATGGGAATAAAAGGAAACGCTGTTTACTGTGAACAAAACGCATTATGAACAAACTCCGACACACCCTAAACCAACTTTCTTTTGAAAGCAAGCAAGGGTTTCATTAAAAGTAAAATTTGTGAAAAGAGATTTACAGGATATGTGGGAACTTGCTTGAATGATTAAAAATTAATTATAGCGAGGGGGAGGATGCAGAAACGCGTTATGTTAGGATGTCACTGCACGGCCCAGACAAATCTGTTTCTGAAATTGTAAATTCAGGCCCTTTTTTCCCATTCCCTGCCTTACATCTGCTTCTCCTGGGCTGGCTGGACACTGGAGCAGATACACCTACATTTATGAAAAGCACAGATGATTCAGTGGTGCAATGCTCCTTGTTAAAACAAGATCTCTGCTGTCCCCCAACTCACTTGTAATGTCACAGAACAAAATGCTGAGCTTGCTGCACCTAAGAGCAGGGGAAAAGCTCCCATTGATTTCTCAAAGCTTCTCAGGTTATATAAGACCTTAACCCTTGCCAAGTCTGAAGTCTCACAGATGCCAAACAAAGCCACTAAGGAGATGTTGGAAGCATTGCAAAAATGGGCTGCTGATGTCAGAGCCCCAGGACTGGGGAATGACCCCACTCTGCCCCCACCTTTCTGCCCCACGCTCCTGCCTACAAGAAGGCTTTCTTTTTGGCCTGTGTACGTTTCAGCAGCGCGACACCATTCCACCTTATTCAGAGAGTCACTCAGACATAAAACAGTGATGGAGCAGGACTTTTTTCTGCTCTATCCTCTTCTATTTTATCTGGTCTTTATCATCCACAGTAACATTATTATAACCCAGTGTTTGCAGCGATCTCTATAGCACATGTCTGAGGCTTCACAGATGTACAGTAGAGCTGCAAGACTTTTCTCCTGCAATTCCTTTCCCATTAATATCCAACTATTTAATTTTCTCCAGCCCCAGAGATGTTTATCCTTGCTGTGAGCTCCTCAGCAGGCTGATTCACCCCTTGGGCAGTGCCAGCTCGTGTGAGGGAGCCTGGTGCTTGCCAGCTGGCAGCCCCTCCAGAAGCAGATGAGCTGGCCTGGAGAAGGACTGAGATCAGGATGTTTGAAAGAGTGGCTCAGTTACTATTTCTCCAGGGTTTTCTTCAGCTGTGGGGCTGGGCAAGAACTTGGAGAGAATTTAAAGCATTTGTGCAAGAAATAGAAGAGAGAAAGGATAGTTTGATGGGGAAACTTTGGATTAAAATGCTTAATTTTGAGCTAAATTCAGTTCCTTACAGTGATATTTAACCTACCTGTGCTTCATTTCCTGTGCTTATCCAGGGATGATGTTCCTCCTAGGAATTAAAGACAGTGCTTGACTTGACACAGACACAAATACCCCAAATACAGCCTAATGCTGGGTAAGGCCATGTTCTATTGCATATCAGAAAGGTTTCTCAAATGTAAGTCTCCAGTTGCAAGATTCCTGCTGACCTGGAGAAGGGACAACAATGGGCCAATTTCTTTTTACCTCTGCACTCCTTCCAGGGCTTCACCCTGCCTTGTGCTCGCACTCCACTCCAGTTCTCTGGTAGTAGGGAGGAAGTCAGGATTAAAGATAACTTGTTATACAGATTTTCTTAATGTTATTTCTTTTTGGAAGACAGAAGTGTTGACTGTGAGGAACTATAGGGCAGTGAAAATCCCATTACCCTACATGTAGCATGCCCAGCTGTTACACAATACAGAAAAAAAATCAGTCAATGAAAGTATTTTGGTTCTGCCAAGGCATGGGACTGTGAATCTCTGAAGAAGAGGATGAGGTCATGATCACTCCACGGAGGAGATATCCTCACTACCCCTATGCAGAGGAATCCCTGCTGCAGGGCTCTGTCTGCTGCTGTGAGCTCTCAGTATTTCTTCTCTTTTCTGCACATTTTTCTCCCCTAGAATTTCCTTCTGTCTGTGTAGCTCACCTTCCACACTTCTTTTTCCATTCACCTTGTTCCTCAGCTCCACAGTACCCACCCAATACCCTTTTGCAAAATACATCTCTGCTGCACTTGGAGTAAAGCCATCCTGGTGAGGGGACAGCAATGACCACCTTTAAGATCTTGGCTTTCATATGACAGTTCAATGGCAAGAGAGCTGGGGCCTGTATAAGGACTTGGAGAGAGGCAACTTGTTTTTTTCCTCCAGCATATGTCTGTGTGGGAAGGAGGGCACTGATCCACAAACAGGCTGCTCGCGGCAGGGTTTGCAGGCTGTGCCAGGGACTTCTGGCCAAAACTGAGTCTCCAAAGAGGCTGACGTGGGTGCTGTGGCAGACTCTGCCATTGTTTCATTCACAGTGCACGTAGGAGAGTGGCCAATCCACTCCCTGATCCTGCTGGGGACTCCCACAGTTCTCCAAGTATGCAGACCTGCACAGCATCCCAAGTTTGGCACCCAAGTCCAACATGGTGTCCCAAGTTTGGCATCCCAAGTCCAGTATGGCATCCCAAGGCCAGTGCATTTGGCAGATTGAGCCTGGAGCCTCTGAGCTGCCAGAGGAGCATAACTGAGAAGGGTCCCCTGGGGTGCAATAAATGCAGTAAATGGGGTCCTTTCCCTCCTGGGGTTAGGCCATCTATGCTGCAAACAGAAAGCTGTGAAACATAAGGTGCACTTGGGATAGGGTTGGCAGGGTCAGCTCCCAGGGGCTTAACAGACCCTGTCAGTGCCAACTGCCCTTAGTTCTGGAAAACACCCACCGGAGTCAAAGGAAGTTCACTGACTCAGTGAGTGAGGCTGCCAGGTCAATATTGCAGCTGAGATCCTCATCTTTGCACCCCTAGTCAAGTTATCTCAATTTTTTTCTTTATGTGGTATTCATACAATTTTTACACAGAGGGTCAGTGAAGTTTCCATTCATCTTTTTCCTGGGAATCCCCTTGTAATGAGAATAAGGCTAATGTGCTGTGTGTCTAGGAGCTGTATATTCCCTTGTATTACAGCAGAAAAAACCTAACTGCTTTGTTTTCTTTCAATTGTTTTTTCCCTATTTTCGTCTTACCTGAATTTCTCAATCCTGCCTCAAAAGCACCCTACCAGACAGTTCCTATTGCTGCTAATACTAAAGGCATCAGCAGAGTCTCCCCCCTTTCCCTCAGCAACATTATGTCCACTGTTTTTCCTTTAGTTCTTGCCATACGAAGTATATGCTCAAGCTGCCTGTCAGGACACTCCATTGCTGATAATAGCCAGTATGTAATTTGTGGATGCCACATCCCTGGAAGGGATAGATGAGGGGTTGTGAGCAACCTGATCTAGTGGAAAGTGTCTCTGACCATGGCAGGGAGGTTGGACGAAGTAATCCTTAGAATTCCCTTCCTTCCCAAACCATTATATGATTCTGCGATTAGATGATTTTTGTATTGTTCTCAAGGGATTTTTCAGTCTCCTGGTAGAATGTTCCCATTGGATTTGATACCTTTAGCTTCACAGATCCTGTATGAAAACAACTAGTTTATCTTTTTTTTTTTTTTTGAAGCTCATAATGTGTTCGTTCCTGTTTGTTCAGAATATACATGAGTAGTTAACAAGCAGAGTTATTAAAAGCTCCTTGATGCAGAATTTCTTCTGAGTGGCCAAAACTGGGCTTTTTTCCTTTCTGCAGAAGATTTTTATTTTTATCTCTAAATGACCTTGTTGGAAACAGGCTTCCTTATCCCTTATGTCTCTACATGAGATTGTTCCTCAAGATCACCCCAAAAATGCTACTGCTAAGTTTATTTAGTCTATAGAAGAGAAATCTGGAGGGATCACACCCTCATACTGCAGTGTACCAAAGCCTTCACCATGTCCACAGAAGACAGAACACAGAGTGATCAGGTGAAGTTATACAAAAGTTTCAGTTTAGGCATTTCTAATGGTGAAGATAAGCCTGGTAATAGATTGCCTGGGATTTTTCATTTTAGAGGTTTTGCAAACAGGTTGGGCAAACCCCCACCAGGGATGTCTTGGGAGATAATTCTGCCCATGGGCAAGGCAGTGCAGTAGCCAAACTCCCAAGGTCCATTCCAGCCCCTGCTTTATATGCTTTTATTATACAGCCTGACTGGAGAGGTCTCAGGGTATGCTGGAAGGTCTGTGAATGCTGAAAAGCTTTCCCTTTAGATGCAGGTCTCTCCAGCAGTGTGGTGTATTTTTTTAATGTGTATTTTTAAATGAGTTGAGCATGGAGGTCAGACTCCCATAGTGCAGATTTTTAAAATCTGGAATCCCTAATGAGACGAACTGCTATTTCTAGATTTAGGTAATAGACTGGTAGCACAATAGAAAGTTGTCTAGTGCTGCAAAAACACTGGTGACAGGGATAAATAATTTATAACTGCTTTGTATTTTTTTAATTCACTCCCAGTGAGTGGGCACGGCTCAGACTCTCAAACAGAGGTGATACTGGAAAATTTTCTATTATTTCTTCCCTTCCCCCCGCCCCCCTAATGTAGCTGAAGCAATGTTCTGCAGATTGGTCAATGGTCACCATATGTTCTGTTCTGCAGGTGCAACCAACATGGTGTTTAGTGTGTGTGGACCAGGGCTGTTTCTCATCACAGATAGCCTCATCTGTCAGGATAGTCCTCGGGCTGTCCAGTGGCAGGGTAGGGAGTCCAGATAGATGCCTGTGCTCCCTCTAAACAGCTATTTCTGCCCCATGCACCCCATTGCTTCAGTTTGTTTGCTGGATGGCGATGCAAGCTTTCCAACATTGAGTAACATCAGCAAACATCTTATCTCGGGAGTTAGTTGTGGCTAGAGATAATTTTCCTCTAGCATTCACACATGCTGTGCTGTACAGCTGGGATGTTTGGATAAGGTAAAAAGAAAAGCTCACAAACACGACTGAGTCAATATTTGGTTTTGAATGTTAATGAACGTCTGCGGGGCAATGCTCCTGCTTTGTGCTCTGCAGCTGCTGCTCTGCTGAAGGAGGTCTTCTTTCCCTAATTGCTCCCACGAACAGCACCTCCAGGACACTAGCTTGCCCTGAGAGCCACCACCAAAGGCACTGAACTTTCCTGATGGTATAGAGAAATCACAGGGACAATTGATTGCTGTAGGAATTTAGCACTTAGAAAGCTTTGGGGACAAGCCTGAGTGAAGTTGATAGTTTCAGTTTAGCAAAGCCAGCACTTGGAGGGTGCTGTTAATTGCTTGGCAATCCCTGGAAAAGCATCAGCATTCTTATTGCAAGTGAGATATTTCAAAAATGTGTATGGTCAGCTGAAAGGTCTGGAGATAAAAATGCATGAAATTAATGTGGAAAAAGTCTTTTCTGTATTTGTTTTTAGGACACTGAGATTTTACAGTGCAGGGTTTTTTGATGCCTTCCTTGACAAGTCAGAAATCACAGGGTTTGATAAGCAAAACCTGAGATTCTTATATATGAACCTGGCTCTTCTAGTCACGTCCTTAAAATCAGAATCTGCTATGATGAGTCTTGCCATGAAACCTGTATCTGTGTCATGTAGGCAATGAGATGTCCATCAGCTCAGGTATCTGCAAGCTGGCAAGATGCAGATTTCTACAGTCAGGCCTGCAGTGACCTGTGGGCAGCATCACCCTTGGCTGCTGGATCACAGAGATGTTCTAGTCTTTAAACCAGCTGACAAACACAAATGCTGCAGATGTTGATGGCTGGAGGTGGAAGGCAATCAAACCCTTCAATTACACCTTGGTGATTTAATCATCTACCTGCCAAATGGCTAGCTGGGTGTCCTGTGGTACTACACAAATACAGTAATTACTGTTGTGTGCCATTTCAAAATAAAATATAATTCACCTGGGATAGAAAATACCATTCTGCTGTCAGCAGTCTTCAGCCCCCCAGTAAACCCCGCAGACCCATGCACACAAGGTGTCTCTGAGAGTGCCACTGCTGCATTTACACAAAACTGGTTTTGTTCTGGAGCATTAAGTAATTTCTCTCCTGCTTATGAGATTAGGAAGTGTTGGGAGCAGCTTTCTGGATAAAGCTCTGGCTGAACTGAGCCGTTATACACCAGAGGATCTGATTTGAGGAGGGGAAAAAAAGAACCATACAAATGGCCAACACACAAAATTGAAAACAAGAGCTGACTAAGGCAGTTTTTGCTGCACACAGCCCTGGAAACACAGATGTGTTTCAATGAGTGTGATTTGAGAGGGGATGAACTCATCTGGAAGCCTTGTTGTTCCTTTTTGCTCCTCCACCCACTGGTCACCCCTAGGAAAACAGCAGCAGCCATGCTCTAGCCCTGCAAGTGCTACTTGCCTTTCCTTGCCTTTCCTTGCTTTTCATTGCTTTTTCTTGGACTTCCTTGTTTACCCTTGCCTTTGCCTTGTTTTGTCTTCCCTTCCCTTTTCCCTTCCTCTATGGATTGTCTACAGGGACACAAGCCTTTTGGTTTCTCACTGCATCTACAAAGTCGGTGGGGTGAGGATGCTGAGGTGCCACAACCCCAGCACACTCGAGTTGCCCTCAAGCAACTGGGATGCACCTAAGTTGGTCCTTGCCATAGATTTCTTGTGGTGGATGCTGGCTAGAGAAAGGGGTAGAGTCAGGTCCAGGAGCAAGGTCTTCTCCCTGCTTTCTCATCCAGCAGCAATGGAGCAGCACTTTGACAGGAAAGCAGGACGACACAGCAAAGGGTAACACGCTCTCCTCTGGCAGTTCAAGGACCCTGTGTACTGAAATATCTTGGAAATATTTCCTCCTCCATCAGATGCAGTTAGGGTGGACCAGTATTCTGGGCTAGTTTTTTGATGTTGCGGGATGAATAGGACATAGATGGAGACATAAACAGCATGACGTTTTGTGCATCATTTCCTTAGGAAACCAGGCTAAAATTACAAAGCAGTGTAAACACGAAGAAGTGTGACACACTGGGGAAGTAGGGGCAGAATAGGAGAAGTACCTAAAATTAAAGCATTCTGGAAATAATAAGGGCAGAAGTGACAAGATTCAGCACAGAAAGGAGTCCATTTTCTTTAAGGAGAAGGAAATCTGGGGTTGTATTAAGAAGGTACCCTCCACTCAAGTTGGAGTGGGTATCAGGCACTGCACATTCACACTGCAAGCCCAGGGCACCTGGATCACCTTGGGCTCTGTATGAGGATAGAGGATCTAACACTTTCCTCTTATCACACTACAATTTATTTGTGTAATTAGGAACTACTCCATAAAAATAGTCCCACTGCCAGTGCAGGGATGGGCAGATTACCCCTTGGAGGATGGCAGGCAAGGTTTGAGTTTACTACTGAAAGCATTTCATGCACAGTGGCACTAAACAGAATACATTTTTATTTTGTTTTACTGGAAATAGATAAGATTCATCCCACTTGCCAAACCTGGAGTGGTCTGTTCACTGCCCTTAAGCTACCTTCCTGCAGGGTCAACAGCCCTCTTTGCACAGCCAGACACGTGAGGACCAAGTGGGTCAGAAAAAAGGGAAAAACATCTAAATCCTCCTACAGATTTGTTCGTGACAATGGATTTCATTATTACATTATGTCCTCAACTTTCCACCCCCCCCCTCCTCCTCCACAAACGCGTAATCGCATCTCAAATCTCAGCAATAATTGCTCTGCCACGCTGACAAACACAGCAAAGAAACAGCGTTTGTTGAGGGCTAAGAAAGCTTTGCAAACATCTCTGATTAGCCAGATCTCCCAGCATGGGAATGGGGGGTAAGTTCAACTGGAGGTGATGGGGAGATATCCATGGGGGAAAAAAATAGTATTAAACATTTTAATATGCTTTTTGTTGTTGTGCTGTTATTTGACACACAGTGTTGGTGCTTCCCCTTATGGGATTCACCAGGTATAGCCTCTACACGTGCAGGAAGGACTTTGACTTTGCTTGTTTGAAACAGCAAATGGTGCAGACGTACCGAGGGATGATGGAAGCTCAGTGCTGGACTTCAAGCACAGGTCTCTGCTGGCACAAGGCACATGCTTGTCCCAGGAGAGCAGCAGCTCCCACACTTCAGCTGCCCTCATGTGCTAGTGGAATACAACATGTTAACATCAATAAAATGATGCTTTTACAAAACAAACCCTAAGACTGCCTGTGGCTGCATGCAGGTCTGGTGCAGCCATGCTGCTGGCATTCTGTCCCACCATGGTGCCTGGGACCAGGCTCCCCAGGGACACACCGACACCACAGTGCCAGCCCTTGCTCCACCAAAGAGCTTACACCTAAGGAGCTTACACTGCTGTGTGATGCAGCACCAGGAGCGAGGGTTTAGGTTAAAAAACAGGCACTGTGTGGTCCAGAGACTTCCTGAGCTTTGGTGGGGTCATTTTGTTGTCACATTCCACTCAATGGCTGTTATTTCCCTGTTTCCCCATCCCTTTCACCCTGATTTTTTAACAGCCCGCTGCATCCCTCTGAATTCTGCCCCCTTGATCCCCTCTGTCCCCTTACCTCTGGTGCTTGAGACTTCTTGAGGTACTCTTTTGCATGCTGCCAAAAGAGCTAAAAATAAAAATTGTGGGCAGAGACCCCATCCACAGATCCCTAGACCCCAACAGCTTATGGTTTCAGGGGACTTGAGTGCTCTGAGGTAAGTATTGTATGATCTTAATGTTACCACAATCTCTTTGTCAGGCTCAGGATTCTCACAAGTCCAGACCACAAGACCAGATCACTCTGTCTCAAAACATGAAGTTCATTTGAAAGAGAATATCAAAATGGTTTTCTCCATCACACAGGAAGTTTTGATGGTGCCATGACCACTGCTGTTCACATGAGCAAAACTGTCAGTTTTTCTGTGCTTCCCTGTATGTTTCTGTCTTCCACTGGGTCCTGGCACATACACTGGCCCTCTGAAGATGGGCACATACTCACTTTCCATATAGCCTTAAACACAAGAGAATCCATCCCCATGATGAAATACTCAAGAAAAAATAACTCTCATATCTGCTACACAGTGGAGGTAACAATAATTTTTGTTCAGGTCCTTAAATAAAATGTCACCCAAACATTAAGAATGCTGAAGACTATGTTACAAATTTATCCTCCACACCTTCTAAAAATGTCCTTCTACACATCATATTTCCCCTTGAAACAAACGGTCAGCAGCAATAGAATTTTTTACTGAAGCAGCAAAACTGCACACAAGGTCAAAACAATATCTGTTATTTACTCCAGCGTGAGTTATGGTCTGCCTACTATGTACTACATTTTCTGTGTTTCCTATTGATGCAAATCAAAAGCCTGTATTGTCTTTTTTGCTGATTCAGTACTTCAAACACCCATCACACTAGGATTCATTTATTCTTTTACTCTTTTTTTATATAAATTTATATTACAATGTAAAAAAAAAAAAAAAAAAAAAAAAAAACAAAAAAAAAAAAAAAACAACAAACCAACAAACTATTTTTGAGTGAATGATCTTATACTGTTTGTGGCTGAGGGCTCTGCTTTGTGATGTCCAGCTCCTGTTCTGTGCAGTAAGTGTGTTTCAGTGGAAAATAGAAGACTCCATCACACCCATGAAATGGGAGTAGCAGGTCTGGGAGGTATAGAAGACTTGAGGTACAGAAGACTTGAAAACTGAACAGCAGGACCCCAGCAGGCACTGGGAAAGAACAGTGGCAACAAGAGAGGCTGATGCAAGACCCCATGTGAGATGAGGGACATGGCATGTCCAAGCCCATGTGCTGGTGGTCACTGTGCTATGGCTGATGCAGGTGCCATCACACATGAAACCTATTTTCATAGAACCATAGTATGATTTGGGTTGGAAGGAACTTTAAAGATCATTTAGTTCCAACCTCCCCTCCATGGGCATGTCACCCACAAGATCAGGTTGCCCTGTCCTTGTCAGTTTTCTTTATTTCTTGTCTCTGTCTCCACCCAGATGCTCCTGAACAGCCTAAGTGAGGAGCAGGGAGGCAGCAGGACCTTGAGGGCAGATGGCAATGATGCAGGGACAGAGTGGGAGCCCAGCAGCTTCTGCCCAGGCACAGACATTGGGAAAATAGCTCTTGAGACTTCTCTACTGACAGGGTGATACAACACACGGATCACTGTTGCTTCAGCCAGCAAAGTCTTGAGGGAGAAATTACCCAAGGCATGATAGTGATGGGATTGCCTAACTCCCATCAGAACTCAACAGATCCTTCAGGCACTGGGAGGTCTGCGGTGGTTTATTGAGAGAGTTTTTCATTTACGGGGATTAAAGTCCTAATTATGTAATTTTTCATGACATGATTTCATTGAAACTCTGACAATTGACTCCAAGCAGAGGCAAACTCATACTCAGTAGGGTGAGCTGATCTAAATCTGTGCTTGGTTCTATATACCCCAGACTGCTTGAAATCTTTCATATCTTGAACAAGTTGAATGACAGAGCATTTTATGTGCATCATGACTCAGTACTGTGGGTCTGTCTCAGAAACCTCATCAGAGGAGTCCAGCACACCTGTAATGCTAAAGAGCAGAAGATGCAGTGGCTTTACCCCATCAAAGCACTGAGGAACATCATCTGTGGGTGCTTACCAGTCTAACCGACCCACAGAGAGTCCTTTTAATTTATCATCCACTCACCACCAAGCACAGATCTCTTGACTTTCTCCCCTCCAGCATCTATCTTGACAATACAGACTGCAATAGTCATACTGGGTTTTGCCCATTATTCATTTCAAATGGCTGAGTAATCCATCAAATGGTCTAAGCATCTATCTGCGTTTTCACCAGGACATAAAAATATTTCCCAATGGTAACATCAATCAGTTTCCAGTTTTCTGGCAACAGTAACATTACAAACAAAGATTTTTGGAGTCTATTAGAGAGATAAATACTACCAGGATAGTTTTCATGACGTGAAATTTTCACTTTTTGCATACAGATGGAAGAACAAATGCCACCAGTGATAGCAGTGTCTGAGTATTCCTGGCAGTGAGAGATAGCAGGGGTTTTTGATTACATGATTGAATCAACCAAAGGCAATGATATTTTAGCCTTTTTCTCTGTAAATGATCACAGAAATCATGATTTATAAATGCATCCTTGGAAAGAGTAAAACCAAATGGCCTTGTCTGAACTACATGTGAAAGAAAAAAATAAAAGTAACAGAAAATTTGAAATTTCAAAAGGGGAAATATATTTCAAAGGGAAAAATTAAACTAGTTCAAGGACTTGAACACTGATGACGTCTGAAAGATCTTTATATAAAAGCTGCAAGACAATTCACTGAAGAACAGAAAACATGTCACAGATAGAAAGAATAAAGAGGAAATTACAAAAAAAAAAAAAAGGTTGATATAGACCTTGCTGTTGCTCAAAAATATAGGCCATTTCTTCAAATGAAAAGACAATTGGACCAAATGGACCTGTGTGCAAGTAATTTTAAAGGTACATAATGAAATTAGTAATCTGCTGTAGTTTAATAAAAGATGATGTTGAATATGGAACGAAAAAAGGGTAGCAGGAATGTGAGAACACAAATTATCATACCTGATTTAGAAAAAAGTTCTAAAAACCTAGTAGATACTCAAAATCTATGGTATGTTCTATGTATCCAAAGGCTGGAGAGCCCACATATGAAACTACAGGGGTAGAGCAAAGGAGACTTGCAAATTAGTCAAGCTGACAGTAAGTGCAAATGCAGTGCCTACACTCAAGCAGGAAAAGCAAAATAATAAAGGCAACTGCAATGTGCTTGCTTCACAGCAACAGTATCAGGAAGGAAAATAAACTGCATGAAAAGAATAATTTTAAAAAGGTACATAGATGGAAAATGGATTAAAAAGCATTAAGATTTGTAAAAGTCATGCCAGATGAACTTGATATCTTTCTCTGATGCAACTGCTTTCTACACAGGGATCTGCAGTAAGTCTACTCTTTGGTGTGATGCCACAAGAGACTTCATTATTCTAACTAGGAAAAATGAGGATTAGGCAAGGAATAGTAAAGTGGGGAGACAGCTGATTAAAGAGGAGATGGCAGAGAGTAGTCCTGTAAGACTCAATATCTGCAGGGAGGGAGGCCATTTGGAGCGTCCTCACAGAGGAGCCTTTGAATGGTTCTTACTGAATATTTCATTAATAATCTCAAAAAAAGTGAAGGGAAGTGTTGGTGAAATATCCCCAATGTCACAATGCCACAGAAGAGCTGATCGATAAGAGATGAGTATCTTTCAGGAAGATTAAAATCACCATGAGAAAAGGAGCAAGAGAGGCAGAAATGTGATTACACAGAATTGGGGGTCCTACACACAGAGTAAGGAAGGATCTTTGCAAACTTCTACCAGTTTTCTCTGAATCAGCTTAAAATCCTATACTAAGATAAAAACATGGGTGTAGTATTCAACTGGAGCAGGTCATAAACATAAGGCTTTGAACAAAATAAATGAGGCTAGGATGCTACTGCTGGGGCACTTTTAATAGAAGGGGAGAAGTATTATTACCATCTGGGAAACAGAGAAGACTTCTGGCAAGTCATGTTCAAGAAAACGAAGTCAAATACCTGAGGTGTAAAGGATGGCTGCTGGGAAGCATAGGGGAATGAAGATCATTTTTGATGAGATGAGATGAGATGAGATGAGATGAGATGAGATGAGATGAGATCAAAAATGTAACCTTATTCAGACTGACTAGCAGTACAAAAGCTCACTATAGATTCATTTGAGGTGAACGTGAGATGGGGGCAGAAAGATCTACTGAATTTAAAGGAGAACATTGGCATAAGAACAAATGGGAATAAACTAACCACAGAGCTGGAAATGAGGCTTCTCCTCAGAGGCATGAAGTTTTGGAACAGCCTTCCATGAGAAGGACTGAGTTCAAAAAACACAACTGCTTTCAGGGCAGAGTTAGTCCAGCCTCTGGAAGGGGTTATATGACATGATTGCTCCCAATAGCAGGGGAAAGGCAGTGGTTAGATTTGGTGAGCCAGAAAAACCTATGCTGCTACTGTAGAACTTGTTGGCAATGAAACAGTTGCAGCAATAACATCTCTGTTTCAGCAAAGGACAGCTGTGCCCCATAGCAATGGGACACATGGGGAAAAAATCTTTACTGAGTGTGTGTGTCATCACAGTAAAAGTGCTCCTCTGTGTGTGTCTGTCATCTCTGATCCCCAGCAGCAGAGTGATTTGTAAGGTTTCTTGCACAAAGCTTCTTGCAAAAATTGATTCCTAAAAACTGCCAAAAAGTGTTGCAAAAATCTTTGGAAAGAGCTGGCTGAGTGGTTCTTCCTCAAAATGCAGGTCACCAGAAATGTCATTGTAAAGGTGTGACAAAGAAAGTATGAGCAGACATAAGAAAGGATCACAAGCATTATTGATACAGATCTACCTGGGCCTGAAAATGAAAAACCAGTCATTTTACCATTGGAAGAGCTAACACTAAAGGCTGGGGACCCTCGTTCACAGAAGCAGTGATGGGACTTTATAAATAAGGGCTCTCAGCAGAGCAGTCCTATACATGTGACCCTACTAAGGGAGCCACTGAGAGCAGTTTATCTACAAACAGTGCTCTTAGTTCAGCTCTGCTCACCTTGGGAAAACAATTTAAAGCACTGCCCATGTGTACCAGTAAGATTTGATTCAGATTTAAGGCATGTAAGCCTACATCTTGTCAGCTGAGCAGCTCTCCAGACTCTAATGAGCTCACCAGTTCAGGCACCCCTTGAGTTGGGAATCTGTTTGCTGACCACATGCTGGTGGCAAATGCCTGCTGAGATACCCAAATATAGCTGAGGAATGATAACAGTATCAGAACACATGGGCAAGTAGAGACCTGATGGAAGAGTGTTGCCCTCTGGATGGCTTATAATGGTTATGTGGGATATTCTTTACTGTGAGGGTGATGAGGCACTGGAAAAGGTTGCCCAGAGATTTCAGTGTTCCATTCCTGGAAGTGTCCAAGGTCAGGTTGGATGGGAATATGAGCAACCTGGTCTAGTGGGAGGTACCCCTGCCCATGGCAGGGGGCTTGGAACTAGGTGATCTTTATGGTTTTTTCCAACCCAAACTATTCTGTGATTCTATAGAGTGGCTACTCAGAGCACCTCCGTTGTCTGTGTGTGGGCCACTGACTTGAACCCTCACATCCAACAACTACAAAGGAACCTTAGAGTTCCACCTTGCATATAGGAACTTGCAGTTAGAAGGAGTCTAACTATCTTCACCTAAACTGAGTTGTCCAATAAGCTGGATCTGACATTCATGCAAGATATCACTGTGCAGAGCAGAGGAAGACAGACACTCACCTGTGGACTTTGGAGAGGGAAAAAAAGCTTGCAAAAAATGCATATGACCAGAAGACAACTCTAAATAAAGAGTGTTAGACCTGTTAATATAGGTTTGGTAGTATTCAGAGGTGGATTGAATGCACAGATTAAAGAGATTTAAATGCAAATGAATGCCAGTCATGATATTTCTAACAGTCAGTTTTTACCATACTTAACTCAGTGGACCCAGCTCTTGCAATTTTATAATGATTATCCCTGAATTCCAGTTTCATAAGTCCCAGCCCCCCGAGTCTTGGGAATCAGCTCCTGAAAGTGCCAGCTTCTGTTTTTAACAGTTACAGGGGAAAAGCTTGAAAGTGTGACTTGACCATATGCCAAAAATTGAGAAATAAAAAGTAAATAAAATGAATGCCAAATTTTAATGCTTGTTTTTATAAAGACGTAAACCACTCTCTATTTTAAAGCTAATCTCATGACTTTGGAGGCCTGGCTCATTATTTCTGAAAGCTTGATATTGGCAACACTGTTAACTCAGACACTCTTTCAAGAGGATTTGCAGAAACAGGCTGAAAGAGCTACAGTGTTCTGGAATAATGGATCCCCGAGGAAAACCCAAGGAATGCTTATGCTCTGTAGAAAAGCTGGTAAATAGATAACTCTTGATCTCCTTCTCTCAGATTAAAATAACAGAGGAGGGATAACAAAACCTGCCAGAAAGATGTGCCTGGCCATGTGAGATGCAGAGTGCAAGTAAACAGGACAGCTGTCTTTGCAGCAGTTCACGCTAACACCAGGCAAACAGAGAGGCAGCAGTTCTGGTTGTTGATCTCCCAAGAGAGCTGGCATTGGAGAGGAAGTATATGGAGCTAGGATGCAGGCAGAAAACCTTTGACAATGAAGCATCCTTCCTCATCTTCCCTGCAAGCCTGTATTTTGCACATTCAGAGGCAAGGCAGAGCCCACCAGACATGAAGAAATTTGTGTTCCCATCAGTCTCCACTTTCCCTTTCCTTTTCCAGGCAGCTCTGTGAACCTCAAGGTGCTTATGAAGACCATATGTCTTTGGAAGGGCTTTCTATCTTGGGCATGTTATCACAAGAACTCCGCAGACTGTACAAAACTCTGAAGCAAATTCTCTTCCAGTGCAGAAAATAGTGGTAGAACCTGTCATGGTCTGAGGGACATATTCAGCCTCTTGTGTTGTATGGGGACACAACTCCTGGTCAAGGAATGGCCCCCTCTCAGCACTCCTTTTAAGCCTAATGACCCTTGATGTAACTTATCCCTACCAACCACTTTCTTCTTCTCTGAAAGACCACATACCAGACACCACTTGTCATCTGCCAACCAGCTGCAGAGCAGATGGAGCCACAGAGCAAGAGAGAAGTTCCCGTACTCTGTGAGAGGTTCCAGCCCTGCACTGCAAATGCAAGGGAGACAGCCCCTCTGAGAGAGCTAGTGGGGAAGGAGAAAATAGCACAAGTCTCACACCAAGGGCATGAGGTTGCATGGATCTAGTCCTTGAAGAGTAAGAGGAGGATGTTCACGACGACCTGGAGCTGACTACTGTCACTAAAACTGGGGGAAAGGCTCAAGACCCCATCTCCATCCCACATAAGCACTCCAGATTGCTGACTGTGGATCAGAGGGGGAAAAGGGCTTGGATTTGTTGCTTGGAGCAGTCAAGCCATGGTACATAACAGTAAGCCCTCTCAACTGCCCATGCAGACGATCAACTTCACACTTCTGAGTTTGTAGCTGAGCACTAAATGGAAAACAGAGACTCGGGAAGGGGTTTTTTCCCACCTCTGGTTTTGTGGGGGAGAAAACTAAAATTTTGTTCAAAAGCAGTTTTGTGCCTGCAAACAGAATTTATTTTTGTAAGATTTATTTTTAATTCCATCCAGATGTTTATTTATAAAATAATTTAGGACTTCTATCCAAACAGGCATCAAAGAAACCTTTTGGGAGTAGCACTGTCAGTAGCAAAGGGTTTCAGTGATCCACGAGGTGAGCGAATGGGTTTGAGGAGTGTCAGAGTGCATTGGGGAAGCACATGCATGGATCCAATTAGGAACGTATTCCAAGGTCACTCAAGCGTGACAGGAAAGATGACTCCTTTGGGAGCAAGATGCCAACTATTCCACACAGTGTGATGTGGGGAATTACAGAGCATACACACTTTCCCAAAGGCACTACCAGGACAACCAGGAGAATCTCTGTCTTAAAAAGTGCCATGTGAGCTACTCACCATGGCAATTGCCTTGAGTCATTTCCAAGCCTTGGAGAAGGTGTATGTCCTGAGCAGAGCACACAGGGTACAGCTGCTGCCCCATAATGGTGAAGTACCTGCTCTGCTTTCCCAGATTTGGGAAGCATGTTGCTGCCAGAGCCCTCATGCCAACATGAAGCCAGGACTGTGTCCTATTAGAGGGAGCTTGAATGGGATAGATACTCTCAAGACTTTCCATATCATCCCTAATTCCCTTTCACATAAATCCCACCTTGGCAGCACTGGGTTTTTCTCTTGCCTGCTCCAGGGCATTTCCAAGCAGCGTGGGGTGCCATGGCCAAAGTGACAGCTTCCAGGATGGACTTTCCGCTGCCAGGGAACAAGGACCTCCCATGCACCACATCCCCAGGGGCACAGCCAGGAAGTTGGCTTCTGCTGGCTCACCTTGGCTGCATGGTGCTGCAGGAGAATGGCCAAGATGGCCAGGCCTTCAGCCCTTCTTCTGCTGGGCTGAATCAGAACCTGTGGGGGGAAAACACGGTTTGGAAGAACTTAGCACTTTTGAAGCGGGGCTGCTGGCAGGCCTGTGCACTGCAGTGCTGAGAGCAGCAGCAGGAAGTGTGGTTGCATGTGAAAACAAGCAGATTTGAAACAGTATTCAGTCTGAGGGATTACACAAATAACACCCCAGTGACAATGGAGCTATTTACTCAGTTGACAGTATGAAGAAAGCATCTCCTTTTATCTACTTATGGTGGTTAGTGGGTTCGTCTCTCTACAGCCTCTGTTGCTGCTTGCTGCTTCCCTTGATGCTCCTCTCTGGTACTTTTGTTTCAGCTTTCTTTAAAAAGCTGTTTATTTGAGGAGGGTGTGGGCTTCGTGCCACAGAAGGGCAGCTGCAGAGATGCACAAAGAGCAGACTTGCAGATGCTTGAGCCTGTGCACATTGGCTGCCCTGTTGGCCAAGCAAAGCATTCTCCTTCAGCCCACGCTGCACAAAGGTGAACATTACACCTGGAATTTGTAATACAGTAAGAGCTGGGAGTATCTTCCCATTAACAACTGTCTGTCCCCTGCTCTGGTGTCTGGGATGACCATGCCAGCTATGATGCTTACTCAGAAGGCTTCTGAAATAGCTTCTACAGTGAAAGAAAATACATGGTGCAAGGCTATGTGTTTGTGTCCTCACCACATGTGGCAGAGGCAACAGTGTTTGAGCTCACAGAAGGGATGGGATTGAGATGCAAGGCTGTGGTTGAGCAGTGCGTTTGCAGCAACTTGGGTCTCTGCAAGTGATGCTCCCCTTGACTGCAATGCAGACCCATGTCCTGCCCCTGCTCTATGGGACTCAGCCAGCTGCAGGCCATCGAGGCAGGTTGCCTGGGTGCAGGACCCTGTCCCAGGGTTGAGGCATAGCCGGCTTTCGACGTGAGATGTGAGAGCAAAACCGAGGTTAGATCTTTTTCAAAGGGCTGAAGTGGCTGGGACACAGGCTTCCCTACATCTTCAGGAGATATTTCTGCTTGTTTTGTTTGCACATGTCTATATTTGTCTCTCCCCCATAGATCTCACATATTGACCATGGTACCTCATCAAGATAGGCCATGGAATGGTGTACAAGAGATCATGGCAAGGGGCTAGGCTTCAAAATTCATACTTGGGGGATCACTGCACAGTTCACAGCTCTGCCACTAGCACCTTGTGACTGTGCTTATGGAGATTATTCGTGGAATAATTATCATGGAATCAGATTATTCATGGAATCCAGGCTGCAAACAACCCTAGCAAAAGCCACCGGACTAGATCACCTCCCTTTCTCCAAGAATGGTAGACAGCTCTGACAGCAAATAGAGTAGGTGGCAAAAGCAATCCCATCATGTTTCCAAAACATAGACACGAACCATGCAGACACTGTCCTAATCTGCCCAATCTCAAAGGTCCACATCAGATAACTAACCTTTACCACTGATGGGTTGGTGTGCCTGGTTTGCACCTCCACTCCCTGGAACAAACTGTTCTGCTCACAGAAGAAGAGCTACTTTGGTGTCCATGTATATGATACGATCCACTGAAACACTTGCCAATTCAGAGCCACCAAACCAGTCTTAAGACAGCAGAAACCTTTGGGTCCTACAGATCTGTGTAAATTGAATGGGATTTATTACACCAAATTTAAGCCATCTAAGAACTGAAGATCAAGGCTAGATTAGTTATTTTGTATTCCTCTCTAGGCAGCTTGTGATTCTTTTCGGAGTCAAGCTTAGGTAGGCTCTGAGACATCTAGGCTGAACTGTTCTTTCAAAGTGCCTTTCTGCATTGCCCAGAGTGGGACCCTAAAAGTCTTTGAAATCTTAGGCCACATTTCTAATTTTCAAATACTCAAACATGGATAAATAAGCTCCAGTGACTTTCAATAGTCTGGTAGAGCCCAATGAAAGGTAAAATGTTCAACCCTCCACTCACTGACCACATTGTCTCTCTTGTGCCGTTAATTTTTTCTGTCTGAGGTTAAAGACAACCTCTTTGCAATTGACTTTCTTACTGAAATCATCTCCCAGTATCTTAAAAGTCCTGTTTCTAGGAGTTTTTCTAATGTTTCATTGTTGATTTTTAATTTAAGCCAAAATTAAGACAGAAATGGCTAGCAAGCACCAAAATTAAAATGGAAGGGCATTATGGTTGTTCCACCAAACTTACACAAAGTCAAGGTGGATTTTGCTGAATTATCTTCTCATCCTCCAGTGCTGCTGAAGGGATTCATTGTGACAAGTGACAAGTGACGACCTCCTCTTACCCACTCTCTGGGTTAGGGTCTTGGAGCTAGTTATAGGTTGTATTAGGGAGCTGCAAACACAAAGATGTGCTGCTCTTTCAGCTACTAGAGACAAAAAAAAAACGGATCTTATGATTTCCTGCCAATAGAAAGGCACATGTGTTTTCTATCTGCTGATAAAGAACCCAGTGATGCTGAGCTTTGCTGGAGGAACATCTGTGTTTTTTAATGGACACATAAAACCTTCTCTTCATGAACCCAGATTCATTTCACATTCAATATGTAATTCTACCGGTCTGCAGAGAATTCTTCTGTGGCTCACTAAATATTTGTCATATATTTTTCAATTCCAAAAGACAGATCAAGAAATGAAAAATTTCTGCTCCCCAGCCCACTCTTCAACTAACCTCTGGTAGTTAAGGGAGCAGTGGGTATGGAGTAGGAAAGAGAAGAGCTCCTGTGCAGCCTGGAGACATGGAGCAGCAAATGGAGAATCCTCATACAGCTGGGCTGAAAAAGTATAGGTAAGAGGGAATGAAAGAGTAGGACCCTGCCTGGATCGAGGGAGAAGAAAACGTCCATCCATAATGATGGGACAACTTGACATAGAGAAAAGGAGCTAAGACTCACCCTGTTCTTGCACACATCCAGACTTGCCCTGCTAAAAAATAACTGGAGATGGCTCATGGAGAAGAGGACAGTAGGTATATTTTAGATATTTAGAAATGTTCAGAAAACACTTTCAGGCATGTGGTATAATTAGTGGGGTTGTTCTGTGCAGGACCAGAATTTGGAACTGATTACCCTTATGGGTCTCTTCCAATTCAGGATATTCTGTGATTCTACAATATCTAAAAGACAGCAGCTCAGAAGGATGTGAATAGATATGCATGTTTGGCAGTAATTTAAATTGGAGCCATGGCTGGGGTAGAATCATTAAAAACTGGGATAAGAGATGCAAACTGATATGAGAAATCCTTTTTCCAAATGGGAGTGACTGACCAGAAGTAGTGATATGATGAGGATATGACTAATAATATGAGATGGGCCCAAACCACACACATTAGGCCAGTATTCAGAGCTGGATTCTAAGTGCAGTGGCAACAAGAGCCAGCCCATACAAAGGAAGACTGAACTGTGAAGGCTGGATACAAACGAGATCTTCTACAGTTTCAACTCAGAAATTTGGCGTTGGTTTCTCCTTCTCTTTACTGTAAGTGACATTAAAATAAATAGCGGCTGAATGTCCAAAAGTTTGAGGCTGAAGTCTGTTCCCACTACTGGTATGTTTACCTTGAACAAAACCAAATACCTGAACTTGAAGCACAGCTCAAGAATCCCACAGGAAAAGAAAACTTAGAGTAAGAACCAGAAATATGCAGGAAACACAACTCTTTTGACAGATATGGGCTCCTTCATGATGAATCCTATCCAAAATCCCAACATGCAAAAGCAAGTGGATAAGGGCAGAGACTCTGCTAAAGTTCAGTTCAGGGTTAGCACTTAAAATGGTGAAAGGGTGAGGGAAGAGATACCCCATTTCAGCTAAAGATTTTATTCTTTAATACCTACCTGACATTATATATTTTTAGAGTTGGATACAGGAAGAACATCCCCTATGGCTGCTTATATATATATTGAGTTACAGCTCATTATGTGGAGGAGAGGAGCTGCTAGCCTACAGCAATCTCAGACTGTTCATACTGCAGTGGTGAATGAATTAGGTGGTCTCTTCCTGTGACTCATTAATCCTTAGAGGTGTGTTGTTATGAAGAGACAGGAGACATTCTTCAGTTAAATAGCTGATACAGTTTTAATTAAAGGGAGGTCCAAAATGTAGCATCTCAATGAAGCTTCCTTGAAGCTCAAAAGAATTGGATAATCTGGAATTTCACTTTGAAAGCAATCCCCTACGTTTCATTGAGTATCTATAGGAAAAGGCTGCTTTCTGCATAACCGGCAGAGATTGATTCATCCCATCACACATTTCTTTTACTGCCAACTTCATAGCTTTTGATTGCACAATGCAAAAGTGATAACAACACTGCAGGGCAGCAGGATGACTCATCAGGCATTACTGCTCCCTGTTAGCAAAGCCTTTTCTATTTACCTAGGTGCTTATATGGCCTTCATCTCCATGGTGTTTGAGTGCTTCCCAAACAAATAAAACTCTGTCTTTGCCTCTGCTCCCTCTGCAGACCCAGCTGCAGTGTTAGGCTGCCTCACAGCAGTGTGGTGAGCTGGAAGGCATTGCTGTGTCCCAAGGTGCTGACTTGCACACCATAAGGCATGTCCTGTCCCTACCAGACACTTATTTGCCAATGGTGAGATGGAGACTGGGAATACAGTCCCCCAGCAGAGAGAGGTAAACAGGGAATTCACATGGTGCCTGTTGGTGACACTCACAAACACAGCCAGTCTCCTTTTTTTTTTTTCCCCAAGAGTACTAAACCTGATGTGCTTAAAGAAGGCTTTCCTTGTCACAGATTTTTCAAAGGGGAATGGAGTCAAACTTGGCTCCTGACTCACTGGACATTAGGTATGCCTTGCACTCTGTCCTAGGGCAATGGTGGAGAAAGCAGTGCATTTTCAGCTTTGTTCTACAAGGAGATGTTCCCAGAATACGGGTCTGAAAGGGAAAATGAAGGTGGTAGCAAATGGTATTACCCCTACATTGTCCTTTGGGAACTAGCAGGAAGCAGCTGCCTGCTAAGGGCTGAAAACGGGGACAAAGTTCTCTATGGACAACCTCTCACAAATGTGCATGTTCATCACTCTTCCTTTGGGATGCTGGAGGAGAATAATTCCACTGACCCGCAGTCAAAGGAGTAGATAGTTCCTCTTGATCCAGGGCCCATGTGAACTCTGGCAACTCCAGTGAAGATCAGGTCTTGATGTTCATCCCTTGACCCTTAGCTTACAAAATCAATACTAAACCTAAACTGTAGTTCTCAGGAAATTTGGGGCAGTAGATTTAAATCCCCACTGCAGTCATGTCCAAGCACATGCAACTGCAGCTGGTCCTGAAGCAGGGGATAGTGGCACAGAGGCCAATCTGTCATTTTGCAGTGTTGAGGACTGATTCAACTTTGAGCTGTCCTATGGCCCTACTTGCAGTTATTGCAGGGTTGAGTTCAGGCACTTCAGGACCATCCTAAATCTGCAATATAATCTTCCCCAAAGGCGAGATCAGGGTCTGGGACTCCAGATAACACCCACCTCTGATGATGGCCCAAAACCCCTGATGAGAGGAGAGACCTACATGTGTCACCAGGACTGATTCAGATATCATGGGTGTCCTCACCCTCCTTCAGATCTTCTGCACACAGGGACTGTGACAGTGCCAGGGTGTAGCCCATAGCAGTTGTCTACTCTCTCTCAGCTTAAAGCCATTACCCCTTGTCCTATTGCTACATGTCCATGCTATAAAAAGTGGCAAAATCTTCATAGGTATGTGGTAACGATTAATAGCTTAGAGTTTCTAACCATATTTTATACCTCCTTAGAATCTGCCCTGCAATTGTGTAGGTCCAGAATCATGTCTGGCCATGTCATATCTGGCTCTGCAATGGACTAAAGTAATCTCACAAGGCTGGTCCTAGCAAGGGGTTCCTTTGAGTCCTTACAGAAGAAAGTGGGCAGCAAGCGTCAGCCATGGCAACTGTGCAAGACCCCATAGACCTACCTGGGGGCTGATGGTACCCAATCCTGCTGCTGAGCCCCAAGTGGTTTCCTTCCTACTCCAGACATCAAAGGAAAATACAGCTTCTTAATTTGCAGAAAGAAGACATGAAGATGTCCATGTCCTCTGCAGAGAGGCAATAGGCCATACTATTAAATGCAGCAAAGAATTGTTTTGGTTTATTTTTATGAGAAAATCAAGTTTGAGGTTATGGGAATTCCATATGGGACAATCTCTCACAGTAGTGAAAGATTATAAAACTGAATTACAGTTCAAACCAGCAAGTGTTACATTATGCACGGAGACACGTAGACTGTAAGGCTTAACAATACACCAAAGCCGCCAACACCAGAGCAAGGCAAAGGGCCTCCTTTTAAAATTCAGTTTAACTGTGCCTAACACAGAATGAGTAATAATGTTAAGCAACACAGAATGGACCATAAAACACTGCTATATGCAACAGCTATTATCCTATGTGCTAATCTTCATATCACATTATTTCCTCAAATAATCATAATATTGTGCCAACAGCCCCTTTATTCTTGCTCGTTATTTCTCAAGCTGGCTTCCTTCACAAGGAGGAGGGCTTGCACTAACAATGCCCTTAGGGTCTGTGAGTGAAGCCACGCTCGGCAAACCCAGAACAGAGGAAGTCTATTTCTGGTCCGCTTCTTCAGTTTGTATTTTTTCCTTCATGTAATTACAAGGTAGTAACAGAGATTTTCATGGAATAGAATAAAGAAATCCCTTATCGTCACAAGTCTTTCAGGCACTGACCACTCTTGTGGTTTGTCTCTGTCACATGTTTTTTCCCCTTGTTCTCACTTCTCATCAGAGGGGTTCTTATGTTTGTGTCTCTCTTGGTGCAGTCTCTGCTCTAACATTGTACAGCATGTTCCTGCTGAGAACTATCAGCTCTGACTTTCTACAAATAAAAAACCCTCTTGTCATTATTTTGTCACACTTTCAGCTTCTACTAAATAACTAATTCATGACAATAAACCTCCTGGTTGCCATTACAGACAGGCTGCCAAGCAGTTTAGATGCAATCTTGTGTTATGTTGTTTTTATAAAGGTTTCCCAAAACCCAATGTGAATAGACTTGGGATTTGTGACTTAAAGTAAAACATTTGCTTAATTTTATATTCAAAATGTTACTATCCGGAGTTGGAAATGTGAATGTAATGATTTGGGGCTACTATGCCAGCACAAACAAATTTCTCATGCAGCTTATATACAAACTCAAATGTCTTTTGTCTACATGGAATAAGTTAAAATAAATAAGATCATCTTGTCCTTTGCATCTCTCTATCTATCCATGTGTGTCCCCTACATTACAATTTCTGGCACAGGATCTGGGGCAGGATGGGGGAATTGTGGTTTTTTGTTTTGTTTTTTTTTTTTACAGCACCTAGGAAAAAAGGAGGGGAAAACCAAAAACAGTGAAGTTGCCATTTCACATCACAATGGGCCTGTGCATCCTCCCTGGGGCCCATGGCAGGGCAAATGCATTGTTTCTGCCACACAGAAAACAAAGCCCTGGATGATGATCAGATGGGCCAGGTGTAACACCAATAAGGTAGAGGGTGGTTCAGGGTGGAAGCCAAGTGGCCTCTGGCTGGGTTGAAGGAACTAAAATGGTTTTGAGCAATGTCAGCAGCAGAACGCAAACTGTGTTTTGGAAAATTTCCTTTCAGTGGCCTCAGATGGTTAAACCCCATCCCTCATATTTTCCTACACTCCTGTTTATGACTTCCATCACAACACTGTCCCATCAACCAAGAGAGAATGGCTCTAGCAAGATTTTTCTTCCACTTGTGTACTAACCAATTTATTGACTCATGGATGCCTGTTCCATCCATCTAATGACACAAGTCCATGGGTCTTTGCAGATTTCATGCAATAAATGTGTCAGCCATTAACTTTCCCTCCTGTTGGGCTCTTGAGAAGATAAAAATCCCCACTTTCTGCAGTAAATTTCTGCTATAAATCCCCAGATGCAATTGCACACAATCTAATTTCTGGCTCCTGGGCCCACATTCATCCTTGTCCAACTATTCCTCTTGACTGAGTTGATTAGATTATAGACAAGGGCAGGCGCTCTAAATGCAAGGTCATGTAGCTTAAATTAAATCTAAAGGAGCTGCAGTAATATATATAATAGAACTTCGACATCTTTACTCTTAAAGAGCTGGAGGACAAGGTGCTCAACTGGCTACACTCCAAAATCATTTAGCCTTGACAAGAATAAGGTGGTTTGCCTTTGGAAACCCTTAGGGACTTGGTTCCCAGAAATGCTCAAACTGTGCTCCCAAAAGTCATGTTTCTGGAGCCACTTGATGTTACCACATGCTGTCCGCATCACTGCCATTGAGCAGCTAAGTAGAAGGAAAAAGCAGAACAAGCAATAATGCTGCAGAAACTCACAGTGCAGCTCACTGTACACTATGTCTGCCCTGCAGTGCATAGCAGTGTAGACTATCCCACTGGATGTGAAATGAACAAACGTGGACCAAAATCCAGAAGTTTCTTTTGTACACAGAGGTCCTTGCCTACTGCAAAACAGGTTTAAACCTGTGATAGTCTAAAGGACTTGTTAGCCTGATATACCATGCAGTTATTTTATGCTACAGACAAAGCAGCTTGCAATTTTCAGACCATTGTCTTCTCTTTCTTCCTTTCAGAACAAATGGATGATGGAGTTACACAATATGTGACACACGCTGCTTATTTACTAGGAATAGAAAAGGCCCCTATTTCCCAACACACACAGAGAAACTAAACAAGCTTCTGTGCTCAGAGTTCCTAGTCTTGGTTTCATCAGCCATCAGCCCAAAAGTGCTTCCTCACAAGTTCTTCTCCAGCTCCTCCTCATTGCCTTGTTTGCCTTCCTTCCTGGTGTTTCTGCTTCTTCTCACCCCTCTGCATGTAGCTTTATCCAAACAAGCATTTTCACTTGGATCCCAACAATGTTGTCCCTGTTAACAGGAACTAGAAGGGAAAAACTGAGATTCGCGGGAATTAGAATGAGAATGAAGTGATTTGGTAGGACTAGAACAGGGTTTCAGCTGAAAAGCTGACCCAATAAAGCCAGGAGAACAGGGCAAGAGTGGTATGGAAAGGGGAGCTAAGCTGCCTTTTTCTAATCTGATTTAGGCAAAGAGCCAGGAGAAGCAACTCATCAAGCAGAACGAATGCTGAATGCTCATGCAAATACTGTCATCAGCTTACAGCTCAAAACCAGAACAGTTCTCAGTATTTAACTAGAATCCACTAAAATTCTAGAGCTGGGAATGAAATTCTGCTTTCAGCTAAGAACTCAGGCCAAACTAGAGCTGGTCTGGTGCATGAGGAGTAGAATAAGAGCCATTAACTATCTTAGCTTCCTGGTTAAAATAAACTGCATTAATGCTGGAGCCCCTGCAGCCTTGCCAGCCACCCTGGCTCAGCCCTCACCCCTGTGGTGTGCACAGCCTATTTTGGACAACTATTGCCACTGTTTAACTGCACAGAGAGACTCCACTCACAGTGGGGTGGGAGGTGTGATCCAGCAGATGAAGGAGAGCAACCTGAGACTTAAGTCCTGGGAGGAAGCTCGAACCTTGTCTTTCTAAATCCAGCCCTTCCTCCAAGAGCCCAAGGGCAAAGAAAGCTGCATGGCCTCTTATAGTTTGGGAAAGTGGTGGACTGCAGCAGACAGGCTGGAGTTAAAAACTGAGGCTCCTCTCTTGAGTATTTGAGCTGAAGCAGTAAACATTTAAGCATGTGTTACCATGGGAGACGGGATGTTGCAGCAGGGCCTTGTGAGGCTGGGGGCACTGATGTCCCTTGGCGGAACCCAAGGCTTGGGTCTCCCTGGAGCTGTTTGTGGGGAGGCTGCAAGGCAGTGTCCTGGCATTTTGCTGGCCATTGGGGCCTATGCAAGTTCAGCAGGTACTACAAACACACCGATGCTAGAGCAGTGCTTTCCAAAGCAGAAAGGAGGAGGGCAAACAGGGAATATGAGGGAGGGAGGAAAACCTCAAAGACAAGGAACAGAGAAATGAAAAAGGAGAAAAATTGAAGAAGAGTGGAGAAAAGCTGACACACACAGGAACAAGGAAAATATATGAAAACTAACAAAAGAGACAGGGAAAATTTGCCTTACAGGTGCCTTTTCTTGCCTTCCACCTGCATGGGTCTTTTGACTCCCACCATGGTTCAAGATCAAGATTATAATGTGACAAAATTTGCAGAGGAACATGTCTGGGATTTCCTTCAAACTACAGTCAGTCACATCAACAAGATCCTGATCAATAGCCATAATTTCATTTGATCTAGGTGTAAAGGTCAGCCTGAATAAGATCCCAGGTCAGTCCATGGACACAGCACAACACACACTGCCAAAAGAAGCAACATTTATCCTGGGTGATCCATATACAAGGTGGGTTTTTTATATTATTATTATTATTATTATTATTAACTATGATTCTTTATATCCTTCATGGGATAAGACACAGATTCTGTCTTGGGAACAGCTGGTGGCTGCTGATACACTGCTTTATGCCATGTCTCTGCTACATCATCATGCCAGCTCCAACCCAGTCAGCTCAACTCCTACCATGTAGATGCAACTTAAACCAGCATCAAAGTCCTTCCCCTAAACATACTCTGTATGTCTGTGCAGGTAGGCCCTGAGTGATCCTATTCATATTTTGGGAATGTTTAATGTTCATCCAAAATATGCCATTCATCGTACACCACACATATCCATGTGACTTCTGGGAGGATTTGTTTGCAGGGGTTTGACTGCTGGCATCCATGTGAATGCAGTATGGCAGAGATGCCTCTGCTTAGGACAACCTGGCTAATCTTTATGTCTGCATAACACTCTGATGATGCCTGTGTCCATGAAATCAACCACGGCGATTGCAGGAAGCATGGGGTGAGTGCATGGGTCAGCAGAACTACTTAGAGCTGGGCTGGACCACATCCTGGTGAACTCATGTGGAAGTCCATCTGAGTCCCAGAAGTCAGGGAACAAGGAGGGTTTGTGACCCTCAGGAGGGGTGTGGGCACCAGTTCTGCCAGAGCAGATGTTGCTGGGGTCAGGACTTGGTGGCCACACGTAGGGCAACTCTCAGCCTACAGAAAGGAGTGATGGTTTGGATGTGAAGAACAAGAGCAGAGATTATATTCAAGAGCAAACAAACAAAACCCCTCTAGATATGAAAAGAGGCAATACAGCTGTAAATGTTCTGCCCTGCAACAGAAACACAGGGCAAGTCAAAACAACCTGGTGGGAAGGGGCTGAGGTCCCAGTCCCACCCAAGGAGTATGGTTAGGGACTGCACTCCTGAACCCTTGCTCACAGGATGTGAAAAGAAAACATGGCAACAACAGTGAAGAGGCAGGAAATCCAACCTGTAACAGCCCAGAAAAAAACCTCGGTGTCTATGTTTACAGTACAGGGAATAACTTTGAAGCATAACCACCTAAACTGAGAAAAACAAGACAGACCAAATGGAGGGACACAGAGGGTTTGTTGTCACTTGTTTTTTCCCCACAAGAAGTGCAGACGTGCTTCTTCCTCTTGCACACCTGGGGGGACCAAGGACCAAAGGGCTGAGCTCCCCATGCTCTCCACATGCCATACAGGCTGTGTGTACCTGTGTGGGTCTGGACCATGCCCACCCCACCCCGGCAGCCTCTGCTGCTGATCTGGCATGGGCACAACAAGATGAGTTTGTTCTCTTGAGCTAAACTGTACCCCTCCTGTGGCAACTCCTCCTTTTTCTGTCGCCCCCCAGCCCCCACCCGTCTTGATTCAGGTTAAGGCTGGTGGGAAATGACAAATCCTTTGCACATAAATCTTAACACTGGCTTGAGTTTGTTGAGAAACGGTGGTGATTTATGGGGGATTAGCAGATCAGAGCTGAGGAATGTAAAGAGGTTTAGGCTAACTAAGTGGAACGCTTAGAGCTGGGTCACAGAGAATTTGATGCAGGCTCAGGACTCTTAAATGGTGTGCAATAAAAAGTAGAAGAGAATAAGGGCATGCATTTCAAATGCCCCTTGTAGCATGGGAAGTTGTTTTCCTGTGTTACAATCTGGAGAAAAGCTTTGGCAGCCTTCTGTGTATTCCAGGTTCCTGGTTCCTAAAGGCTAGCATAAACAAAACACTAAAGGTGCATTTCTTTTGGTGTATTTTTATTTGCAATTATACTCTTCCAACAAATGGATGATTAGTATGATATAAAAGGTGGTGAAGTCAGAAGGCAGCAAGCCTCTGTGAGATGTTAAAGGCAATGCAGCCAAAAAAAGGGTTAATAGGTCTTTTCTATGGGATAAGAAACTGAGCCAAAAAACCCAAACAAATAGGAAAAGTGTGGTTTTTTTCAGTCAGGATAGGGAAAGCATGGAACAACCATCTTGTGCCTTGCTTTGATTTTTTTTTCCTACTTTGCTTTGTGGTTATTGTGATTTTTATGGAGCACTGTGTTGTAAGTAAGCACATGACACTTCCTGAAGCTTAGAGCTTAATTTCAAATCCCCAGACTCATAAACCAGCAGCTCCTCACTGAGCTTGTCAACAGCTGCCTTCTGCTTTTGGCTTGGCCCAAAACTTCCAGGCACATCACTGGCCCTGCATATCGCCTGCACATCTTGCCCCGCACAGAAGCAAAGTCCTGCCCTACCCCTGTGCAGGACAGGAGAGAACAAGTGGTGAATATCAGACAGGCAATCAAATGTTGAGGTTCAGCAGGCCAGGTGAATAATTACAAATAGGCCAGCTTGACTAAAATTATTTGGAATGACGCAAGTTGGTGCAAAATAATGTTCATGTCAGAAGCCTTGACAAAGCCAGTGGTCTCACTGCAATTACTCATGGGAATTACATTATGCAAAACAAGACCCTACTTATTGCAAAACATTTATATATTTTGCTTCCCTGTATTAAAATAATCTATTTATCCAACTAAAGATGAATATTTCTTATGTGTTTTGCAATAAAACTTCAGAGCACTGCCAGACAGTTCTCTTCCTGAATTACCATCTTTATTTTTTTCACAAAGTCAAAATTTCCTTTAATTTCACCAACTGCAAGACAAGAAGAAGAGCAATTAAGTTCAACCATATAAGCTTTTTAATGTGGTTTTAGGGGATTCTTTAATGTTCGTATGTTAGCAGATAAGCCATGCATCCACCCATCCACTTAATTACAAGCCTAGTACCTCCAGTCACTCTGTTTTTAATTTAATTTGCTGCCCAGTTAGAATCTGAATAAATCTTTGCCATAACATGCCTACCACCTGCAACTTCTACCATCTTCACTATAAACCTCCAAAATGAACAGTTCTTTACCACTGTGAGACCTTGTGAAGTTTATTTTACAGCGCTTCATTCTTCATCCCAATTTGGAGGGCAAGAAATAGCATTTTTTTATCCTGAACTCCAAGCAGAGTCAGATGTATAGAGAGTTAAACAATTATCTTTCGCCTTCATTAAATGCAACCAGTACTCTCAAAAGTGACCAGTTATTCTCAGTTGATTTTGCTTCCAGATGCACAACACAAGACTCTTCCAGAGGACCTATTTCTTGAGACTGGGGTATGAACAAGGAGCTATGGACATCTCAACCTGGACACCCTGTTTCTGATTCACACTTATCTGAAAACAGGAAGTAGAGCCAAGACAGACATAGAAGATCCAAGCAGAAAAACCCACCTTCCAGAAGGAAGCCTCCTCTGCCTACCCAAGCAGGGCAGCGCTTCTCTTTCCAGCCCCTTGGATCATTAATTGCAAACAATTCAGTCAAACTTTACTGGCTAGGATATTTCAAGCCATCCTTCAGTGACAAAGCAATGTGTACCTGCTTAATAATCTTGAAATTACCATGTACTTTGAGCAAAAAGCTTGAGCTCAGTGTAATGGGGTGAGACATTCATCACTGAGATGTGAAGGTTAGTTGCTGAAGCACAGTTATTGGTGGCAACTGAAAGAAAACAACCATCAGGATACAGGAAAAGAGACAGATCTAATTAACACATGGCTCCTGTGTTCACTTAGTGGGTCCCTACAGGAATCATCAGGGATCACTTATCTGACCCTAAGGGGGACAAGGACAACTTGCTGAAATGCATTTCACTTTGCAAAAAAAAAACCAAACAACAAAACAAAAACAAAAACAAAAAACAAAATCCAAAACAAACAAATAAAAAAACCACCAAAAAAAATAATTTTAACACAAGGCATTGAAGAGTGATGGGGCTTGAATGCAGTGCCTTAAAGAAGCTAATGGACTCTCAGCCATGATACCCCATACAGAAAACTGCGTTTCCACCAGCACAAGGTGAATTTCTGCCATTTGACACCAGTGTCAACAGAGTCATGGCAAAGAGGAGAAACTGGCCTCTGGCTCTCTGATTGCTGAAGACCAGTGCTGTGAGGCAGGTGCTAAGAGGTTTTTTTCCCCTCTGCATAGAACACAAAATTCATGTGGGGAAATTCATATGGCTTAGCGCTTCAGACCTGGAATCTGCACTGCCAGCGACACCTGTATAAACCTCAAAGCAGGCATCACTGGAGCTTTTACTTGGCTTGTTGGGACAGGGAGCTGTGCAGTAAGGATTAAGCACAGAACTGGATTGGACAAGTAGTAATGTAAACCTCAGTTTGGCCGCAGAGAGGATGGGCTGGGAAGTGCTGCAAGTGGTATGACATGTCTTTGTAACAAACCGCAGCTGGTGTCACTGCTGGAACATGCACATGGGCTTGGAGGAGGGACACATATGCCCTCGTGGTGCCATATTCAACCAGAAACTACCTTGCTCCTAGGGTCTGGGTTTGGGGACAAGTAAATCCTTCATAAGGTTCAGGCATGGCTCTGAGGGCACAGCAGCCCAGACTGAGGAAAGAGGTGCTTTGCATTAGGAAAGGCACATGGCAATGATACTGTGAACACAGGGAAAGCAGTCTGAGTTCCAGCTCTGCTGCTGACACTGGCAAATGATGTCAGTTCATGGGGTGTTTCCACCAAAAAGCTCATCAGGATGAGTGAAAGCAGAACACGACTAGCAGGAGCCAAAACCTGGCACTCTGGTGGTGCATGGGTTAAGTTTCCATTTGCCAGAAACACTTTCAGGCTCTCCCTACCATTGAGCATGTCAGGTTTTGGCATATTCTTTTCTCAACCAGGCTGTGAAAGGCACAGTGTTAATATCCCCCTACAGAGATAATTTTGAGGCACATCTAAGACAAACTCCATTCTTCATGGGTAGTCAGAAGCCCAACAGTTATGGATGACTTATGCAGGGTTCTGTAGGGCATATATGGTGAGACAGAAAGGGACTTTGACCAGTACCAGCCAAGCCCTAGTGGTGCAGTGACCAGCGAAATTACTGCCTTATGTTGAATCTTTGCTAACAGAGACAGTTGCAAGTCTTATTTAATCAATATCTGTTGAGACTCTTAGGTGGAAGCTCCTCTAGATATAGATAGTCACAAATCAATCCCACGTTTACTCATCAGGGCAAGGACTATCATGAGTGTGTTTGCATTGCACTTAATGACTAGAGCCTTGGCTCTGACCTGGGATCATGGTCTTGCTGCAATGTAAATACAGAAGAGTAATGATTACCAGGAGAGGGGTTCTTGAAAGGCTCCGTGTTTCACAGCAGAGATTTTTGACAGTCAGTGACTCAATGTTCTGCCTTTCATAACCATAATGACTCACAGCCTCAGGACAGAGAATGAGTGCAAGACAGTGAGTACTATTGTTCCAGAGCCCATCAAAATAAGCAAGGTCATTTTCAGCATTTAAAAGAAAATGACAAGCCGTTGGATTAATGTGTGGTGGGGGAAAATGCACAGAAAAAAAAAAAATTAAAAGAAGGATGAGTAAATTTTCAGATAATAAAGTTCACAAGGAGATGGAAACTCAAATTTTATAACCACAAACAAGACAGATCAGGATCTTGACTTCGATACCATTTGCTCAGCTATAAATCAAGATCAACCGCATGTGGATTTATAATGGGGTAAGTCTGGCATACAATAAGACAAAGATCAAGCTTTGAGCACTAAGTGCATCTGGGTACCTTCTGCATTGCCTGACTCTATGAGGATGAGAGGGACCATTTCTCACCACTGTGCGGTCTTACAACTTAGACACACATATTAGAAAAAATAAATGATCTCTGAACATGTAGGAAGGATGGCATAGACATAAGAGGCAATCTGCATCAGCTGTAACACTCTCTGGGGTATGATCTGAATGATCTGCAGCTCCTCGAATCAGATGTCAAGGGTATGGGTTGAGATGGCTGATGCAATGCAGTTTTGAATTAGTAAGCTGGAGCTTACATAGCAGGAGAGCTAGGCTGATTTCTGAACAAGGTGGATTGTAATTTTTTCATGTGTTCCTAAAATGGAAACCCACTTGGCTAAAGGATCTGGTTTCTCAGAATTGCTGAGTATCTACCAGGAGGTCACCGGGTATTCACTGCACCTGAAAATCAGAGCAGTCAAATGATGCCATCTGGCAGAAGAGCCTCTTTCGTGGGACTGATGCTGGGTTCTTGTCTGATGTGCAAGATTTCTGGAGGTAGCTCCCACAAAAGAAGAGTTTTACACATGGATGTTCCACACAAATGAGTCTCATCCCCCTCTTTCACAGAGTTCCTGCACACCATTTGGTTTCTGTCTTTCACATAGTAAGTTATAGTAGAAGGGGCAAATGATCCCTCTCAGCTGATTGACAACTGGACAACATTTCTATCCTTCCTAAGAGGACATATGATACTCTTTCCCTGTCAAAGAAGCATTTCTGCCAGTAGCATGCCCAGATCAGTTTCCTAGATCACAGAAAAGCTATTCCTTCATGTTGGTGTCATGTGGCCTGATCCTGCTGGCCGTGCTCAGGCAAAGTGCCACCGGTGGATACTCTGCAGTGCTGGGGCTCATCAGAGGAAAGAGTCTGCATTGGAAAGAGGTGACAAATGCTGAGGAGTGAATGCTGGGTATAGCTTTCCAGCCTGGCTGCAAGAGCACGCACAGCCCAGCATGCCCCAGAGGAATCTGTGATTCTTCGAGGGGCAGCTCCCACTCAGCTCCCAGCTACCAGAGAAGGCTTGTTTGACCTCACGTTTTCAGAGGGAGTACTCTGATAACTCAAAGAGATGACCACAAAAACTTGTGAAATGCAGTCTGCATTGTCATTGATTAAGCATGATGCCTTTTAGTGTTCCCTGGTGCTGCATGTAGGACCATGAGCCCTGTGCACCACCCTTGGGAAAAGGAAATAGCACTTACAAACTTGGAGAAGAATAAGGGGCAAGTTCGACATTTGATTCCTGGTGGTAGGCACTACCTAGGCAAATATTTGTAAAAGATAGCTCTAGCTCTTTGAACAAGGAAGGGAAACAGAGGGGCAGGGACTTGCCCAAGGTCAGCCAGGCAATCTGCAGCAGATCCAGAGACCTTTGGGTCCCAACCCAGCCCCCACACTCCAGACAGTGCCATGTTTCACCAAGAACCAACAGCTTCACACCTTGCTTTGCCTGTCTTATGTTTTCTTTCTTCTCTGTGCTTGGACCTTGCTTTGAAATCCTGGATGTTCTCCCAGTTTCTCAGATCATGTTCCTATTGTCTTGTGCAGTGCTTCTGGGTGCAGTTGCTTGGGTCACTGAGTCCAAAGAATCTGAGATCTAGGAATAACATCATCCTTCAAAACATTTAATCAACAAGTCTTTCCTCTCACCTACTGAAAATGCCATAAAGGTTATAAAGGTTGTTTGCTACAACCTGAAGTCCTTGAATCCCACCAAGGACTGACATACAAAGAAATATTTAATAGAAACCAGAAGTTGTTTCTCTATAACATATGGAATAGGTCACTGGGAGTTCTGAGACATAGTGTTCTACCTGGAGTATAAGGAGTGGAACACGTTAATACCTGGTATATTGCTGACTTAAGTTTCGCATACATCAGAAGAGAGAATGAAGCTGACTAGCATTTGGATGAAGAAGAAAACAAGCCATATTTGTCCCATGGATAAATTTTGGTCCCAGGTCTAATATGACTTGATGCAATGTTTGCCAAAAGCTGTGGGATTTGCCATTGACTTCTCTGGGCTTTGGACAGGCACATAGTTCAGAAGGACCAAAACGGCCCCAGCCTGAAATAGACATTCCAAAACCCCACCAGGGAGGTTTTACTTCTGGTTTTCAGTGTTTTCTTAGTGGAAACCAGGTGTTACAGTAACACTACAGAAACCTCATGAAATCCCACATCAAGCCTTGCTTATCTAAATATGAGAAACAGCTCCTGCTCTGCAATACTTTCTGATCTACATTTTACCTGAAGCCTGCAGATAATTTGCAATAATGTGCTCAGTCTGCACAACAGCCACCCACTCTCACCTGCTCACTCCCTCGTATACAGGAACAACGATCAGCAGAGGGAAGGAAGAAGGAGAGCTCCATTCTGCCTAGGAAAAACTCCCAGAAACTGCCCTTTTACTACAAAAATAATTCCTGCTTAGCAGAACCCTTCTTGTCCCAGATTTTCCTTAGAGTCCTCTTTTTTTCCCAGATCTGAGGTGCAGAACACCAGCCATGTTGAATCAGCTGATAATTGCACCCACGTTGCTCATATAGAGCCTCACATCATCCTTGGGGTTCTACTCTATGCCAGGTGTGTTCACTTTGTCTCCTGCTCGTCCTGGGAGGCTCCTTGAGGCACAGAGCATCTCTGGCTGCTTGCTGGGTTCCCTCCCTGCCTACCAGCAAGGCAGGGCTGTGATAGCTTCTCTATATGCCATGTTCCTCTGCTCCAGAGCCCGGCCAAGCAGCCGGGCACAGCTCCTGCACCTATGCTGGTGCTGCCTGGGGCTGACAGGGGGTTTTCCACACATGGGACACAGGCCCCAGCATGCTCCACTGCCACAAACACAACAGTGGTAACAAAAAGCAGTAGCAAGTGCATTTCTTCCCAAAATTTAGGCCAGATTTTGTCTCTTCACATTTAGAGCTCTAGGTTGCGGACATCTATGTTTTTTGTGGCTGTATTTCACTTGAAATAAATAAAAACTGTCAACATTCATGTTTCAAGGGTGAAACACAGGGCAGGGGTTTGCTTATTTGAAGCAAGAGGGTCCAGTGTTGGGATGGAAAGGCCTTGTGGATGTAGAAAGCTTTGCATCCCTTCCTGAAGGGTGTCAGCCTCTGAATTTGCTTGGAGAGGTCCATTAGTGAGACTGCCCCGCTGCTAACCTCAATGGCTTCATCCAGGTCTGCCAGCAGCTAACAGGCACCACTTGGAAAGCAGGATGGATGTTCTGCTGGTGGTCTGGTAGAGCCATCAGCTGTCTGGATGAACCATAAAGGCACTGCTGATAAGGTATGTGGTAGAATGGGTGGTCAAATACAAGCAAATTAACAAGTAAGGAGATTATTATAAAAAGTAATTAGGATCCATTCAAACAAAATATGGTTTAATAAAGCCTGATTTGTATCTTCCAGCACCCAGAGCAATGTTCAGATGATTTAAGATGAGAGCTGAGGAGCATCTCTCCAAAGCACGCAGAGAGAGGGCTTAAATGACCTTTGGATATTTAAACAAGAGAACGGTGATTACATCAAGGAAGGTGATTTTACCTCTTCACATGGATTTGATGAGATGAGTACCATAAAACTGTATTCAAGTTAAATGTCAGCATTTTTAAAGGGCTTTTGTAAAAGAAACTGCAGAGGTGGCAGAAAATACTAACACAAACAATGTGAGAGTAAGGAGAAATTCCTGCAATGAGAACTATGTGAGTCTTGCATTGCTCAATTTATCAGGAAGAAAATTGAGAGGTATTTCTCACTGGAGTGTGTAAAGATCCTTGCCAAGAAAAATGGGGGGTCTCAGCTGGCTATTGTGCTCAGCAGGACATGAAGACATGAAAAACTGGAAACCTCTGCTCAGATGATTGAAAAGGGAATCAAAACACATGAGATGTGCTCTACCCAGGTGTAAGTAACTGGCCTCAAAACAGAGGAAGAGAGGTGATTGCTCAGTGGCCAGCAACAAGTGGCAGCCCAGACTATTTGGAAAAAACCCAAACGCTAGACAAAGCTTTAAGTCCAATTAGCTGACCTTCAGCTCAGAACCCAATGTCAGGGATTGCTCCATGCAGTGGCAGGTACTCCTGCAGTCTGCAGGATGCAAGGATAAAGCACAGAGCTGGGTACAGATGGGCCCTCAAAGAACAGACCCCACGTCTGAGACCCACAACATCAGCCCTTCTGGTCTTGCAAATGCAAATGGCAAAGCCTGGAAAGGAATTAGCAATTTGAGGGGGGTTGTTTGTTTTGTTTTGTTTTTGTTTTAATCCTTGAATAACAGCAATAAATATATTTTATATCAAGTATCTGAACGTGTTTACCTGGCAAGGTGCTGTATTATTCATGCTGCAGTGGAAAGGAAACCTCAGTAGCAAGAGCAGAAGGGGGATTTTCTTCTGCCTGTGATGGGGAGAACGGAACCATGGCTTCTCTTCTGTTATACCCTGTGCTGCTCTTCTGGATTCCTTCTAGCACAGTCTCATGTTAATGAACCTCTGAAGCAATTGCTGGGCAGAAATCAGATCATGAATGTAAATGGGGCTATCCATGTGACCTGAGAGTACAACAGGATTTTGAGAACCCTTCAGTGGAGAAAAACTAGGTACCTAAGCTGATTCTGAGCTGGGACCCTGCATGTTATAATACCAGGATTATAACCCAAGGGCAAAAGCAGCAATGACAATAGCCCGCGGAGTTTTCCCCCCAGTTAAGCAAGGCTTTTGCTGTGTGGTCCTGGGAATAACTTCATACAAACAACCTGGGAGATGCACAAGCTCTCAAACAAGACTTGTTTCCTGGTTTTACTATGAGAAAAATAAACCTCATGAAAAATCCAGTGCAGGCCAGTAAAATATCTGAAACAGCTAAACTGAGGTCAATTCTTCCAGCCAGCAAGGAAATCCCTGCTTGCCTGATGGCAACAGGCAGTGTATGTTCTGCAGGGGGGTTTAGGAGGACAACAGTTAAAGAAATACCTAAAGATTGAGAGAATGCACAAATAACACCCTTTCCGCTTCTGCCAAGCTGTTGGTGAAGACAGAAACTGTCTCCTCCCTCACACACAGCAGTTTTGGGGCTTCAGGTCCAAACTGCCAACACACAAGTTATTAACCAGGTCTTCCAGCAGAGGATGTCTCTTCCTCTGTCCTGCTCCGCCTGAGGGGTTTGGAAGCTGGGCAGAGCTCAGCACCGACCCTCCATCTTTCTTCTTTAGAAGTGGGGTATTTGGGGCTGAGAAGACATTGGGGTCACTGCCCAGTCCTCACTGGTTACAGCAGGCCATCAAGTCTGAACCCATGCAGGAACAAGACAAACATCTGAAGGACAAGTTAGTCCTGCTTTCCACAAAAAAAACAATGATTTCCTTCAAAGTTCATCATATATGCATGCAGGTTACATCAAGAAATGGCAACATTCATCAAAATTCATGTAACTAGCTTGGCTAAATATGGCCATCCTGAACCCTACCAAAATCCCTGTATGTCCTATGCAGCAGAATCTCACTGTTCACACCTCTGCCACCCTGTGTCAGCAGAGCTGGGTCTACTCTAGGCAAATGGTCGGGTAAAATTAGTGGCATTTCCTTCACACTCCTTAAAAATCTGCCTCCAGCACATGTTGATCCCCAGTGTGGCTGCTACCCCTTTCCCAGATATTAAATGATCATATGTATTTTAATTCCCTTTTCCTCAACTGTTGGGCTTTGATTCCTTATGTCTGCTCCAGAACTGAATTACTGCTGGATCCATCCTCCTCTGTGAAGTCAGATCCAGACGGTGTTTAGAGGGCTGCACAAATTTCACTGTGGTCACTCACAAGAACCCCAACTCGGAGAGCACCCTTGTCAATATCAACCACAGGCAATATTGCATTCTAGGATTGTGTGCACTGTTGTTACATGAACCATCTGCAGATGGAGATTGGCTTCTTGCTCTCTAAACCCTCAAAGGGAACATATGGCTAAATGACTGCAGAATAGGACTCCAGAGTAAATTTTTTTTCCCTTCAATCTAGAAGGACTTTTATCCAGATTTAGCTGGGGTCATCTGCACTGGGGCTTTGCCTAGACTAGATGACATTAGCGCTCTGTGGCTTCTACTTGGTCTGTTCCTCAAGATCCTTTCACAACTGCCACAGACATAAGGAAGTGGCAGATTTAGTGGGTGGGCTTAGGAGATTTCATTTTTCTTAACAGATCACATCAGTGATGTAGTTCTATTTGTATCTTGCCTGCTTGCCTCCTGTTCCTCAACACCATCTGTTAGACTTAAGAAGCAAAATGGCAGCCGTGGTGAACTAGCAGGGAAACAGAAGATGGAAGACCACAGAGTGATCTTGTGCATCTCCCCAGTCAAAGTTCCAATCCACAGACTCTTCCTTGCCAAGTGACTAAGTGTGAGGAGATTCCTGTCACCCTACAGGTATGGAAACTCTCCTCTTCTCACTAGGGCTGTCTCCAGGCTGACCTCTGCAGTTCACTTACGTTTAGATCTCAGCCAAAAAAAAAAAAAAAAAGAAAAAAGGGAAAAAAAAGCACCCTTTCAACCCTTCACCCTATGTCTTCAACACACTCAAACCCTGGATGGAATGGGCTACAGGTGGGTGCTAAAGAGAGGCAAGTGTGGCCACAGCAGGGTGACTGCTGAAATGTAAGCACTTGGCTCTTTCTTGTTTCACACTCACCACTAAACTCCAGTATTCATCAGTAAGCAGAACTGGTAAAACTTATGTCCTTCCAGCATCACCTTTGACTGAGATGTCTCTGTATTATCCACTATTTAAGGCAACCAGACATGTGCCACTCTGGCTGGAGCAGAGACAAGGACTGCTGTGTGAGGAAAGGAGTAAGAGCCAAATTGCGTAGTGCCTTCTTTACCAGAGGAATTTGGGGGTTTGGAGGAGTACAAGGTGATGTGCCTCTTGCTCATGACAGTGCACCAGCATGAGCTAATGAGCCAGTCAGTGTAATCTGTACGTTTTCATATCTGAATGGCTCCTGTCCTTGACCCAGGGGTAGGAGCTCAGTCCTTCATCTTGTTTTGTGCTGATGGTCACTGCAGGCAGCTGTACCACAGAGCCTGGACTGGACAGTCCAAAGTGGATGGACAGGATGATAACTGCTCTTCAGGTGCCAGCATGTCTCCACCACATTAGTTTATTAGCCTGCTAGGCTTGCAATATCCCTTTGATCAATGAGACAGTTGGTATAAACAAACTATTGCCTCAGAAAGTTTAGAAATAAACTTTTTCACAGTAGATTCTTCCTAGTAGGGTTTCTTACACCTTCTAAAGCAGCTTACGTTGGTGCTTCACTGTTTTTCCCTCATCTGTGTCAAAATCACAAAGTGGGACAGTCCAAGTACTCCTGCAGATGGCAAGTGACTACCCAAAAAACGATGATGCTAAGGACCTACAGCCCCTTCTCACCTCCACACTGCCATTTGAGTGACTGCTGCCTCTTGACTGCTGTCACCTCACCTCTGCCTGGAGGGATTAGTAGAGGACCTAACAGAGGACTCAAAGGTAACATGATCATCTGAGTTTGTAAGATGAGGCACCCACCCAGGCACCCTTAGATCAAAGAGGATCCCACAAAGACCTCACATTTATTGTGCTTCCCCCTATGGCTGCTGGACCACTCTGTTCATCCTGCAGGGTGGAAGAACACACTAGCCTCAAGTCATATTCCAAGCATTCCACCACTCGAATAGTTTTCAAAGCAAATAGTAACAGCTAAGCACCAAGAACCAAATCCTCTGTGATGATTTAGCTGAAGGAATACCAGACATGTAACAGGATCTCTAACTGCAGTTTGCAAAAACATTGGCACTGTATGCTCAGATCTTCAGTTCATGTTCTCAGGTTGCCACAATATAATACCCTTCAATTTTTTCAGTAGTGCAGAGATAAACCCTGTTTGTGAGAGTTCTTATTACTACTTAGCTTTGCACAATGGTGATGAAGCCAAGTGGGAGTGCATAGGGCTGCAGGAAGTCTTAATTTCTTGAGCCAAACCTGAACTCCATGAAATCAAACTTGGAGCAGCAGTGTTTATGTAGGACAGCATGTGGTCCTTCTGCTCTGGTGTGTGAGGTAAGCATCAAGACTTCTCAGCTCTGTAGAGGGGAAATAGGAAATACTTTAATTGCATGCATCTTTACTTTAATTTCCTTTATTTTTTGATTATGTGTAGCCAGAAATTTTTACATTTGTTACAGCTGGCTACTTCTAGCAGAGACCTAGGCTTTCAATGTTCTCCAAAAATTTCTTGAAGTATTTTGATGTTCTAATGGTTTTCTCTTCCTTCAGGTGAAATTTAAGCACATATCTGCAATGGCTTCACATGGTCTCAGAACTGCATCTTACCCTGTGTCAATGTCTCAATCAGCCCCACAACTGTAAGGCTAGCATAAATACCCTGTGGTCAACGCAGCTAATTACCTTTGGTGCAACTGGGATCAATATCTGTCCTTCATATGCACTTTCCACTTTCTGTTGAAAAGTTCTTTATGGGCTGCCAGGGTCTCTTCGCTGGTGGGCTGGCTTTAAAGTGTTTCTCTCCTTGGTAGTAAACTGCCTTTTCCACTTTTTCCTGTGGTAATATCTAGATTTCGTAGGCCACCTTCATAGGTGGTCTAATTTAGGCCAGATGCACACACTTGTTAACATGTCCGTGGTGATATATAAAAGCTCTACATTTAGAAACACCTAATAGGGTATTTGAATAGTAAAAATTAAAAAGAAGAAGAAAAAAAAAAGTAAAATGAAGCTTTGTTCTGTAAGTCCATGCAATGCCAGTAAAATAACTCAGGAAAAGGTAGCGTTTGCTGACTGCTGAAACCAACATCAGGTTTTAGGTACTATAAACTAGTGGGAAGTAACCCTGATAGCAGATCACCTCAATCATGAGTGCCCAGCTGAGTGCTGTACAAGCTCAAAGAATCTTTGAGATCCAGGTTCAACAAATTATTATGGGTTTAGTTCTCATATTTATGAGGATCACATCTTAGGAAACCTAGGAAAGCAGACCAATGCATTTCTTTCAATACCATTTGAATCATTCCAGGTTTAATCCTAAAACTCATTTTCAGACAAGCAGTTGCTGACCACAAGAAAATACTTACTGCTATTGCAGAAAACTCTCGGCAGTCTTGCTGAGTATGCATCTTTTGGGATAGTGGACCAAATCTGGCCTCATCATTGAAGGAAAGAGTTTGTGAATGCTGGCTAGTAAGCTCATCTTTGTGTACCTGTTGAGGTTAGCTACCTAAAGAGACTGTTCCAGTCCAAGTGACAGTAGGTACAAGACCGAACTAACACTGCAAATTGCAGCAAGACTTGGCTCACACCTGTATTGATGTAAATCTGGAATATCACTGCAATTGCTTTGATGCAAACCAGACTGGCTGCTATGAATGGGATTAGATTCTGTAGGGTTTAAATGGTTATGAATTGACCCACACAAATTCAAAACGATTGAAAATATCTGTAAACATTTATTTGTTTTGTCAAAACATCCCTGCTGTGTATTAAGCAGAGAAATGCTTATTCTGTAATATTTGCAGGGCATGAGAACTCAGGAGGGTCCCTGCATCCCTTCTCATTAATTTGTGACATTTGGTTTTCTACCTCAGAGATAATTCCCACTCATCTGGTTTAACAGACTGGACTTATTTGCTGTGTTGTGCCACATGATTCATCTCCATTTCTTACCCATCAGATGCAGCAGTTGTCCTCTGGCAATCTGCTAATGAAGAAGAGCTCAAACAAGAGAGCTGACCATGCTGTATGGAAACCTCCCAATTCATACACTCACCAGATGTGATGGAGAACCACTGCAGCAAACTTTCAGAGACACCCATCTGATTTTCAAAGGACTACTCTGGACAGCAGAACTATCCTACCTGGTGTACAACTTCTCTGTAAGTATCCTCATGGTGGCACAGGAGGTGAGGTGTACAGCCTTCAAGAAATGCACAGAATTCATCAAGTAGTAAATACTTCCCAAGCCCCTAACACACATATATGGAAGATGAAAGCTGACGTCCTGTGATAGCAGAACTCAGATATTCCCCTAAACCATCTTAAAATATTGTCAAATTTGAGTTGCCCTTTATAACATGAAGGTTATGTGAATGCACTTGAAAGGAGCCAGGAGAAGGGCAGAACATAGGGTCCTAGCCCTCTTCAATATTTTAATGATTTCTCCTTAAAAGACAGAGAGACTGAGAAGACAAATCTAGGTAAGAATATCCCACGGTCTGCAATACTTGAAATTCCTGAAAACTTTGCCAATTATTTCTTTCCTTCTAAAGTCAGGAAATAAATCAGCAGCCTTAAACTCACCCTATCTTACCTTACCCTGCCTCAAATGGGATAGTCTAAACCCAAACAAACCCAAGTAACTGGTTTACTAGTAGACTCTTTCTTTCCCTGCCAGTGCTCCACCAGGGTTTGTGGGGAGATAGAAACAAAACCAGAATAAAGCCATGAACTTAATTCAGGTTTCTCAAGGAAACAAAACAAAAGGATGAAAACATCACCTGGCTGGTTACTCAGCAAGGACTCTCTGAGTGAACCTCCATGAGCTCTCAGCGTATGCTTTTCTCTTAAAGTGGTCTTGAGCTGCCATAGATTGGAGTAGCACTATCTTAATTTACCCCAGATGGAGATCTCCTTTTCCCCCCCTGCCTTTCTCCCTTCACCACAGATTTTAAACAAGTCCAGACTCTGAGAGCTTCTGGCACCATTCCTTTAAGTCTGCAAAATTTACAATATTCAGAAGCTGCAGTAAATAGAAGCTGAAGATAGTGATGTTCACTGCTGATCCAGCAAGGATTTGCAGAATAGCAGGAGCCTTATGACAAAACCATGTGAGCAGAAGCAGATGACTGTAACAGCACTGCATCCCTATCCTATCTATGATTCCTTAAACACCCGTTTGCCCAGATGGCTCACAAAACCAAAAATACTCAAAAATGCATTTTCAGGAACTTGAACCTAACTATGAATTTTCTACATGCCATATTCCATTGCACTAATAATATACATATCTTTTATTTTCCCCTTCCTGCTGCCAGGTCCTAGTAATTTACTGTACATATGGTACATACTGGCTTTTTAACCAATTCTCTTTTTCAGCTTAAGCTTGATATCGCTCCCTGAACTTCAGTGATTTTGCTGTCTCTGAGCTGAGATGGTGTAGGGAGGACAGTAAAATAATACGAATATTTTCTATCCTTTCAGTGCCCCAACTTCTATAATCCTACAGTTATTCAAACTACATGACCAAACTGCTACTATGCCTCATGTCCTCCTAAAGACTGAGCAAACACCTGAAGTCCAGCCTTTCTTGTGATGGTCCTTTTCACACCTTTCAGCACAGGGCTGTGAATTTCAGCAGGATCTGTGGACTAACACTGATTTAACAGTGATAACACCTCATACCTTTACAATTCTCTGCATTTCCAAAGGACTGCTTAAGCAATAATTAACTCAGCGTAGCATCAGAGTACAGCAGGTGGGTCGGTATTTGCTGTGACCACCCGACCGAAAAGGAAAGCATAGTATGGTGGCTGAGTGAGCGGTGACAATGCTCCCCGCTCCTCCTCCTAAGGACAGGATATGGTCTCACTGTGCCACTGAGCTGAGCCATGCTTCAGCAGTGTTCCTTGGGAAGCAAGCAGCCCTAGCAAAGCCCTGCAAGGATGCAGCTCCCCAGTTCCCCCAGTGCAACCCGTGCATGACATGATGTTGGGCCACTGGTGTCTTCAATGTCTCACTCCTCCAGAAGAGAAGGAAGAATACTGTCATTGAAAAGAAAAAGGAAAGCCACTGGATAGGGAAGAGATTCATTCTGTCAGGATACATATATAAAATATTGTGACAAGATATAACTTGCTATCTTTTAATGATGAAATCACAGATTGAGTTGATAAAGGCTGTAGTGCTCATCGAAGAGATTCCTAGAAAGCATCTGAAAGGCTTATGCATGGCACTTTCACTCATAGTCTCAAAAAAAGGGAAAAACATCACAGTTCATTGTTGAACAAGAAGTAAATGCAAGACATTACAAATTTCAGATCAAATTTCGGACCAGGGAAACATCACCAGACAGGATCCCACAAGACTTTTCCTGACCTTCTGTTATTTAACATTTTTGACTATGACATGGAAAGAAAAGTTAGTTAATACAGTTGATAGCATATATATATATATATATATATATATATATATGCACAATAGCAACCAATGAGGACAGTACATGGCTGACAGAGTAAATACGTAACAACAAAGACAATTGGTTTTATATACAAGCAGGAGAATGCTATGGGAAACAATGACTAAAGACCACATGTAGGTAAATAAAAACTTGTAGCCAAAAACAAATTAAGCCAAAGTGATGGAATGAACACGAAAGTGCTGAGTACCTCATGAAGAAATGGAAACAACGAAGGGTTCCTGTTCTCATGGACAAACCTACAACATGACGCAATGTCTATAATTTGATATTTGATAAACTTGGAGTAGAAAGATGAATTTTAATAGTGAAAGGGTTAATCAATGGAACAGGTCACTAATTGCTATGGAGAATTCTCTACCAAAGGAAAATTTTAAATTAGGGCTCATGTTTTTCTATAGAAGTCACGCCTTAGCTCTGGTTGATTCATGGAAGTCACAGATTTAAAGATTCTGGCTTCAGTGGGTGACTAGAACTTGTAATAAGCCCAGTGTTATGCAAGAGATCAGACACCTGATATAACCTCTAAGCTTTGCAGAGTCTTAATTGAGAAAACCAGCAGATGACTGTTCTCCAGTTATGTGTTTGGGTTTGTAAATATATCCTGAATTGCAGCTAGTTCCCAGGGTAAGACCGGGCTGATAAGTAATAACTCTTTTCCTTCTCAAAGCCCTTAAAAGCATGAAAAGTTAAAAATTCAGGGGATTTAGTGAACTGATTTGAGGTTTTTAGGATAGCGATCCATTTTAAAAGTGGAATAAATTTCTTATTCTCCATTTAAAAGTTAGCAATTAGATGAGTTGCAGATTGAGACAGCTTTATGAGGGTGTCTGCCATGTAAATTGTACATGCAAGCTGTATGTCAAAGTTCCTCCATAACCATGGAGATCTAGAGACTTGATTCACATAGGGCAGATATTTGAGATGACCCAGGGTATCCTGCCTGTTCTCCATCTGTTTCTTCAGAAGGTCTCAGATCTACCTCCAATCTACCCACCCATTGTGGATATCTTGATATTGTAAATCATCTCATATAGAACTACATGTCATGAGTAGGCAACTGAATCTTATCCCAGCCAATGAAGTCTAGAGACTGATTCACGTTGCCTTTAAGTAGCTATCTGTACATGCCCACCTTAATCTCTCTCTAGGCTCCATTGATTGCAGTGGTTAGATCTTCCCTGATTACAGTGAGAGTTTGGGCGCCAAACTTATGTGTAGTCAATGTCTAAAAGTAGGTGTCTGAATCTGCAGCTTCACCACACCCTCAAGGTTTAGTTTCATTACCCATCACAAACGTCACAACCATCACTCACTGGAGCACTCATGCCCACCTGCCCCATGCAAGTGTCTCTCATGCACTCAAGAGTCTCAAATGGCACAAAAAGCCAGTTCCAGGTAACCTAGTCATGACTTAGTACTCAATGTAACGTAGTGAGCAAGCAAGGTAGCAAGCACACTGTGAGCAAGACATCAGAAAGTGGAAAGAGAGGCTTATTGCAGGCTTGGAGTGCAAAGCTGACTGAATGTAAGTCAGTAACGTCTTTCTCCTAAGACACATTGTACAAAAGTGCTCTCTACCCCAGCCATGAGAAGGAATGAGGAAGAGTTTTCAAAGGAGCATTACCATCTCTTGCACACAAGGCTGTTGCCCAGGGAAGTTGTGCTGTTTCCAACTCCTGACGTTTCCAAGATCCAACTGGATAAAGCCCCAAGTAACCTGGCCTTATCTGAGGGCTGACTGTGCCTTTGAACAGTCCAGGTTCTCTGGACCACTGATGAAAAACAAGAAGTACATTGAGAAGGTGATCAATTCCATCTGCTTTAGGCATCTCTTTTGGCATTACTTGTTTTACAGCACACCAACCCCACAATGTGCTATTGTTTTAATCTAATCTTGAGCATTACATGCAAAAGTTTTTATCCAACTGTATTTTCCTCACTTCTTCTCCATGTTTTCTTGTCCAAGAACCTGCTTCACATTGACAGAACAATTTCCTATAGTTCAGCAATCAGACAAATCAGTTGAATAGGAGTTGACATTTGCAACTTTCTTCCTTTTCCCTTTCAGCAGGTGGGAATAAATTGCTGAGCACACGAAAATGGATCCAGGCATCTTATAAAGGAGGTATGAAAAAAGGAAACTATTTAACAAAAGGCAAGCATTTGGGGAAATATCTATTTCTGTGGTTAAGCCAAAGCCCACACTCAAAAGCAACAAGGTACAAGAAATAATCCTTCAGCAAAACAAAAGGGAAAAGGACCCCTTTGGTAGGATCCTTTGTCTCATGAGGGGCCTTCATGCAGAGACTGCCTAGGTCTGCAGTTGCATCTGAGTCATGCCTAGCACCAGCTTGGCATGGCATAGGGTAGGGTTCAGGCACGGCAAAGCCATGCTGGCCCAGGAGCTACTTAGTCCACTAGCACAGTTAGTCATCATTCAGACCCCCCAGCCAGGGCTGGGCTGGGTGTGCTGAGTGGATGCACTGCCAAAGCCTTCACTAGCTCGTTTCGGAGCACAGACATGCCCTGTGCATTCAGTGCTGGCCCTAGCAGACGGAAATAAAGCTGACTGCAGTTCCATGGCCCTCCGCCAAGAGTTATATCATTCAATTCTTTTTAATAGGAAATGTATGTCTTTCTTCATTTACTTGCTGGCATCCGTGCATTTAGAGCTACTCACTTTGACTGCAAGCTTCATCTTCCACTTTAAAAATCAGACATTGTCTTAAAAGACAACAGTTCATAATAATGCAAGATCTCTTGTCTCAAGAAGCCAAAGCTTTAAAACTGCAGATACTCAAGAATAACCAGCAGATCGAGCTCTGTCTGCCAGGCACTCATCGGTGTCAATGTGGAGGAGGGATGAAGAGAAGTGGGTCCACAGTCCCAAACCCAGGCATGGGCTCACGTGTAAACAGCAGTTTTCCTGTCCCCTTTCACCTCCTGAGCTACTTATATGTTGAGCCTGTTTTGACTTTAAACAATTCTAAAAATCTTGCATGATAGCAGCCTCCCATTGGAAATGGCAACATCTGCACTAGTTATTTTCTAAGCTATTATGTGCATGTCTAAGTACTAGAAACACATACACACATTTATGAAAAAGAAAGAGATAAATGAAAATTCCCTGCTGCCCAGTTGGTTGAGACTAGTTTATCATGATTAGCAAAAAAAAGGTCTTGATAAACTACAAAATGCAGCAATCAGGACTCTGCATGCTAATCTGCATGCTGAAAGTGGCACACAAAGCTATAAATACAGAACGGGAAAAACCAGTGACCTCAGCAAGGCAACTGCCAGCAGGTGAACTAATGAAGCAGACACAATATTAACGTCACTTCTGCAGTCCTGTCTGAGTGCTGGTAGAAATAAGAAAGGCCATTTTCCAATTAACATCATCTCAGTCCTTGCATGCACTCTTCTAGGGGAGAACAAGCCAGAAGGGTCTGCTGAGCGTAATGGCACATTGTTCAGGAGTCTTCTTGGTGTTTAGATGAACTGCTTTTTAAATTATGGGGGTTAAAAGTGGATAATTCTGTGAATACAGCTCTGAGGAGCCTTGCAATCATGTGCCTAGACTCCACTTGAAATGCACTCAACTGGCAGTGTAAGGCACAGCATAAAGATTTTATTGCATAAATACTTGATGCCATGTATCATACATGGCAAAGCAATGCTTGGATCCAAAGTCTCTATAAAACTGTGGAAACTCTTGGTTAATGCAATAACCAAGAGCTGCTGAGGGAGCTGGGAATGTTTAGCCTGGAGAAAAAGGAGGCTCAGGGGAGGCCTTCTCATTCTCTACATCTACCTGAAAGGAAATGTAGTCAGGTGGGAGTCAGTCTCTTTTCCCAGGTAACAAGTGATAGGATAAGAGGAAATGAAGAAGGCTGAGAATTTGTCTTTTCCTGTTATATAAAATTTCCTTTTTCTATCCTGCCTGCTTAACCAACATCTGGGTCCCAACATAATTTTTGGTCCAGGATTCAGTATTGACTAATCTGCATTTCTGTGGGCAGTTGTTTGGGGTGGGTGGGAGAGGAATTTCCCAACAGGGGGGAAGGTATGAATCAGTTTTGTGGCAGGTTGGTCTTACTTCAATGACCATCTCTTGCTGGCAGCCTCCGGGAGATTTTGAAGCGAGAGAAGCACCCTTAGGAGATGAATTAGTGTGGCCAAGTGCAGTGAAGGTGTTCAAAGATGCACAATCAATTTATCAAGATCACTGACACTGATTTTGTGTGTGTGTGCATGTGTCTTGACATCCGTGTGCCATGTAATACATCCACATTGTTGGTTAAAAGGATCATTGCCATCTAGCCAAATATTTCATAATTTTTTATGATCTGCTTAGCCTTGGATTGGCTGATACATTGAAACATACCAGTAAGTGCTGTCTAATAGATTGCAGACCTCTGTGAAAAACCACTATCGGTGTTTCAGCAGCGCATGGTACATGTGTCAGAGAAGTGCACTGTCAGCAGGATAGCTTCTGGGCATCTATCCACATTTTCCTTAGTTTTAAAAGAGCCTGTAGCCTCTTAGAGGCCTTGATCAAAATAGAATGAATAAAAATTAGGTTACGCATTGTAGCTCTCAGTGCAGCTTCTTTCATTGTGCATAAAATGGTCTGTATGTCCATTTGCGGGCATGGAGACTCAGTCTGAGCACTTTTTGGGCACTTGGTGGGAATTCATGCGCACAGTGTGTACTCTGTTGACAAGAGAAAACTGTGCCTCCTGTGGCAAGCTTCAAGAAAAGGATTTGCAAAGCTATAAAACTAACAAGTAAAAAATAAAATACACCTCCAAAGCACAAAAGTCTGCCCACATTGCCCACATATCCAGATTGTTTTTCACTTTTGATTCCTGCTCTCTTCACTCTCCTGCAGCCTCGTCATGTGGAGGTATGGGTAGAGTCTGCCTGCTGCTACATTTTGAGTGCATTAAGAGCCAACGTGTTTACACAAGACATAAAAAGCCCTGGGTGCAGGAGGAGAAGAGGCAGGAAGTAGAAAAAGAAGGAGGCTGAGGAGATGCAAAGTAAGGTTAGAGAGACTCTAGATACCTGGTGTTGGGTGCTTCTTGCCAGCACTGGGAATTTGGTTGGTCAACAGCTGCCAAAACCATGCTACCAGCATTACTGATGGACAAGGCATGCTGGATGGGGGACTGGGCAGGGATGGAGGAGTGGGGTGAGGAGGCAGAAAAGGGACCTTGACACGCTTCTTTTGGGTCTGAAGTTCTTCAGAATCCCTGGAAACTCTTTCACTGATTTCCTTGACCTTTGGATTGGGACTTCCATCCACTGAGGAGCACCAGCAGTGTCAAAGTTGGAACAAAGCCTGCAAGATTTCTCACTAAGCTCAGTTTGATAGATTGCTGTACCAGATTGGACCACGCAGCTCTACTAGGAGTAGCTGAGCTTCTCAAAGTGGCCCAGGCATTCACCCAAGCAGTAATGATTCAGGGATCACTAGGGACCAGAGAGATGGATCACCATTACAAATCCTGAACTCCAGCTGGGCATAGAAACTGGTTCCAGCTAGACTTCGTGAGTTAGAAAGTATCAGACCTCAAATCTCTTGTATCTTGTTCCCATATCTTCCATTTGGGATCTCTCCTGTGTTTGTTCTCACAGGGTCAGCAGGTCTGCCTGTATTCCAGCCTGGGAAGGAGGCATAATCACCCCATCCTGCTATGGTAACTTGGTCTCTGACTTGCTGTTGAGCCTGTCAAATGTCTAGGTAGAGACACTCTGGTGAAGATCCAAATAATTGACCTGACTGCTTCCTCCATTGTGCTCTCTTGCTGCTACTGGTGGCTTCCCTCCTGCCCTGTGACACATGCCAGGCATGGACTGGATGTGTGACCTATCTGGTGTCTCAGCATGGGACCAGGGACAAGCTGTGAGCATGCCAATTTTCAGGGTACCACATGCAATGATCCTTGCTCAGAGGCATCCTCCAAGTCCCAGCACTGTAACCTTTGCTTGATTCCTGGTTTGGAGGAGCAATTCACACAGGGACCATAGGCAGTGTCCATTTGGCACTGCACAGGATACTCCATACCCCTTTCAACACCTTCCGAGGTGTACAGACTCCTTGGCAGCTGCATGGAGGAAAAGAAGCAGAAGGAAGGCTCTGCAAATGACTCAAAATGATGTATTGCAGTCAAAACTGAAGAGATCACTAGCCTTTTTCATGAGGCAGACCATTCTCAAAGAACTCCTGGAATGAGGGGTCCCTGGCTTTGGAGAAGCTCAGCATATTGTTGAAATACAAACTATAAATGCAGTTTTCAGAGCTTTCTAATGAATTTGGAAGCACAGGAGCAGACAGAGTTCTTAACACACTATGGGTCTTACATTTCCTTTTCTCCAGTAGGTCCCAAGACCCTTCAGGACTGTTATCCCCTCTCACAGATGGGGAAATTGAGGCAGGGACACAAGCAGCACAGAGCCACCCTGCAGGCTGGTGAGCACAAGAAGGGTAAGCAGTGCTTTTCTCTTAGGACATATGATAGCAAAAATAGGCAAGCCTGATCTGCCCTGCCCGAATGGGGAAGCACCTCCTGGGGCTTTAGCATTAAGATTAAATAGATCCTCCTTGCTCACTGCATTCCAGCGCAGAAAGTACGTACTTGTTTTGTAAAGCCTTTAGCTTCAGAGGGTGCGTCAATAAAATGTAGCGGAGTTGCTGGCAGGAACAGGATGAGCTGCCCAGGTTCCCTGAGGCCTTAGGATTATCTGCAGTCACCCAAGGAAAAGCTCAAGGTACTACTGAAACGAAATTACTCATCAGGGTATGGTGACAGTCACACACAGAACGATTTGAAACTGTCCCCGGCTGCCACCACACAGTCTCTGCCCCATCTCATTTCTTTGCTTTTCCATCCTTCACCTGGTATTTTCTCCTCATTTTTCCATATATGGGGCCCCACAAGTACCTCTTCCTCAGCCTTAACCATTACTTGGGCACACACTCCCCATTCTGTCCCTGTGAGGTGTTATGACCCCCTGCTACCCAGCCCACTTCTTGAAGCCAGCTAGCACTGGCCTCTCCCAGTGGTGGAATACTGGGCACACTACGAGGGCCCTCTGACTCACCCTGTCAGTGCATGCCACTCTTTGCATGGGCACTGGGACCTGTGACCCACCCCTTAGAGGCGTACAATTGTGATACTCGGGCAAAACAGGACATTATAATGTGAAAACCACAGAGAAGAAATCAAGAGGTGTTCTTCCCACTGCCTTCTGCAGGGCAGGGCTAGGCCTGTCAAATTTGAGCTGTTTTAACTCTGTTTTCTTGGAATGTTGCTTTTCAGGCAATTCTATATTCTGGCTGTAAACCTATGGCAACAGATCTGCAAAGATGATCGGGGTACGTGCTCCTGCAGAGAGAGAACAGCAGTGCCAGGAATCCCTCCATCATGAAGAGTTTATTTCGGTTTCCATCTGACAGGGAGAGTGCCACTTGTTCTTTTTCAGTAAAACATGCTCAGAGGTAAGCTATCCTTTCCTGACTGTGCCCTCACCTTTCTCCTCCGCACTCCCCCTCACCCCTGCCAAACTGGATGAACTGGATGCTTTCCCAAGATACACCCCAAATTTAAAGCACTGTGCTGCTGACATGGTCTAATTCACGTCTCCCTTCGTCTCTTCCATGTACAGTGACACAAACTCTTGTTGACTCCCAGGAGGACAGGCATCATGTGCTGGCCTGCAGTGCCACACAACCCAAGAAGGCAGGCTGTGTGTCACCAGGAGCAGCTGGGCAGAGCCAGGTCGATGCTCCTCTCCTGAGGATGACCCAGCAGCAGAGCTAGAGGCAGCACTTCCCTGGCTGCTGGCTTTTGCATTCTCCATGGGGGACCCATTCAGGCTATCAGTCATGTTCCTTTTCTATACTCACTGCTTCCAACAGGATCACAAGTGGTTTAGGACACATTATCAGAGTAAGACGGGGTCTGGAAATTACTGTAGCAGCGAGAGCAGTTCATATACTTTCAGTATGGGTTTGGTGCCCTTGACTGCAAAAAGATGGTTGGTTTACATTGATGTAGGAGACAATTGACTTAATCTTAAATAGGGAGATCATAGGGACCGAAGACGAGCTGCTCCACAGCATCTGCCTCTCCTCCCACCGGGGACTAATGAAAGTCCTGCTTTGCCCTCATCCTTGAAGACCCTTGTCCCCTGCACCCAAACCTCCCCAAGGACAGGACTGCAGCACCTGAGGTTTTGAGGCCCTGCACAGGATCTGGTCTCTGGACACTCAAATGTACAAAAGCAATTTTTAGTCACATGTCCTCAATATTAATTTATTCAACTGTTGGGGAAAGAAATTGGGTCATATTTTGAGAAGAGGATGCATGTGCAAATAATAGCTCTCAAAATTTCATTTATTCTTTTAACTTTTACTCTATTTGATCTGTGATAGTCCAGTATCCAGACTGACCTTTAAAACAAATGAGTAGGTGTACTTTTTCACCCAACACATAATTAAATTGTAGGCATGACAATTGGAGGCCAATAGTTTACTCAAGTTTGTAGAGGACAGATCTACCAAGGGCTGCTGAAAATAGTGTTCTGGATCGAATCTCCAGGCCAAGAAAGATTTAGATTACCAACTGTGAGAATATTTATCTCTTTCCTTGAAACTCCTTTTACTGACCAGATTGAACCTGGACTGAGCTGTGTGGACTTTTGCTCTGGCTGCAAAAGGTGGTTCTTCCCTCCTTGCACAGCCTCTCTGCCATGAACACAAAGCTCTTTTTTCTCCAGTGCACCTTACACTGTAGAGCCACACTGTAAGATCAGACATCAGCTTGTTTTGAGGGGGTATTTACTTGCTTGGGTTTTGGTTGGTTTTGTTTTGCAGAGTGATTCGGTTAAATAGAAAGAAGTACAGGCTGGACTCTTGCATTATTCATCAGTTAGGCAATCCCAAACAAAAGCCAGGTTGGCATTACTGGGAGTTTTGTGTGTTACTTGTTCCTTAAGGAGATCCACTCCAACAGTGCTAATTCGTAGCCTCAACAACAGGAGGCCATGTCTCTGTCTCTGGCTTTCCCAGGGTATGACAACATGGGATCCACCATCCAGTGTGCACCCATGTTCTCCGCAGACTCAAGGTGAGGGATGCTGGGGTAGTGAGGCAGCTAACTAGGTGGCAAGAAAAAGGAGAGGCAGATGAGATGGATGAGTGAAATCGGAACAGGAAATGGCTGTGTTAGGTTGGATTTACTTTTCACATACAGTGGTACACAGCAGGATGTGCAGGGATACAGAGCAGAGGGTGACAGCCCAGTAGAAAGCCCATGGAGCCAGAGGAGATGTGCTCAGCTATCCCTGTGTGGCATGCTGATGTGTGATGCGCTCTGGGGTTGACTCATCCTCATGCTACTTTGGTGGATCTCCCTTTGTTGTCAGGGCAGCAGCATCAGCACAAAACAAGGAATCACAAAGCAGTGATTTTGGGAGCTGGGGAGCAGTGTTTCCACTAGAATTGGCCTCTGTTTGCCATGGTCTTTGCTGTGAAGAACAAATAAGGCTGTGGCATGAATTGAACTTTTAAACCCAGGCTGTTCAAGTGAGTTTGAAATTAGGACCGTCTTTACTTAATTAAAAATGAAAGGCTCTTTACAGCATTAAGCTACCCTTTGATACAGTTAAAACTGTAAGAAGGGAGAAAAACCAGAATCTGAGTTCAGGTTTGGAGATGTAGTTGTTTCACCTCAGTGGAGCAGAAGTTGTTTACAAAATCGATGTTTACAATAGGAACAAAGCACCCTCAGATAAAGCCAGAAAACCCCGTTTACCTGTGGAGAGAACTGGTAACAGAATGCCCAAGTTAAAATCCCTCATTCAGCAGGGCATACTAAAATGAGTTATTTTGTGCTGCTTTCTGTTGATTTAAAATGAGATGACACAGAGACAGATTAACTAAAACCACAGACATTATAAATTGCAATTTGGTCTCAAAAGCTGAAATGCTTTGATCTGTGATTCATTTGGGGCCAAACTGAAGAGCATTTAAAGAGGGGGAAACACATACAAGGGAAAAAGAGCTTGGATATAAACAACATTTTCTGAAATTACGGTAGCTGACCTGAATAAGTCTTTGCCATTATTTTCATCGGATTTTAATCAAGTCCACCAGGAAAGTTGTATAGCAGCATCCCCACAGAGAGATTCTAAGACAAAACATGGCAGTCCCTAGTATGTTCATTAACTACAAGCATAGAAAACATTTCATCTTTGCTGCCTAGTTTGGGTCTCATATTTGGTCTGGTCTTTTTGTGAGAAGTGTGGTAAGAGATTCTGGAGTGGATACATAGGAATTCTTTTTTTTAATAGAGTCAGAAGATCTTGGATTTGGCAGCTTTGAAAGTTCATTAGAGTTAAAAATATGCTTACAGTTAAGTAGGTGAGTTGATGTGTGCTGAAGCAAGAGAGAAACTGTCCTGCTCTCTGGGGAAAAAGATTCTTTGTCTCTCTCTCCCTCCCTCCCTTTGGAAAGGTTTCTACTCCAGACAGCCCTCCCCAGTCTATGCAGCAAATTGTGGGGCAAAACCCTGGCTCATTTTCTCAGCCATGTGAGCTCCTCTCACTGCTCTTTACTCAGTCTGCTGATCTTATTTAGTCTTTTGTAACCTTTTGAAATACATTTTGAAATAATGTTTTATTTTCACTTTGTAAACAGACCACTTTTGTGCCCCAAATCACCTTGACACGTTTCACAATTCCTGCTTTTGCCAATATGAAAGAGCAAGTCACAGTGGGGGAAGTTTGCCAGTAAGAGACTGAGCCTGACCACCCACACAAGCTGGGCTGAAGCAGAGAAGTGGACCCTGAACAGCTGGAAGTCTCCTCAGGCCACAGCTCAGGTGCTGGGGAAGGAGCTATGCTGGGAGACAACCCACATCTTTCCCGAACATCTGTGCAAACTTCCTCAAGGCCTTGCTACAACCCAACATCGGAGTACATCCAATGGAGCCTCCCTGGAGCAGAGCAGAGATACCAGATTTGTCTTGTTTGTCACAGGTGGTTCAAAGCCAGAGGATTTTCCTACTTCCCAGTGCATAAACAAAGCGCACCAATGTCCTTGTCCTGCTGGCCTTGTTTCTGTCTAGCAAGCATTAGCACAGCCATGTAAAGAATCCTTCCAGGTGCATCAGTGCTCCTTTTCCCTTTATTGGAGGCACAGTCATGCCTGTATTTGTTTGTACTGCTTTTCAGAGGCTTACTAGTGCAGTGTTGTCAGCATTAACTTTCATCCCAAGAAATACCCTTCCAGATGAGAAAGGAGCCCTGGACTGGCTGGGATTATCCCAGTCTGGATGCAGGAGGCTTTCGTCTGACATCTCTGATGGCGGCATTTTGTAATCCCATGGTCTAGTGCCATGTCTGCCATGGCACTGACTGAGTCAATGCACATCATAACTCACTTGGTTGTTTTGTCTAAGCTTCCCTTTGGCAAAAAACCAGCACTCATATATCACAGGATAATTGCACTGTCTAATGAGACAGTGGCCCTTGTCTTGCTTCTCTTTCTTTAATTGCTCCTATTGAAGACAGACCCATCTTAGGGTAGGATTAGCAAAATTTAATGCATTATTTGCACAGATCTGTGGTATGAAATACTGCTAGGAAAGAGCTTGAGTGGGAGAGTAAAGATGAACTACTTTGAAAGAGGCTCAATTTGGAGAGATGAAGAACTTAAATTTAGGTACCAATTCAACATATTGCTGAACCAAATGCCACTCTTTTGTGTGCAATTCCACTCTCACCACTCATGTGCTTAAAATTAAACATATGCTTAAACACTTTGCCAGAGGAGGTCTTCAGAGCTCCATTAGCACTGTGTGTTTTTGCTCTAAATTCACTGTAATTGTTTCTCATTGAATAGATGCTCACTGAGTAAGATATAAAAAGAGCATGGGAACAAAGGGGCCCTCAATCTGAGACTTTGATCCACATATTATTCAAATACATAATGACTGCTTTGATTTATGGATTTATAATTCTATTGAGGCATTCCGGAGATTACCCAAAACATTCCAGCTCCAGTCGATGCTGGAGGGTGTTACCAGAGCCCCTGCCTGGAATTAGATGGATAAAATTTAGTTGCCTGTTTGCTGCTGAGATTACATCACAGATTGCAGGATAAGAGCATGCTTCGTGGCCATGCACTCCCTTATATTTGGTGCTCATTCCAAAGTTGTTGTTTTGGTTTTTTTCTCTTGTCACCTAAGAAAAGCATCTGAAAGTAGATACACTCTTCTACCTGCAGTATATAGAGTTTTGGCAGTATAACAAGACAGCAGACTACATAGTGGGTGTGTTGAAAGAAGGAGCAGATGGTGAATCGCTAGCACAAGGATTCAGCAATACATTTAGAAAACAGATTATTTTGGAAGATGAGAAATTATGAAGCATGATCAGCCCCCTCCCTCCCCTTTACTCCCACTCCCCTCCCCAAACATATCCCCACAAGATGTTAGGTTGGCCGTGCTCTGTGGGAGTGACTCAGCTCTGACACTGACTAAGACTTTTGCAAGAATTCATACAGGTGACAGCTGTGAAGAAAAAACTGCCTTGTGTTTCGTTTGCATCAATACCAGTTTGATTTTTAAATTCATTTAGCCTACACAGCAGACCCACCTGTTTGTTAACAGAGAGGATTACTAGCAAAGGGACCTGGCCAGCAAGAAGGACTCTTCCTAAACAATGGGGGCTAATCACCCAGCTCAGGACTTACTCTTGCTATTTGCTCCCCATCTACCACCACTCTTGTGGGCAGAGGTGTTTCTCATTCAGTGGGAACTCAAATCTAGGATGAGGACTTACCTTTATACCTCCGTAGCTGTAAATTTCCTTTTTCACAGTCATTATGTATTGACTATATTGAGAGATTTAGGTGTAGGATAGAGTGTGGTGGTTCTGCTGCATGAGCAAACAGAAAGAATAAGACTTCATTAAGTGCTGAATCCCTCAGGTAATCCACATAGTATGGCTTCTGGAAGAGAAGGAGCAACATCAGAAATGAGGGCAACCTGTACCAGTAGACCCTAGGGAGCCTTCTGGTTACATAAAGAGTCCTCTCTTTCTTTAAAGGTGGTTTTGTCATGGGGAGAGGAGACCAGAGATGAAGGGCTTTGTACTCCAAGTTCGTGAAACCCCTGGCACTGTGAGACAAACCAGTTTTGAGTTCCTCCCCACTTCTGGGACTCTGGTAGCAGGACATAGGGCTTGGCGAGAGATCAGCTTAGGGAGTGACTATTCACATTTCCCTCTGCTTGGCCATAGAGACAAATGGGGATTTAAGAAGGACAAAAGAGGGACTGTAGTATAATATCTAGAAAGCTCTTCAATGTGAGACAAGGAGCAGGAGCTTGGCAAGAAATAGGAGTGCTTTTTTGGTATGGTGCTACGAGGTCACTCTTGTTATCAACTTCTGTGCTCGACAGCTGCATCACATCAGAGGCTGCCATCACTGGTACAATAAGAGGGAGGACCCAATATGAACATTGGCAGGGGAGTCTCATGTCCTCAGTCACTGTGGCACCTTGAAATGAGGTAAGGGCAAACCACAGAGACAATACAGATCCTGGACAAAGAGTTTAATTTTGATCCTTTACGGTTCATACTCTCAGGATCTCAAAACCTTGGGACACAAGGGGGAGATTCACCTGGAGACCTAGATCACATTGGATGTTTCAGTTCATGTCAGTCTAAACAAGAGGTCTAAAATAAAAGAGGTACATTGTATTCTGAAGGTGCTTATTTCTTCCAACAACTATAAAAAGAGCCCAGAGTAATCAGCCCAGATGTAGCCTATTAATGTAGACTTTTAAGATGGGTGAGATAAATGCCACCAAAAAATACTGGTTAACCACAAGAAGAGTTCTCTTGGTAGAAAAATCAGCAACCTACACATCAATGTATAAAAGTAGTGTATCTGTGTCTTGTCTATGCACAAGAATGGTGTTGAACACAGCTGTCATTTAGCAACACATCATGACTTAAGGCCATTAGGAAGAAGAGGAGGCTGTACTGAGCACTGAAGGGAGATTCTCTTCAGAGATGAAAATGTCTACTTCAGCATGTGTTTAGTATGGTTTTTCCTCAGGTGCACCATCAGAATAGTTCATGTCCCTTCACAACCTAAATGAATTTTTCAGTGCAGTGACACTAGACATGGTCACTTGGGGCAATGCCCACCTGCCTAGAGATGACAGAAGGCAGACATGAATTTTCTTATCATCAAAACAGCTATGTCTCAGCAACTACCAGCAGCTGAGTGTTTGGGTCTCATTTTTGAGTAAGGAGTGTAGTATAGGAAACTAGGTCTTACATCATGCATTAACCACTGCTTCAGCATTTCAGAGTGGAGGCACATCCCTCCAGAAACCACCTCTTTTCTATTCATGCTATGGCTGTGTCCTTTTCACTATTCAGAATCCTGGCAGGGGTTTCTTCTGGTTTTAGATAGACTGGTAAGTCTGGATGGTCTTGATCTCACAGCAAAGCCAGGTGCTTATGATCAGGAAAGAATTGCTTTTTTGTGGATAGGGTTGAGCTGGTGATGAAACAAACTCACAAGGTAACACATTACTCATCTTCTCTTGTGGAGGATAATCCTAAGATACTGTATATGTTGGAAAAACAGAGTATGTCTTGCATCTGTGTTGCCTGTGGTGGATGAAAGCTGTTAAAGAACTCTCAGATCCTTGACTTAGAAGTGGTCAGTGCAGCTTTTGAGGGAAACAGGATCACTTTGCTTTGAAGGACTCAATAAAGTGGTTTTTGCTCAAGATATTGTTGCTGAGTATTTGTAATCCCGGTCACTCCAAGCTACAGCATTTTCTTTCTGGAATCAGGTTGTGGAGAGACATCTCTCAGAGAAGCCAGGTGCCTTTGCTGTCCTTCACCCTCCTCAGTCTCACTGTGGCCCTGGCTTAGAAACCTCCTTTTGGAGACTTGTGATCACCAGGGGCATACTGCCATTGGGCTGATTGCTGGTTGCAGACTTTCCAAAGAGGGTTTTGTTGGGATTTCTTGAGTTTTTTGGGGGGAGAGGGGGTGTGTTTGTTTGGTGTTTTGTTGGGATTTGTTTGTTTGAGTTGGGGTTTTTGTTTGCTTATTTTTTGTTTGATTGGGGGGTTTTGGGGGTCTTTTTTTCCCCCTGAAAATGCTGACCTGACACAGAGAAAACATACTTTGGGAACAGGATGATTTTGACAATACCCTGACAAAAACTAGGCAAGTTTCCAGTGCAGCCCCACTTGCCAGGTGGGTTTCCAAAACTTCCCTGTTTCTTGTCAGCTCACACACAACACCCCTGGCAGGCTGCCCTGCTGTATCCCAGGCACAAGGATTGTGGGTACAGCAAGTTCACGGAGTTTCCCTGTGCTTCATCGAAAGGGCTCAGCAAAGGTGACTGATCTCAGGGTTGCTGTGCTAAGAAAGCCATCCTCCTCGAGTCTTCTCCCTGAGAGTCTTGGGAATACTTGTAAATGGTTGACACATAAAATACTGTCTTAACACTTTCTCAAATGACTTTTGGAACTTTGCCATTTCAAATGTCTATTTGCATGTGGAGTAAGCTTTTTTCATTTTGTTCCATCTGTGGAACTGAGCATGGAATAAAATGTAGATCCATCTGTTCAAACTACCTGTTACCTCTGACTCCACCAAAAGCGAGGTGTTGCTACACTTCCTGCAAATGCTTCTGGGAGTAGATATGTCTCCTCCTCAGCAGTTTCTTTCTTTCTTTCTCCCTGGGAGATCTCCACAAATGGTGCCACTTCCCATACATCCTCCCAAAGGGCCCTTGACTGTGGGGCACCACAAGGTGTTAATCCTGACAACCTCTCATTCCTTTTGGCCATAAGGAAATGCTATTCAGCAAGACACAGCATTCTTTTCTTTTTATCAGGTCTACAGTGACCAAAGCCATGCCAGTGTATCCTCTGGGCTGGAGAAGACAGGTCAGCCTCTACATGGGATCAACTAGTGCACTGCCAAGAACAGCTCAAAAGGAACCCAAAGGAGATGAGATGAGGGTGATTATGGCAGTCTAGAGACATGGTGAAAGGAGCAGCGCATCTTTTCCATTGTTTTCTCACCTGTTATCAGGTGACTGCAATGCCCCAGAGTGGTTGATGGATGCTTCAGTCTGAGCCCTGCAAGTCTGGCTCTGCGGCACAGCAGTTTGTCTCTAACCAAGTACATGAAACACACTGGTTCCCAAGAGGAATTTAAGAAAACCCAAATAAAAACAATATTAAAAAAATTTAAAATCACATTAAAAAATCTGATGTTTTTTAAGCCAGTCTGACATTCTTGTGCTGAGGGAGGGGTGGATCTTGGGGATTTCATATGCTGCAGTGCCAAGCACAGCCAGGCAGCAGCTGGGAGCCCCTCACAGGGCTGGGCTGGCAGCTGATCGAAAGCACTTGGTTCATTCTTTAAAGAAAAACTTGAAAGGCTCCACCATGGGGAAAGAAAAACACAAAAGCAGTGGTATGAGTAGCTGGCTGAAGGGACAGGGACAGGCTGCAAACTGGGGTTTAGCAGGTGAAGCCTATTAAATGGACAGATCAATCAATAGCTCTTTTAATGGGAGGGAAAGATCAATCTTTCTCTTCCCCTGCAAGGGGAAGAAGCTGGTGAAGTTTATAGAGTATAAGTCTTATGAGGAGCAGCTGAAGAAGCTGGAGTCGTTTAATTTGGAGAAAAGGAGCCTGAGGGGAGACCTTATCTCTCTCTAAAACTACCTGAAAGAAGATTGTAATGAGGTGGGCATTGGTCTCTTCTGCCAAGGAACAAGCAATAGGACAAGAGGAAACAGCCTCAAGTTGTGCTAGGGGAGGTTTAAATTGGATATGAATAAAAATTACTTCACTGAGAGGGTTGTCAAGCACTGGATGAGGCTGCCCAGGAAAGCAGTGGAGTCATCATCCCTGGAGGTATTTAAAAGATGTGTAAATGTGGCACTTAGGGACATGGTTTAATGGTGGACTCAGCAGTGCTGGGTTAATGGTTGGACTCAATGAACTTTGAAGTCTTTTCCAACCTAAACAATTCTATATTTCTATGATTCTGTGTCTTACTCCTACCACATCTCCCTTGTATTCACTTCCTATAACCAGGTAAATCCAGAAGAGCTGGACTATAGAAGGCAAGATTTGATGCAGAAAATTTGCACTGAAGCAGGATCCAGCTGGGTTGTGGCAGGGGTCCCCACTCCATCCCAGTCTAGCCTGGTACTTACCACTCTGGGCTGTGCAACAATCACACTACTTGGGGCAGGGAGCTGGGAAGTTAGTGACAGCCATGCTGGTATAACTTCTTAAAAAGTCATACTGTTAAGCATCAGGGTCAGGTACAACACCTGGGTTTGATTACAATCAAGTGAAAGAGAGACATCCTTATGATTTATATCTGCAGCTGAGGAGGCCAGTCTCCTGTTTCCCCACAGTGAGCAATGGTGGAAGCTTCACAAGAAGGGTCAAGAACCTCTTTCAGTAAGCAGATGTGGTCTCTCTTGACTGGAGATTAGCTTCAACCGTACCACGTTGCTTCAGAAATGTTCCTATTGGCATATTGCAAGGATTCTGTAGTTGCCCATAGGCAAGCAGAAAGCCCTTGAGCCTCAAGAGACTGGCCTTCAGCCATGGTTCATTCTCTGCCTACTTAACTCAGAAAGCTTCCAGGCACAGCCAGTGTGCCTGCCTGCTTTCACAGTCCCCACAGAAACATGCAGTGTTCTAGACATGATTTTTATTCAGAGTCATGAAAATAGTCCACCCAGTCAGACAGGCACAGCTTTGTATTGTTAGGAGCTGGTTCCACTGGGGAATTTTTGAATTCAGATTGCCCAACTCTTGCTCGGCAGGGCTGGGTGCCAAGGTATTTGGGCACAAAACGGTCAAGTGAGGTTTCATTCTTTTTTTGTAGACAGACAATATTTTTATGCTCTGTCATGGCTGGGCAATCAAAACAGCAATTAGGTTGCATCAGCAGAAGTGCTTGCTTTTAGTGACTGTCAGTCTCAGCAGCGCACAAGCTATATTCTGTTTGATACAAAGATATTTTCATTTCCAAATAAAACTTGGACTTTTACAGTGCTTCATCAACCATTTGAAAAGCTGAACAGGGCTGGCAATTGCTTATAGCACTCTCAGCCCAGGAAAGTGCAGATGTTTATCTTTAGCACTTCCATAAGGTGAGCAGAAAATGGAGACCTTGAACCTGTTCAGCGAAGGCAGAGCACAGCCTGTGCCCTCTCTCACAGTCCTGCAGGGGACCAACAGAGCAGATTTTGTTTTCACATCAGCACAAAGCCAACCCAGCTTCTCCAGTCTGGCCAGCACAGCTCCACATCGTTACTCTCTCCCTTGGTGTGGTTTGCCCCAAATATAAGCAGCCGTACTGAGAGTCACCTAATGTCCCTCTGTGACTGGGGACAGTGACAGTGTTGCAGGAGGAGTAACCTGCCATGAGTCCCCCAAATCCACAGAGAGAAAGGGTGACTCACATGGTCCTGAGCATCTTAAACAGAAGGGATAAACCCTTTGCTGAGAACTCTTGCCTCTGCAGGTGACAGAGGGAGATGGGCCACCAAAACATGGCACTTTGCTTATGGACGACCAAAGGTAGGTGCCATGAATCCTACCCTCTACCCATACACAGCATCTGTGCCTATAATTTCCCAATCATCCTGCATTCCCAAATCCACCAAGCAGCAATGAAACTTGCTGGTACCTGTCACTTTGGAAAGTCAGGTCTCAGCCATGCCTCAAGCTTCACAGGAATGTTTGCAGGTTGGAGCAACTAGGGGATTAAATACAATAATATTTAAGTACATAGATTTCACTCAAATTAGCCGAGACACAGCAATGTAGAGGTCTAAGAGAAATATTGTCTCCTGTCAGGTCAGGTCATTGTGGACACAGGCACGTGCCCATCCTGGCACCAAGGAAGGGCAGGAACATCTACCTAGCAACACAGGCACCTTGTTTTACAGCACACCACCCTGGAAACATGGTGCAAGGAGAGAGTGCAGGGAAAGCTCAGGGTTTGGAAAGCACATAAAAAAATGGGGATCTATTTTCATTTGAGCTTCTTTGGTATTAATAGACTAGCAACAGATTTAACAGGCTATTACATGTGGCAAGAGCACAAACTTGTCACCTTTGGGTTGTCTGCAGGCTCCTTGCAAGCGAAACAGTTTCACCTCTTCATGTTACATCATTTCTAATAATGTTTGAAATTAAGATAAAACCCTTATTTTTTTTCATATTGATCTTACTTATGTTATATTCACTTTCTATTTTTTCCACTTCTCCCTCCTCCCAGGTCTGCACATGTATATTTGCACTGAGGATGGTCAGCTTGTACAAAGTACATCATTCACTGGATGCTAATGGCATTGGTTCAAAAATTAATTCCAAATACAGGATCTGAACTAGGGCAAGTGAAGGCCACCTGAAAGTCACTTATTGACTTCAGAAGAATGCTGGTTACTTTGTACATGAAGAAAGGAAGGAAGGAAGGAAGGAAAAGGAAAAGGAAAAGGAAAAGGAAAAGGAAAAGGAAAAGGAAAAGGAAAAGGAAAAGGAAAAGGAAAAGG